>JAAVMX010000005.1:13600000-13966981 GCA_012934285.1 Ophiocordyceps sinensis
GGTGGCCGAAACAAGACCGGCAACCTGTAATTCAGAGGGGTCGTCATTGCGTTTACCAGACGTGAGGAACCCTTGAGAAAACAGAACGGCATCATATCTTCACGGGTATGGGTTGGCCAGGAATCCTTGTTGTTGTTCAACGTTTCCAAGGCAGGTGCCGGTAAAGACACGGTCCTCGGCGTAAAGCGTGGTTCCCGCGTTGCTTGGGAGCTGTAAGCCCCCGAGTGCCGCGAGGTTAAGGAGGCAAGATTCCTTTATCTCGCAGTGGACGTCGTGTAGCTCGTGGTAGGCAAGTAGCAGTCTACCCAACGTCGCGACGTCGCGGCCGTCGCGCAAGAAGAGGCTCCCGGGCTCCACCGAGACGAACATAACGACAGGGGCGTCGCAGGTGTCGTAGTACCCGATCCCTAGCACGTCGATGGCACGCCAACGACGATTGGGTGGTCGCCTACAGGGCGTAGGTTCTTCTCGATGGGGCAGAACCATTCGTCTTGCCAGAGGATCTAGGGCTCCGTGCTAGATCTGGCGACTAGCTTTGGCGATAACGGTAGCCCGATGTAGTAGTAGTGTCGCTCTTCTTCCCTTGGCTCTAGAAACGCGTCTATATCTGCCTAGGGAACAAAACGGGTTTGAGGGCCGTGGGGAAGGGCGCTATAAAATGTCGAAAGGGCAGCAAGGGGCGAGTTTTTTTGTGTTTCCGGCTGTGGCGAAAGGACACGACATGTCGTCGGAAAATGTTAGGGACTATACTACTTGACAACAGGGCAGTTCGCAATTAGCAAGTACCGTGAGGGAGAATGAGGGAAAACTTACAGGCAGTGTTGATGATTCTGTCGGCGCGGCGGAGAGTAAGGGGAAAGGAGGGAAAAGCGAAGCGCAGCGGCTACACGACTACTGCGATGATGGAAGCCTCAGGCCCGGTCAGCCTGTACTGAACTGAAGGGTAGGGCCAGTCGAGTCGCATGCTGGCCTTTCAGCGATGGTTGTGGAAGCTGCAGGACATACTTCGTAACTACTTCGTATGTGCACCCTTGAGGCTGACATAAGCGGGGCTTGGGCGTGACTCCCTTTGAGATCTTACTTTTTAGACGCCGCCCGTTAAACTCATCATCATCTGCCCCGCGCCACGCCTCTATTCCGCCCTCTCCTCTTTTTCCTCCTCTTCCCTCATCCCTCTTCCTTCCCCCATCCACTTCCCATCTCTCAGCAAGCGAGCCACGCCGTTTTGAAAAACATCAGCCTCGCTCTGCCATCCCCGCCCATCAAACGCTGTCAAGGTTTCAGACGCGGCCCAGTCCCTTCTTCTCCACAGCGTCGCGCTGACACGACAACGTCTCATCTCATCCCGCGAGCTTCAACGCACATCCCCCGCTTTCCCCCCTGCATCTCATCGTACGCAGCAGCGTCTTGAACCTCTGCCGCCGCCTCATTGCCTCGTTGAGCACGCGCACGGCCCCCGGCAACGCCTCCGACCGCCGACATTTTCGGCCGCGTGTCCCCCCGTGCCCTCGCCCGGCACCGGCGAGGTCCGAGCTGTCGGATCGAGCTCAACATGCCCTTTCGTCAGCGTGTGGCCCGCCATTTCGGCGATGCTGTAAGCCGCACCCTTCCGATGATGTTGCTTCTGTCTCGCTGACATTGACATTCCCGTGACGCAGCTATCCCCCGACAAGCCATACCTCAGCTACCACGATGTCCTCCTGACTGTCGAAGATGTCAAGGCTCTCAAGAACGACTGGCTCACGGACAACAACATCGCCTTCTGGGAGGAGTACCTGGAGCGAGAGACGCTGGCCCGCTACCCGCAAGCCAACATCGTCCTTCTCCGTCCCAGCATGACGTTTCTCCTCATGAAGGAGCCCGATAGCCGCCTTGTCCGCACCGCCCTGCCCGACTTCTCCAAAGTCACCCACGCGTTCTTGCCAATCAACGACAATCGCAATGTTAGCGCCCCAGAGGGCGGCAGCCACTGGTCGCTGCTCCTCGTCTCCGTCATCGACGGCCTCGCCTTCCACTACGATTCGCTTGGTGGCTCCAACTACTCGGAAGCAAGACATGCTACGCGTAAGCTTGCCGAGATGCTCGGCCGCCCCTTTCGCTTCATCAATCTCGACGACTCACCCCAGCAGGGAAACGGCAGTGACTGTGGCGTCTACGTCTGCCTTCTCATGCGCCACCTCCTCATCAAGCGTCTTCTGTGCGCCAATGCCCATGAGAAGATCTCCATGAGCATGGGGGGCAAGGTAGTAGATAGTAACGGCGGCCGAAAGGAGATGATGCGCATCATTGAGAACCTCCGCAAGGAGGGCGAGCGCCGGAGATCGTAAGTTTCGGCCCCGAGCCCACCTCGGGCATGCAGTGCACGGCGACTAATCGTGGATCCCCAGGAGAAGCTCAAGCCCCTATACCGACAAGACGCCACCTCGGATCGAATAGACATCGGTCCGATACGGCTCTGACGCGGCTTTCGAGCGGCTTGTGCGGGGCGTCAAAGTCGGCCGCCTTGACGCAAGCCTACCAAAGTCAACGACCATGAACAAGCTCGAGTTCGGGGATTCACCTTGGCCTCGGGAACTGAGATGGCGCCATTCCCATATCCACATCAAGTCTCTTGGCGCGGTATCAAGCCCCGGGGTGCCCAGGGGAACGGGGCCTTGAATGTCGACCCGTTTGCTCCGTCCTTTTCTTCTCCTGAGGCGAGCGACCATCAGGCCGCCGTCGAGAGTCGGAAGGAACTCGAACTGGGCAGCGTCTCCCCCACCGCCCAGAAATCGACCAAGCCTACCCTCAAGATGCACCAAAGAAGACGGCCAAGGCCAATCATTCTGCAAAGTCGACGAAGAGCATGCAAGCTTCGAGCAACGAGTCGTGGGAGCGGCGCGCCCCGACGGAGATCAGGGCCCAGAAGCGCGCACGACTTGGGCTTTGAAGAGGCCTCGCGCAGACAAGATCAGCAACGGCCTGAGACTTGCGAGTGATTTTTGTCTTTCCCCCCTCAATTTGGCTGTTTTCTGTCAGAAGGGGTTTTGTGCCCTTTTGTTTGTCAATTTTTGCCAGGCGTTGGAGATTGTGTGAGTCCGCAACGGACGGGCAGCGAGATGCTTGATTACATTTTGCATAGCGGCCGCTCAGAGACGAGACTGGCGAGTCGCCATGATTGACTGAAACGCACCAACTTAAGCCGTCTGCACTCACCGTTTACGCAGGAACTGCGAAGGGGAGGGAGAATTGGCGAGGGACACTGGGAATTCCCATGGCGAAGATGTGGTTATAAGTTCAATGACATTTGGGTGGCATAACAATTAGTTGACCTGGGTCTGCGTCGGATGTTGCGATGCTCTATTGTGGTGTCCGGAATGACGTTTGCCAACCTTTTGCTACCAACAAACTTCTCCAATGCATGAGAAGGGTTTAAGGGGCTAGACCAAAGACGTAAGAAAATGCTTCGTAGCCCGTGTCAATCATGAATCCGTGCTTCTGCAGTCAGGCTACCAGGCAGCTGCGTGTGCGTCTCAATTATCGACAAAGGCCGGAGCTTGCTCCATGGTTGCAGAGATGTACCCGCGAAGGGCGGCCCATCGACCTGCCACGGCGGGCGGTTGCTGCGGGCGGGCCAGATGCTGCTGTGCTTGGCAGTCGACTTGGGCCTCGGCACGGGGTGTAGCCGCGGGCGGCGCTGGAGCCACGCCGGACAGGCGGGCCATGCTGGCGCCGAAGCGCTCCATCTCGCCCTTGACAATAATTTCCTTGCGCCTCAGGGCCCCAGGCTTGCTCTTGATGCTCCGATGACGAACCTTGAGGCGCATCTCACCGCCGCGGTGCCCTCCCGCCCCCTCGTGCTCGTCTTGTAGATCTGGCAGGGCATCCGCGAGGCCTTGCAGCGACGTCTTGAGCTTGTTGCTGGGGCGGCGGGCGCGGCTCTGTGCCCGGGGCTTGGTGACGCGAGACGACGACGACGAGGCGACGCGGGCGACAAAGGACGAGTGCTTGACGAGGCGCTTGTCGCGCTTGTTGGAGAGGAAGGAGTCGGTGACGGCGGCGTCGGGGCGAAAGGTCTTTGGGGGCGCGAGCGGGTGGATTGCGCCTGTGATGCGGGCGAGGCGGCGGGCGCGGGCCGAGGGCGCTGCCGAGGGCGGGGGGAGAGGAGCCTGTTTTCGTCGTAGGCCTTGGTTAGATTGGCTTGGTTGAGAGGGAGGCGAGGGAACTTGCCATTTGTCCAGAGAGGTGAATGGTGATGTTGAGGGTCAAGAGCCAGGTGAGGCGTTTTCGGTGAAGCGTTTTCGGTGAAGCTTGATTACCTCAGCCCGCGGACACGGAGCGAAGCATCCCGCTTGGCGGTGCCAAATGAAATGAAATGACTCGCTCTGACCAGATTTTTTTGTTGGAGTATACATACGAATACCCGTTGGGAACTAAAGGCCTTGGTCCCTTATACATACCAACCCCGTAGGCGGAGCGGAGATTGCGGCGGTATTGCACACACGTGCTTTCACGGCCTTTGTCGCCATCTTTATCTTTTGTTATGCCTCCTCTTCGTTTCTAACGGTCTCCTGGACTACTCCAGCGCAAGATAAACCGGCCATGGCCTCACAGGGCTAGTCCTCACAGGGCCAGTCAGCGATTGTCGACTTTCACGATGCCGTGCTTGATGGCGATTTGGATCGGGCTTCGCGTCTGATTCAAGGCGGAGTCGACGTTTCGGCCTTGGCGGAAGGGGGGGGGGGGGGTTCACGGCCCTCCACTTTTCAGTCTCGCTCGCCAACGAGACGATGCTCAAGATGCTCCTCGACTCGGGCGCTCAGGCCACGCTGGCGACCGATGATGGCGTCACGGCGCTGCATACCGCGGCGTTTCACGGCTCCGAAGCAGCCTCGCGTCTGCTCGTCGACGCTGGAGCCAATGTCTCGGCCGTCAACTTTGACCAAGAGACGCCCCTGCACGTGGCGGCCATGTTTGGGCACACTGCAGTCCTCAAGCTTCTCATCGAGTCCAACTCTTGTCTTGAAGTCTGGGAGTTCCTCGTTGACGACGCGAGCAGACAAGGAAAGGCCTGCCGGACTTGGTCGCCATGGCCTCTTGCCCCCGAGTGACGTCGGCTTCGGCCTTGCCCGCGGGCTTTGGCATGACTCGGCCGGAATGTGAATGCGCCATGACATCTTTACAGGTGAGGCATAGGCAGTTACGACTGAAGACGGGAGATGAGACGAACAATCCTGACGTGGGCCGCTACAGTCTGGCAACCAAGGCCATGTCCTCGAAGAGTGTCCTTGGGGAGTCCTCGAGTAAGAACGCGCTCACCCGTCATTCTCCTCATGACGTCTCTGCCCCCGTATGGATTCGTCACTCGGCTCCGCAAACGGGGCCGCTTTGTCGGGCAGGTTACGCGTACACCGGACGAGATGTCGGTAAGCATGATGACGGGGCCGCTAGTAGACGTCCTTTAATATGCCAAGTGCTCGCTCCTGGCAATACTCGTGTCGATTTGGCTGGCGCGACTCAATGCGACGGGATATCCCGACACTGACAAGTGGCATGTCGTGTGCCTGTCTGGACGCCGAGATTTGTCAATCTATTGGGAAACAGGTTGTGTCTGACCGGAGATTCGACGGCAGGGCAATTGTCTAGTCAACGCAACTTGTTGATCGTCTTTATAACACCAGCATGCTCGCCGCCTTGGAGCCCCTTGAGCCCCCTGAGCACCACCACCTTCGTTAACATGCACGCCCAGACTCTCCTCTTGGCCCTGTCGAGCACGGCCTTTGCCGCCCGCCCCTTTCTCAATGAGCCCGACACGGGAATCGAGGAAGCCCTGGGTGGCCTTTTCACGGGGGGTCGCAGCTCGGCCGAAGCTCCGTTGAGCGCGGCCGCCTTGAGCAACGACTCTGCGCCGGGCCAGCCGCCCAACGACTCTGGCCAGCTGCCCAACGTGACGGCAATGGTGAGCTTGCACGACTTTGACTGGCTCGCCCGCAAACACCTGCCCATCAAGAGCTACACCTACTACCGCAACGGCGCCGCCGGCGAGTGGTCGTACCGCAACAACCTCGAGGTCTTCCGTCGCTATCGTCTCAAGCCGCGAGTCCTCCGAGACATCTCCAAGATCCAAAGCACTCTTCCGTACGGCCCCGTGACCCTCCTTGTCGATGTGCTCTGACGCCGACATGATGGACAGGACCAGCATTCTGGGCCACAACTTCTCTGCCCCCTTTTACATCAGCCCCTGCGCGCGCGGCGCACTCGGGCATCCAGACGCCGAGTTGAACTTTGTCAAGGCCGCCGCCGCCCAGGGCATTCTTTACATGGTATGCTCCGACGTCTGAAGATGGACGTCCGACGTCCATCAACACCCATGGACGTGACACTGACGTCTCCAGCCGGCCCTCTTTGCGGACAAGACGATTGAGGAGATTGCAAAGGAAAAGGGCCCGGATCAGGTTCTGTTCCAACAGGTACGAGCCCGCCCTTTGTTAGACGAAGCGGCAGTGCTAACCGCCCCCTAGCTGTACATGACGGGAAACGAAACCGCCGACAAAGAATTCATCAGCCGCACCGAAGCGGCAAACGCAGCCGCCATCGTCTTCACTGTCGACTCGGCAGCGGATGGGAACCGCCACCGCGCCGCACGCTTCGATGTCGGATCCGCGTAGGTCTGGCTCCAGCCCAACTCCTCGGACGTCTTGGCTAACCAAGCGGCAGCGATCCCGACTACTCGACCTTTACCGTAGGCCGTGCTCAGGCCAGCTCCCTGCACAGAGACGATGCTGACTGAGACCAGTGGGAGTTTTACGAACAGCTCAAGACCATGACCAAGCTGCCCATCATCCTCAAGGGCATCATGCACGTCGAGGACGCCCACGAGGCCGTCAAACGCAACGCCGCGGCCATTATCCTGTCCAACCACGGCGGCCGACAGCTCGACGGGGCCCCGTCTGCCCTCGAGGTTGCGCTGGAAATCAAGAAGGAGGCGCCCGAGGTCTTCGGGAGTGCCACCGAGGTGTTTGCCGACGGCGGCGTCCGCTACGGGGCCGACGCCCTCATGCTCCTGTCTCTCGGCGTCAAGGCCGTCGGCATCGGCCGGCCCTTTATGTATGCCAATGTCCTGGGCCAGCCTGGCGTGGAGAGGGCCATCACCCTCATGAAGAACGAGCTTGCCCTCGACGCGGGCAACCTGGGCGTTGCTGACTTGCAGAAGCTGCAGGACGACATTGTAAGTGGCTGGAATCGTGCTCGGGCTTCTTCCTTTTCTGACACGTCTCTAGGTGGATTGGACCCCGAACAACTGGATGGGTTGAGGCTCGGCGGGGAGGTTCTTGTAGATGTAGCATTTACGGCCAAGTTCTGGCGATGAATATCAAGGTAAATAGCGATGAACATTGTACGTGGCGATGATTGTACTTGGCGATGAACACCGTAAAGCCAAGCCCAAGCACCTTGAGTAGCAGTTCTCCAGTGACGCTCTGAAACTCCGGTTCACTCCCAGCCCATGCTTTAGATTCTTGGCGATTGCGCACCGGTGATCCCTAGACTGACTATTAATTATCCGTAAGCTCTGACCGCGCGGCGGGAGGGCGCAGTTCCCTTGTCCACCGGCTCGGCTTGCGCGTTTCTTTCCATTTCGGCCTTTTCATGGAGATCAGCTGGATGCTTGGCACAGAAGGATTGGCCCGAACTTGGGAATGCGGTGGATATATCGGGTTCCCCGAAGAGCTTGGCAGTTGGCCGAGGGCGTCGACGTATGTACGTATGTACGTTGACACATCTAAATGAGCCGATGAAAATCCGCGCGACGAGCTTCGGGCTTTCCCGTGGCTTACTGCGCAAGGATGACGTGATTCCGCCCAACGTCATCCCGTCACCAACAAGCTCCAGTCTCCTGACGACGACCATGCGTTTCCCTCTCACAGGAGATAATCTGCGCACCCTCGATCCGCGCCACGAAGTCGAACAAGCCAAACGTGGCGTACGCGAATTCTTGCAGAGCTTGGAGTGCATCGGGCCTGCCGGTCAGAGAATACTCGAGAGCGAACGTCTTTACCTTGACAAAGGCAACCAAGTTCGATTGCGGGACGCCAACTCTCCATTGCCAGGCTCTGATGACATTGCATTCTGGAATGCATTCTGGAAAGGCAACCTACAACGCCTAGAAGAGCAACATGGGCGTACTCGGGCACTGGAACGAGTCAAGGGCTCCGTGTTTGCCAAGATGAGCGCCTTGGCTGTCGAGGGCGCACACATCCTCGAGCACGATGAGCTATATATTGCTGGCCCCAACCACGTCCGCCTCCGAGGCAACGGCGTCGAAGCCGACCTAGACAACGTCGAATATTGGGAGCGTAAATATACACACTTCGAAGAGCAGTTGTTCAATATCAGACAGAAGACGAGAGGCCAACCAGTGGCAGTAGCTGCAGTAATACATGGCGAGGAGTCTTCATGCGAACCGCAGTGCCTGTCGAGGTGCGCATCTCCTCGAGGCCAGGACTACGCTAGAATCGCAGCTTGGACTGCTGCGCAGCCGTCAGGTACACCGCGCCGTTGCTCCCAATGCTGGGTCGTCGCTGACAGATTGTAGAGTTGGCCATGCCAGAGTCGTCGAGAAACATGGCATCCACCGCAGATGAGCTCGAAATGCCCATGCCAAGCACCCCACCCGACAGTCTGGCCAACTTTTCCGAACACAGTGACAACCTGGAACGGTTGAAAGGATGGGTATACGAGCGCATGTCACATCTCCAGGAGGTGGGACCCGAAGGCCAACGCATTCTAGACCAGGACGAGCTGCGAATCGATGGCACTACCGACGTTGTATACCGACTTGGCCAAGAGTTCATCTTGCGGGGTCATAGGATAATATATCGCGGAAGTGAAAGTACCGCTCCCGATCTCGGCGACCACGCCTACTGGGAGGCGAAATTCGATTTCTTTAGACGCGAAGCGACACGGATCAAAGAAACAAGCCTTGCGAAATCCGCAGTCTATCACGCCATGAGACATCTTCAGTGCTGCGGACCAGCGGGACAACATATACTAGACAGTGACGAGCTCTACATTGCTGCCCCTTTCGACGTTCGTTGTCGAGAAGGCAAGACTCACGACTTTGAGTTGCAAGACCCGTACTACTGGCACAGCAAGATCGAATACTTTGAGGCTAACTGCTACCGTCTCACCTCTGTCGCGCCACCTGCGCGTCACACTTCGCCAATGCGAGGGGCAGCGTGTCTTCCATCTATCAAGAGAAAGCGGAGCCATATCGAGGAAGCCGAAGTCTCAACTGTTGCAGATGGCAGAAATAAGCGACGGCGCTTCTCCTACCGTGGACCCAGCCCACAGCAGACTGACCGATCTCATATCAAGCATTCATGTCATAGCTCGACTGCTTCGACGCCAAACACCCAAGTCGTCAGACCGACCCAAGGTCTATTCCCTGACAGGCACACCCGCCCAAAGGAATCAGCAGCCACGGGCTTCCCTGGACCCCTCAAGAGTCATGGGCGGGGAAAACGTCAAAGGGCTCCGAGACGTGCCGAAGCACCCAGCAACCAAGCTATTGGGCCCCTTTTGCTAACTGCCCCTCTCCAAATGCCTCGGACTCGACAAGGCCAAGTACCCCCTGTGCAGCCCCGACGACGTCCTTCCATAAGAAGAGTCGACTGCAACACTGTGGAGATGAATTGTGACGGGGGCTCTTTGCCAAACAAATCGCAACCGAGGAGACAGACCAGGGCACAAGAAAGGGGGAAGCAGCGCTCGTCAGAGAGACCCGCTAGGTGGAGTCGGAGGTTAGCAGGATACAAGCCTGAGTTTAGGCTTGATGGCAGAGCTTAGACGTGACATTTACATATTTGTCCCCTTGTCTGTTCTCTGGAAACTTAATATGAGCCGCTCGAAATGGCTCCAGTTTACTAGTCTCTTGGACAACGTCTAGTCTATATTCGGACGGCCAAATATACCCGTTTCTATCTCTGGCCCCGCGAGCAGACTGGTCGAGACCTCAAATTGTCGGAGGCCATGCGCTGCCAGACGATGTCTTTGCTGTCACCCGAGCGACACTCCGACGCCGACGTGACGACGACTCAGCCCGTTACGCCCTGATCGCCACCTCCCTCGCGCCGATGCCACTCCGCCCATGGATCGTGGAGCACCAAATCCCAACCGAAGACGCCATCGTCTCCGCAGCAGTCGTGTACCGCTTCCTTGAGACTCATTGGCCGCACGGATTACGCCCTACACGTTGTCTCGCGAACCGCGCCATCGGTGGCGTCTATGGTACAATGGAGAAATACATGGAAGGAACGTGGACATTCTCCGACAATATCCCAATCCTAAAACGGAGCCGCCCTTTTAGGTGAGGGACACCATCGAGATGCGATATCGTGGACTTGAAGAGATCTAGAAGGCGTCCATGGAGAGGGCCCGCAGCCAACATCATGCCCACTCGCGCATCCCTTGAACACCAACTCGATCCTCCGAAGCCATCTTTTCTGCCATACTTCGAACAACAGCCGCAGCCATAAGGGCTTGGCACAACTTCGAAGACGTGGTATGGCACGCTTGGTCAGCAATCTGCTGCAAAGGTTACGCCAGCCCGGCGACGGCCCTTTGACAAAACATTGGTTGGGAGGGCAAGTGCGACGGAATGGCGACTTGGTCGCATGGCTGATGGTGCGACTAATGTGGCCCTACGAAAGACTGACAACGATGGCTACGGCCTATATGTTATGTCGCATCCGGCCACCGCAGCGCTCGAAAGCTATAAGGAGGGACAACACAGCAGCGTCTTGCAGGTTCCTCTGGACCCTTCTTCACTCTCGGCCTCGTTACGCTCGCCTGTGTCGGCATAGGCTGGCTCATCGGGCCCAGTCTCGGCAACCAGGTCTTTTACCTCCTCAACCGCCACCTCAAGGTCTAGATGATGGCAAAGGAGAGCGAGTAGTAGATGGCCCGTCTTAAGGTCTTGCATAAGATCCCCGGCCTGCAGTGCCCCCTGTTTCGTGTGCGTGAGCGCGTCTTAGGCCAGGGAGGACGCCAGACTCAACTTCTCGCGGCTTACTTTAGAGCTTTGACGCCATAGCCCTTAGATATAGGCAGACATGGACACTGCACACGAATTACGTTCATCAGGCCTATCTGCCACTGGCCTCCAACTTGTGTCATGCTTGGCTGTTTGATTGCTGTTTCTTTGCCAAACAGCCATGACTATACGAACAGGCCTTAAATCAAGAATGGTCATTGCTGCCCGCCGGCCCCTATCTTTGCCAGACAGCCTGACTCCACGAACAGGCCTCAGATCAAGACGCAATTGAGACGTAGCCCCCTCCTAATAAATCACTGAGACTTCTTCTACGCGCAAGCGGCCGGACCCCCCTTTCAGATCATCGATGCTTCTTCTCTCTGGGCCTGACCAACCGTTGCAGGCCATGGGCATATTGATAAGCCGCATGAGCTTGCCGGCGACGAAGCTGCCGGGCGATAACATGACTCGAAGACGCTCCTCCTCTTTCGGTTCCATTGATTCCCCTGTCGATGAAGTAGTACTCGGACTTGGGCCGGTATCGCGCACGGCACCGGCGCGGAGTGGGGCGGTGCCCGCTTACCCTATAGCAGAGCAAATTCTCACTCACCTCGCACCTCCACGACCCTTCCATCTCTCGATCCGACTATTCCCGCGCGGCCACATGTCGGAAGCTGCCGCGCATAGACGTGATAAGACGCAAGACAGGGATATTAGACGGGCATGGAAACGCCGGAGTCGCTCCGCACCGAAATCGCCAACCACCAGGCCACCCTCGACTCCCTCAAAGCACGGCTCGTCGTCGCAGAGGCCCTCGAACGCGAGGCGCGCCTACAGGCGTCAGCGTCTGCCGAGTCGACGCCGAGGCCTCTGGCGAGCCACGAGTACGAGCGCTATGGACGGCAGATGATTGTGCCATGCTTCGGCCTCGAGGGTGAGTTCTGCTCAGCACGCTCAAGGCCGGCCTTCGCTGGACGTGGCCAAGGGCACCAGGCTGACGACGGGTCTTCTCAAACAGCGCAGCTGAGACTCAAGCAGAGTAGAGTCCTCGTCGTCGGCGCCGGAGGGCTCGGCTGTCCGGCCGCCGCCTATCTCGCCGGCGCGGGCGTCGGCACCCTGGGCCTGGTCGACGGCGACACGGTCGAGGCGTCCAACCTGCATAGACAGATTGCCCATGCGACGGACCGCGTGGGCGTCGCCAAGGTCCTGAGCGCCGTCCGCTACTTGCAAGGGTGAGCCATGGCCAAACAAGGCCACGTGGTGGACGAGTGCCAAGCTGAGCCGTTCCACGACCCAGACTCAACCCCTTGGTCGACTACCAACAGCACAACCATGTCCTCTCCCCCTCCAACGCCGCAGCCATTGTCTCGCAGTACGACCTCGTCCTCGACTGCACCGACAACCCGGCCACGCGCTACCTCGTCTCCGACATCTGCGTCCTGCTCGGCAAGCCCATCGTCTCCGCCTCGGCCTTTCAGACCTCGGGCCAGCTCATCGTGCTCAACAGACCCCCCGGCGCCGGCCCCTGCTACCGATGCGTCTTTCCCCGGCCGCCGCCGCCCGAGACTGTCGTCGGGTGCGGCGAGGGCGGCATCTTGGGCCCCGTCGTGGGCACCATGGGCGTGCTGCAGGCGCTCGAGGCTGTCAAGCTCATTGCAAGGGGGGGCGTGTCGCGGACCGGCACAAGGGCCGAGTCCGCCTCAGAGAGGGAAGAGACGGGGACGGTGGACAAGCCGGGGCAGCAGCTGGAGCAGCACACGATGCTACTTTTCAGCGCCACGGGCGACGGCCCCAGCCCATCCTTTCGCTCCGCACGCATGAGAGGCAAACGCCCAGACTGCTTTGCCTGCTCCCCCCACGGCAGCCTAACACTACAACACCTACAGCAGTCGATGGACTACCAGCAGTTCTGCGGCGTTGCCGTGCCCGTCTCCCTCCTGCCGCCCGAGCATCGCATCAGCGTCCAAGACTACCAGCGTGTCCGCGCCGCGCACCAGGGCCACGTCCTGCTCGACGTGCGCGAAAAGGAGCACTTTAGCCTCGGCAGCATCCCCGGCGCCGTCAACGCGCCCATGTCGCGGTTCAACCGCGGCCAGGGCATACCCGACGACGTCTTGCCGGCCGACGCGCAGCTTGATGTTCCGATATACCTCGTCTGCCGCGTTGGCAACGACTCTCAGATTGTGGCGCAGAAGCTCAAGGACTCTGGGCTAGATCAGGGGGGAAAACGCTTCATCGGAGACATACGAGGGGGTGTCAAGGCATGGAAGGACGCCGTGGACGCCACAATGCCGTTTATTTAGCCATAAAAAGATGCAACGGGTTCCTGTTAACAAACGGGTTCCTTAACAAACGGACGACAAAAGGCAAACAAGTGTCGTGTGAATAGACCGAGACGAAGAAATAAGACGTGTCGGTTCGACCAGAGAAATGGACGGTGCAGAAACAACACGACGCTCTCCCCTTATACCACTTTTCCCTCGTCCCCGCCTGGCTGTTTCGTTTCTCGAGCTCACATGCGCCAAGAGAGCATAGGCGTGCAATCGGTTTGCTCAAACTGTGCGCACTTCCCAGCACAACGCCGTCCGCCTCGGTGACGAGCTTAGACAAAGTTGGCCGTCTTCTTCTTGTTAAAGGCCCGCTGGTCCTTGAGCCACCTCCGGTAACCGAGCACGCTCTGAATCTTTTCGCCGTAAAAGTCGGGGACTGCGAAAGCCAAGTTAGTACATGGCGCAGCAGCACCTCAGCAGAGTCAGATGGTACCTGGGTTTCCTGCGCTCGAGTTGGACGGGTCCACCCTGTGCTGCTTGACGCGGGCAAAGAACTCGCTCTCTTTTGCCATCATTTGGACCTTGACGTGGCGGTTGACGAGGTAGAAGACCTGGTTACCGAGACTGGGCCCGATGAGCCAGCCCATACCCACACAGGCGAGCGTAACGAGGCCGAGAGTGAAGAATGGGTCTAGGGGAACCTGCAAGACGAGCGGCTCGGCCAGGCCAGTGGAGAGTAGGATGGCGCCACCGACACCGCCAAGCAGGCCGCCGGCTATGGAAAAGGCGATCTGAATGCGGCGACGGCGAAGGCGTAGCTGGAAAAAGGAGTTCCAGTCGAGGGCCGGTTTCGAGGCGGGATTCGAGGCCGTCGTCGTCGTCGAGGCTGAGGCTTGCGGGGGGGCAGCGCTGGCGAAGCACCGAGCTGCAGGCATGGAGCGCGCAGGCAGCAGCGTCGGCTTGAGTGTGAGGAGCAGACGGCCCGAGATTCTGGCGTCACATTTCGGTCGGTGGCTCGGGGCGGGCGGTGTGAAGCAGGTCGAGAAGGAGGCCTTGGGACAGGCTCGGGCAAGGCTCTGCTGGGGGTGCCAGCGCATGGCGAGCGTCCTAAACACCGACGACATGGCGTCGCAGGGTTGAGGAAAAACGGCGACAGAGGAGCGAGGGGCGCGGGCGAGTCAGCGGAGCATTGGGAGGGCCGCAGAGGGCGCTTGGGCTGGTCGGTGGGCGGTGGGCGAGAGGTGATGAAGCCGTTGAAAATCGTCAGACGTGATTGCGGAGCAAATGAGTGGAGCAAATCGAGCACAGTGCGGATACAGTGTCTACAGGACTCTACAGCAGGGTCCACCCACCACTGTCCAGTGATTGGCCGGGGCCCCCTGAAGACGCCTGAAGAACCCGAGCCCATCCGACCTCAACCTCGTCCTTTAACCGCCTGACAAACGTCACAACTACGCCTCGGGTTCGCCGATGGTGCCGCGGTCCTCGTCGCACCGAATCTCGACGTGGTCCTCTTCCGTGGCACCGGCACTTGGCCGGGTCTTGGAGGCGCCAGATGCTCCGCGGCTGGCACGACTCTCCCTCGTCAGGGCTACACGAGCTGGCGCCCTTGTCTTGGCCCTCGACGAACCTGGCAAACCGACGATTGCCCACGCGTGCACAGGTCGCAGTTGCGCCCGTGCTCTCCAAGGTAGGCGTGGCCACGGCTCCTCCCAGCGGATGGTCTGTGACGACCATGTTTGTGTACGAATACCCCGTCTCCTTCTTGAGAGCCTTGACCGCGCTCAAGACTTTCGTCCTTACGCTGGAGAAGGGAAAGCCCGGAAGCCGTTGACAGTCCTTGCTAGCTCCCTGCAACACCGAGTCAGTCTCTGCGCATCCTTGCTCGACCCTGCCGTGCTGTGAGCTCCTGGTCCTGCGAGGGTCCTGTTTATGCGCATGCGCTGGCGGTTCCGGGGTAACCGTGCACGTCTGAGAGGCACTCGAAAGGCGGGAGGGGGAGTGCTGTGAACCCCCATCTTCACTTGAGCATCCCCGACTGCTATATGCGCTGGACCACAGCTCCTCGCTTGTTCGCCCTGATGCCTCGTCCGTCTCGGAGAAAAAAGTCCTCGCCCTAAGACGCCGCATGCCCGACAAGCAGCCCTTGCTTCCCGTGATGAAAGTGCCGTCGACCGATTGGAGGCCATCGAGGCTTGAGACCGTTGTTCTCGCCGCCGTCGACCAATTCGAATGCCAGTCGTATACACGACGACGCCGCCGAGTTGGACGAGGCGTTGGACTTTGAATGAGTGAAACGTGATATTGCTTCATGTGCCTTGCCCAGTGAGAGCGAGGCCTGCCTTGCCCGCCTGATCCTCGAGGCCGTCGCAGCATTCCACGAAAACATTGGATTGGAAAGGCATGCTCGTCCCTAGACCCCTTGGCCTATCAGTGCTCTTTGGGGGAAGATTAGGCCGGGGTCGTCAATGTCTTAGATGCAAATGATTGACTTCTACGAGTTACACATCATCGACGAGCCGAGACCCGAGCCCGCTCGAATATTCCCTGGTGAGTCATGTTGCTCTAGAATGCTGCCATCTTGGTCACAGGTTTCGAGTGTCCTGGCCAACCTCCACATTAGCACATTTCTCAGTCTCGCAACTCGTCTCAAAAGCTGAAATTCCTTGCGTTGGGTGGGAGAATTCTCCCCTGCACAGAGGCATGGGCAGAATGCATCTCGGGTAGCTCGCCGCCTCCAAACTCGGGTTAAGCTTCAACGGGTATAAGACAGCAGACCCTCGAGTCTCTTGTCCAGCCATGCTCCTCCTCATCAGGCATCTCTCCCAGGAAAACCCGACTCCCCCTCTACGAATATGCAACTCAAGCCTTTAGTGTTGGCGGCTGCCTTTGTGGCAGGCGCTGTCGCCAAGTCGGAGCTCCAGTCCCTGACCGCAGAGCAGCTTGGCGCCATGACCAACGAGGAGGCCACCTTGAGCTGCGGCGTGCTCTGCGGCAAAATTTGCAAGCGCGATCTCCAGGGGGTCGAAGAGGTCCAGGAGGTTGAGAAGAGCCAGGCCCCGACCTGCTTCATCTGCAGGCACTTCCTCGAAAAGAAGTGCGGAGTCGAGCGGCCCCCGCCTCCCCCCCCCTCCCGCCCGTGCCGCCCCGGCAGCCCTGGCTGCGGTGGTGTCCGACCTCCGACTTTCCCCCCGTGCCGCCCCGGCAGCCCCGGATGCGGAGGTGGCCGACCCCCGCCTTTCCCCCCGTGTCGCCCCGGCAGCCCTGGGTGCGGTGGTGGTGGCCGACCTCCGACTTTCCCCCCGTGCCGCCCCGGCAGCCCTGGATGCGGTGGTGGTGGCCGACCCCCGCCTTTCCCGCCTTTCCCCCCGTGCCGCCATGGCAGCCCTGGGTGCGGTGGCGGTGGCCGACCTCCGCCTTTCCCCCCGTCTTTCCCCCCGTGCCGCCCTGGCAGGCCCGGATGCGGTGGTGGTGGCCGACCTCCGCCTTTCCCCCCGTCTTTCCCCCCGTGCCGCCCTGGCAGGCCCGGATGCGGTGGTGGCCGACCTCCACCTTTTCCCCCGTCTTTCCCCCCGTGCCGCCCTGGCAGGCCCGGATGCGGTGGTGGTGGCCGACCCCCGCCTTTTCCCCCGTGCCGCCCCGGCAGCCGCGGCTGCGGAGGTGGCCGGCCCCCGCGCCCGCCACCTTGCCGCGGGGGCAACTGCGGTGGCGGAGACGAGAACCCCTACAATGGAAAGTAAAGGGAGGCCCTGGGTCGCACACACTAGGCTCACAAGTTGAACGTTGTGCTGGATGGGTTACCTGGAGAGCGAGAGACTTGTTGCACCGAGTTGATCCGTCGTCGCGCCTGGTGACGATATCTTTGAGTACTCGGTTTGTGCTGATGATGAAGATGATAATGAACTGTAATCGTTCAATTAGCTGCTCATAATTATATACGCTCGTTAGTTTACTTGCACGATGCAGTCAATGTGCCCCGTAGGAGCATAAGGAAATGAAATCAAGTGAAGCAGACAGCACCTAGACGCAATCGAGGACCAGTGCGGTGACTTCTCTCACAGAGGAGCGCGCCCGCGAGGGACAAGTGTGGGTTGGGGCACACACGCAGCCGAGAGCTGGCACTCCTTACTTGGCTTGTCTCTGACGGATGCTTTTGCGATTGAGATGTAAATTTATACGAGTATATTCGTAGATTGTGGGAATAGGGGATAAGGGATACGTACAAGGTGCTATTGCGGACACGTGATCCACGTGATCACGTGCACGCAACGAGACCACATCTCCGCGATGCCTTCCCCTCTCTAGCTAGCAAGACAGACACAATACACACACACCGGTTAACCCTAATAGCAGAGCCTAACCAACACTAATCAGTGGTTGACTTAGTCAATCACAGACAGCTAGGTATAGAAGAGGCAGATACGCATCCTCGAACGTGCCACGGATCTTCGTCTTTAGTGACCCTGTTCCGTGCATTTAGAGAGGGTTATCCGTGCTAAGAACAAGGATCTCCGCTGGTTTTACCTACTGAGAGATTCCTTTAAGCTTGCAACTAACAGTCACCGCTTTCGAACGATTAAAGAGTAGCACTAGCTTGCAAGTGCGTCAGTAACGCACGACAGAAGAAGACATCTCCGCTAGTCTTACCTACTGAGAGATTCCTCCGACCGTCACGATAAACATCGCGAAGACCATCGCGATCCCTACAACCCAGTCATTCACGATGACTTCCCAAAGCCCGACTCTTACAGCCGCCGCCGCCACCTATACGGCAGAAAATCCCGCCGTCCCGACCGACATTCCCGTCGCAGCCGCCCTTGCCGCAAACAACGCTACGATTATCGAATTTATAAATTATTGCGGACCCCTATAAGAGTACAATAACGACGAAGATATCCTCTATTTTTTTAAGAATTATTTTAAATATTAGACCGAAGAAACCTAGAATAAGGTCTACCGGGAAAACAAAAGGGCATTGCGAGACTTCCTAAATAGGCGCGGTATTTACACTAAGCAGAACCAGCCTTTCACGAAGCTATTTACCGTATATTAGGACTTTAAGATGCCGCTGCTAACCTAGCCGCAAGAAGAATTCCTCGAGATAGACTTCATCGAGGGAAAAACGTTAACTAAAGATAGGCAAAACAAGCTACGAGCCTAACTCGGCTGGAAGCCCTCGCTAAAGCCGGCCCTATCGCCAAAGCCGGCTAAGCCAGCCTCGCCCTCGCCCTCGCTCTCACCCTCGTCAGTCTCGTCAGTCTCGGCAGCCTCGCCGACGTCGTCTTCCTCGCCAACGTCACCTTCCTCGCCCTCCCCAGCAACAATAACCCTAACGGCTTCGACTCTTCAAAGTCCGCCAGTTGCTGCAAGTCCGCAGCCGCAGCCGCAGCCACACGCTTCGCCAAGCCGGCTCACTTTTCCAAGCCGACTTCCTATTCCGACCCGACCGTTAGCTTCGCCCGCGTCACCCGCTTCAACCAGCAGCTCTTCGGACTGCTCTTTCGGCCCTCAAAGCAGCTCGTCAAGCTGCTCTTCCATAAGCTCTCGCAGCAACTCTCCAAGCTGCTCTCCCACAAAGCTGCCGCCCACACAGCAGCTTCCCCATCAACAGCGCGCTCTTTGGCATGCCCTAAAGCCAAGCAAATGCCGTCAATGCAAAGCGCCCTTCCAGTCTCGCAGCGCACTCTTTCGCCACCTCGGCGAAGGATGTCAGCATACAAAGCGCACACAGACTTCCTCCCAGACCGTCATACCCCAAGCCCGGCATACACAGCAGACCTTGCCCCAAAGGCACCCACCAAAGCAGGCCAATTGCTGGCACTGCAAATCCCACTTCGACTCCCGAGGCGCACTTTTTCGTCACCTCGCTAAAGGATGTCGCCACCAGAAGCGCACACGAGCTTCCCCTCTGCCCGTCAAACAACAGGGCAAGAGACACTCTCCCCCACGGCCCCAGCTTGCCACCCGGCCACTCTCTCGTCATCGCAGAGCAGGAGACCATCACCAAAAGCCCACACAGGCTTCCTCCTCGCCAATGACCCAACAGGTGCCCTCGTTCCGGCAGAAGCCGCCTCCGTCCCGGCAGTCGCCTTCGTCCCGGCAGACGCCCTCGCCTCAACACGTTGTTTATCCGAGCTTTGGCAACGCACCCTTCGTTCAGCGTGGCCAGCTCGAGGCAACGGCACAACAGCTAGCCTCGCGAGCTTCCGGCTCGCGAACCACAAAGAAGAAGAACTCTCGAGGGATAACCTCGCGAGCTTCGCGAGCTTCCCTGCCCGCTTCTTTCGGCCCCGTTGCTCTGCCCGGCCCTTTAGGCCCTTCCTTCGTGTATTCTCGTTGCTCGTTGCTTTGCCCGACTTCCTGACGCTCCCTTCCTTCGCTTATCCCTTCCTTCGCTTATTGCGTCACGCTCTTTGCTCGTTGCTTTCTCGTTGCTTCGTTGCTCGTTGCTTCATTGCTCGCTCGTTAATTCGTTGCTCGTTCAATGCGTTCGTCTCGTTGCTTATTGCTCGCAATACCGCTCTTTTAGTTTAACCCTCGATGGCATCGCAAGATCCCTCTTTCCCTCTTTTCGTACGTTCGATGCGTTCGTTGCGATTGGGTTACGTTCCTTTAGTTCGACCTTGCTGGGTTGTTGATGTGTTTGCAGCCTTCTAAAGAAGAACTGCCAGTATGGGAATAGGGGATAAGGGATACATACGTACAAGGTGCTGTTGCGGACACGTGATCCACGTAATCACGTGCACGCAACGAGACCACATCTCCGCGATGCCTTCCCCTCTCTAGCTAGCAAGACAGACACAATACACACACACCGGTTAACCCCAACAGCAGAGCCTAACCAACATAGATGCTACGAATATAAACGGATGTACGAAGTACATAGTATTCGTATAGGCAAATCTCCTCTTAAGACGTTACAAAAGGTCACCGGATTTCACTACACGTTTCGTACCTCGCCCTAGCCCCGCTTTAGTCAGCCTGATTAAGGCCACCCCTCGCACACAGCTACTAGCTAGCTCTGGTTTTTTTCGTTTTTTCACAATCCTCATCATTCACGCACCCCATGAAATCTTCGTTCTTCATGCCTCTCTGCCGCATGCCTCCTTTCCCTGCCCCTCCGTTGGGAGATGACTGGTATTGTGATCTACCAGGGCTCCTCTCTGCAAAAGGGTCGACGACGCCCCTTGGCATGGCGACTGGAACTGCCGTCACATTCGGCGGGCGGCACGGAAGCTGAAAACCCAAACTGCGGAAAGCTACAAGAACACGGCCTCGTCAGGCAACGACGACCTAGGGCCCGCATGAAGCGGCGGCGGCTGCAAGAGCAGCAACATGACTTGGAGGCAACCCTGGCAGCAGCGTTAGCGACAGAGGCAACACCATGGCCAGGTTGATGTGCCGCATCCAGCAGCATTGGGAAGGTATCCTTGTGCGCTTTCCACGCACGCCAGTTGATGGTCAGGTTCCTTCGCTTGCGGCGACGCTTCCAGAAGGCTCATTCATGTCTTCTCCAGGAGCCAAGCGTCTTCCTCTGATCCTTTTGTTTCCACCCCTGGGAACACTCCTACTCCCGGTAGATGTCCCAGGCTCGTTAGAGTCTCGCCCAAGTCCTGCGATAAGAATGAGCAAGTACGACCTCTGGCAAATCTGGCAAGGACAAGGACGAGGACACACGCACTTTTTCTCTTTAAACGAAAGCAAACGCACCTAAAAAAGGACAGACGACGGAACCACGACCAGGACCCCCTAGGACCCCCTAGGAACACTCCTTCTCCCGGTAGATGTCCCAGGCTCGCAGAGTCTCGCCCCAGTCCTGCGATGAGAACGAGCAAGCACGACCTCTGGCAAATATGGCAGGCCGTCTACCTAAATACATGCCCCCCCCCTCTCCTAATCTTTTTGAAGTTTCTCTTGCAAGCAAATGCAACACGCACACCACCGCACACAACCACATGCAAGCAAATGCAACACGCACCACCACACACAACCACACAACGACGCAAAACACGCACGAAGAATGGCCTTCTGCCGCTGGTCCGCCGCCTTCTGCCGCTCGTCCGCCGCCTTCTGCCGCTCGTCCGCAAAGTCCCCGGATGTGGCCCTATTAGCGGCCAAAGTGGCCGAGCACGCGGCGGCCAAGGCCAAAGACGCGGCGGAGGCGGCAGACGCCGCCAGATGCTTGTTCCTGTCCGCAAAGACAGACGAGGAGAATAATGAGCTCGTCCACGAGGGGGACAACCAGGACGACGACGACTACGACGAGCCGGACGAGAACGCCGAGCAAAACAACGACCCCTCCATGTACTGGGAGGACGATGGCGACATATAATTTTTCTTTTGTTATTTCTTTTGTCGTTTCTTTTGTCGTTTCTTTTGTCGTTTCTTTTGTCGTTTCTTTTGTCGTTTCTTTTGTCGTTTCTTTTGTCGTTTCTTTTGTCGTTTCTTTTGTCGTTTCTTTTGTCGTTTCTTTTGTCGTTTCCTTTGTCGTTTCCTTTGTAAGTGTCTCGATCCCCTTCTCCCCCGTCGCGTATTTCCGGGCTTTGCTGACTATTTGCCGTAAGGCGATTATAGTGCAATATACTAAACCCGTCCGATGAACGCCGGCCTCCCCGTGGCGGACGGGGGCAACTCTCCAGTCGACCATTGCTAGAGGGGCGAACAGGCGTTCACTCTGCCATCTCGGCACACACTAAATTGCCTCGCTTACAGCTCATGGCCAGCCAGCTTCTCATCTCGAAACTTCTCCTGGCCGTCCTTTATGGCATCTTTCCGTCGTCCGTCCGTCACTCCGTCACTCCGTCACTCCGTTGTCCGTCGTCCGCCCGTCACTCCGTCGTCCGTCCAAAAGTCCGTTGTCCGTCCAAAAGTCCTGTTTCTTCTCATCCTTCTTTGGTTTGATCCATACGCTACTGCATGTTGGTATGTCCCGGCAAGAACCAACTTCACCCGAGGAACGGACGAGGACGAAAATACATTCGTCCATGAGGCAGACGGCCGCGGCGTGAGGCGGAGGGAGGCCCGCGCAAATATGGCAGGCCGTCTACCTAAATACATGCCCCCCCCTCTCCTCATCTTTTTGAAGTTTCTCTTGCAAGCAAAGGAAACACACACATCAAACGAACACAAACGAGAGTCACGCAAGACGCACACACATCAAACGACAAAATGGACATATACCCCGTGGACATATACCCGAAGAACATGGGCCCGAAGGTGGCCGTGCTAGCGGCGACGGCGGCGGAGACGGCGGCCAAGGCCGAGGCGGCGGAGGACGCGGCCAAGGCGGCGGAGGACGCGGTGGCAGCGGCGGAGGACGCAGCATGCAGGTTTCTATCCGCGCTCTCCGATCAAGAGGACAACCCCCTCGTCCACGAGGGGGGGGGGGGACGCAGACCAGGACGAGGACGGCGACGACGAGGACGAGAACGCGGAGCAAAATTTCGACCCGCCCATGGACTGGGAGGACGACGAATAATTTTTCTTTTGTCATTTTATTTGTTATTTCTTTTGTCGTTTCTTTGGTCGTTTCCCTTGTAAGTGTCTCGATCCCCTTCTCCCCCGTCGCGTGTTTCCGGGCTTTGCTGACTATTTGCCAGTGCAATATAATTAACCCGTCCGACGAACGCCGGCCTCCCCGTGGCGGACGGGGGCAACTCTCCTGACATGGATGATGAAACATCCATTTGATGCTTATTATACTGCGCTTCTGCTGGTGCCAATACAGTCTATCCCCACGACGTTCACCTGGAAGTCTTGGAAAGTGGTGTGGGTTATCCCACGGGTAGCGCCCCCCTCTGTTCCTGTACATAAGAGACGCTTAGTTAGTGCGTGGCTCTGTCATAGGGTATTCGGGCCGGGGCACAACAAAACAGGTGGCAAGTGACAAAAGAGAGACGCTTAGTTAGAGCAAATGAAGATCGTACCACCGCGGTTCCATCGTCTTGAAGGAGATGTTTGCTAGATGGAAGGGGTGAAAACTTCCAAGGCGACTTGAGTATTGTTCTATTGTGTATCAATGTCTTTAGGTTCTCGAGTCAGCCTGGTCTGGACTCGGCCAGCCGCGCAGTACATTCATAGCTCAAGGCTGCAGGCATGCATGTCGCATCCGACTCGGTTGGGGAGCCACAAGCCAAGTCGAGCATCTCAAGAATCATCTTCTTCCCGCCTACTTTGTACCGGGAGCCCAAGCCACCACGCCAAGTTTTAGTGTACGTCGAGTTTTAGGACGTGAAAGTTAGACTACTATCGGCAAACCTACTATTGACAGCCTCGACGCCACGATAAAGCCACGATGAAGAGTCACCAGCCTATTTATTTCTTCATCACATCCCACGCTCCTTTCTCTCGCAGGTAACCGTCTGTCTCTGTTTTCTTCCGACTCCCCTCCGACGGTCTAGTTTGCCCTCTCCCTTGGTCGGGTCTCACTATGGCTTTCTGGCAGAAGCTCCCTCCCGAGTTAAGGAACATGATTCTTTCTACCGTGGCCGAATGTCATTGCCATCGAACCGAGCCAAAAGCACGAGCCGGCTACGCTGCAGTGTCTCGAGAGTGGAATTACAGATTTGAGAAGCTGAATTTCCAGCGAGTTTCCGTCGACCATCATCGAGCTCAAGACTTCGGCAAGCTATTCTCAGGCGAGAATGCGAGGCGAAGGGCATACCTAGACCACTTACAGGTTTTATTCGTCCTAGAAGAATATGATTGCGGCGACTGTGAAGCACCGGAAGACGACGCTACTATGGAGAGGTAAGTACCTATCTTATTACTTGGTGAACCTAATTAAACGCGATAACCTCACTGATTGCGGCCTCTTTAGAAACCAAAAATCAATGACAAATACTCTATGGAGCGTCTTGAGGACCATTTCTGTATGGACCTGCCACCCAGGCTTTGCAATTGAGCTCGGCGCCTACTCACCAAGCGACTCGAAGCACTTCTTTCGCGATTTTCGCCTAGAAAGAGAGTACCCATATAGAGTCGCGAGTGACCTCGATGAAAATTTCGAGGGGTATCAATCATAGATGCAAGCAAAGCTTCCCGTCGATGATGAGTTCCATGGATGGAAGGCGGATGGTACACGCCTACGACGACCGTCCGATAACGCGAAGAGAAGGCTTCTTGGGAGCGCGCCGCTACTTCAAGACTTCGACGGCTTCGATGAAGGCAAGAAAAGAGAATTTCCGAAAGCTACAGCTATCACTAGTTTGGCCATTACTCGGCAGTTCTACCGCAATTTCGACCCCAGGCTTATTAGCAGTCTTATGAACTCCTTCCCTCGGCTACGTTGTTTTCGACATGAATGGTGGTATCATTTTGACCTGCAGCTAAAAATCAAATACAACAAACGTACGTCTTCCCAAGGGGCAATATGAGTTAAGCGATAACGTTACTAACGAGAAAGACAGAATACCAGCAATTCTTATTGCCAAATATTCCCCGTACTCTCCGAGAGTTATACCTCTACGAAGACTTCACCCGCATTCTACGAGGAGATATTCCCCCAATGACAACACTAGGCGGGTTCGCACCCCGTATTTTAGAGGCGACTCGGCACCTAGAGCATCTCGCTGTTTCTATGACAATTTCCGCCCATCACTTCTTTGAGAAGTTTGACCAGGACTTTCTACGTCGCTATG
Source organism: Ophiocordyceps sinensis (assembly GCA_012934285.1). Lineage (NCBI taxonomy): Eukaryota > Fungi > Ascomycota > Sordariomycetes > Hypocreales > Ophiocordycipitaceae > Ophiocordyceps > Ophiocordyceps sinensis. Next base: position 13,624,921 of record JAAVMX010000005.1, read on the forward strand.
ATCTCGGGGTCGAAAACGACGAGGGCTGGCCCAACCTCAAGACGCTGGCTCTTACATATATGACAGTATACGGACCGAAGGACCCAATGCTTAGGCATGCGGCCATAGCAGCTCTTTTGATGCCAAAATTAACGATCATGGAGTTATGGAGCCTTGGCCACGACGACACCATTTTTCGCTACGTCGCTTGTGGCAAGGGGCCCCCTCGCATTGAATTGTCATGTTCGAAACGCCGTGGGGGAAAATTGCCCTTGACACCTGAAACACTTGAGTTATGGCAACGGGTGGCACGAAAGCATGGCGAAGGCGATCTCGTCGTTGAGTACCGAGTATCTGAGTCGAGAAAACTTGCCTTACGTTACGAAATGGTGGGTGAGACACACCTAAGAGAAAGGATACTAAGCGACGTCTCGCGATATCAGCAGCTCTGGGAGTATCGACATAAGTCCATCTGTTGAACGCGAGTCGGACCGGAGTTATACAAGGATGAGCTCCCGTGGAGGAAGGAGGCCCGGGGCCTGAAAAGCGAGAAGATAGTGAGTGGTATTAGATGGAGTGGAGCTATATCTGTATTCTTAATTGACCGTTGGTAGAAGGCCGAGAACGACTGAGGATCATATTGTTAGAGGCTGATATCCTTTTTGTGACAGCTCTTTCTTTCCGAGAGAATCCCCCCATTCATGGGAGAATACTGCTTCCAAAGCGACCAAAGTTCCCTTATTGCGGCCTGACGTAACGATAACGATCGACTAGGCTGTCGACCTGTATATTAGCATCGCCCTTGACAACTTGGCCGTCAGTTGATCCGCCTCAACAAGTTCGGAATCCATGACCCAGAATACACTACCGGCACAGTATTGCACAATTGTTCGACTACATTTCGGTTCTCAAGGCACTGTATCATTACTGTAACTTTTCTACTCGGGCATGACCTTGAAAATCTTGTTTCGACACTTCACTATCGTCAAAAGGCATCAACCAAGCGTGATAGTCATCTGCTGTGCGTCCGCCACGACGCCTATGCCACGCCCATCCCCGCTACTCGTTTGACAATACTGCGCAAAGGCCTGGGGGTTCTTTTGAGCGAACGGTAGAGGTTGAAATATCCTGAGGTATTTGCTGCCGTTGACCACGCATAGTTTGGCGTCCTTGCCATCCTTTTCGCCTTTGCAAAAGTTCTCAACACAGTCGTTGCGGAGGCCTCGCACCGATTCAGTTCTGCCGTCGGAGCTCGTTATGCTGAAGCTGAATGTCGGCGTGCCTATGAAGAGCTGATAGTCAATGGCAGCGCTGAGGAAACGGCTATCGCTGGGTAGCTGGAAGTCCATGGAGTTCCAACGTATCGCCTCCCTGGCTTGGACATTGTGACCCGGATGGGGATGGCCCAGGGTTTCCCCGTTGGTGATGAAGTGGAGGTCGCTCTCCGCAGAATAGATACGGCCCTCGACGAGGGGTCTTGGAATGTCTATTTTTCGATCCTTTTCGTTCGCAGCCAGAGTAATGGCGACATCGGCAAGGCTGTTGAAATGACCGACAAGAGCGATGGAACCATTCTGCTGGACAAAAGCCCACTTCTCCTCGACACGCCCGACGATATAGACCTTCTGCTGGGCATCGAGGTTGTTGATAAAGATGAACTGTACCGAGTCCGAAGCATCGCGGGCCGAGATTTCATTCTGAGCGACATCTGTAAACGGGCTGGCAAAAGCAGCGCCCAAGGCGGCAAGGATAGACAGGAAGCGCATGCTGCCTGGGGTTGCAAAGTGGTAGGTGAGACGGATGGAATAGCGGTAGAGGTGAAGGACGGATGAAGATGTCCAATGAATATATCCCGGAAGCGTGTCACCGCTCCTTTATAGGCAGTTGTTGCGAAACTTTCCGCCCTAGGTTTGACATCCTGGGAGTCGTACGAGAATGTGTTATGCGATGGACGTGCAGATGCTATGCTTGGTCTGCCTCGCCATAAGACCCCTTTCAATAAATATACTTATGTGCCGGGCGGGGCCGTAGATGTTCGAGGCCCGGGTCTCGTGCCAGATACATGTCACCATAGTTTTTCGTATCAGAAGTACTTGAGTGCTAGCATGGGCTGACGAGGTGGAAGTTTATGCCGCAATTCTTCTGATTCCCGAGCGGGATGCAATACCCACGGAGCGCGCCGTGGACGACGAGGGGTCGCTCGAGATGGAGAAACTCTTTGCTTTGCTCAACCGGGGGGGCAAGAAACGGTTGGCCAGACTAAAGGGCTGCCCGATCAGACCGTGGAAGCGATCAATGAGGTGACCTCTTCCGGCATGTTTGCGCTGGATCGGTGGGGAAGGTGCTGTGCCAAAGCCCGGGCAGGCCCGAGAACGTGGGTCGGTTCCTCGGCGGGAGAAATAGGTCCTGATGATGTGGTGCGATGAAGTGGTGCGACGCCCTCTCAAAAGAGCAGAAAAAGAGGCTTATACAGCCGGCCATCCTAGTCTACTCCTTACTCTAAGCGCCTTGGCCGGACGGGCTTATTCCTCTTCTATATAACAAATAGTTCGCTCTCGTTATCGCTATCTTGAATAAAGCCCGCTGTCACGCGGGCGTCGCGGGCGTCGTCGTTATCGGCTGTATTCTCACCACGGTTCGGCTCCAACGTATCGTCGGCAACCTCCCCGGCAAAGGCTTCGCTAACCGACTTATAGTGAATGCCTGCGCCTAGAGACGTCTTGATTGCTCGGGGCGTCCTTCCGGTACTGGCCCTTCCGGTACTGGCCCTTTTCCTCTTTTTGCCTCGCTTGAGAAAGTTGCGTACTATGTTTGACGGAATGTTCTCTTCCGGCTCCCACGTCGGATTCTGATCCGGAGGCCAGTCGCCTTCCCATCGCACCTGAAAGTAGCGCACCAGCCCGCGTCCCTCGACGTCGTAGACAGCCATGTCCTCGAGGCGCTTGACCACCCACGCAGGCTCGCCATCGTTGTCTAGAACCGGTCGCGCGGCCGGAGTCCACTTGGCCGACATGTCTGACTTCTTGCGCGGTTTCGGCCGCTTGATTGGCGTCTTCTTGGAGCTGTGGGTCGTATGCGTCGGCTCCAGACTCCGTTTCGTCGCTTTAGACGTGGGCTGTTGTCGGGAAACCCCATTGAAAGGGGTAAAGCCCTCCGTTTGGGTACCCGAGAGGCCGAATGGGCGTGGTGCGGGTCGACTCGTCGGGGCCGATGCCAGGTCATGTGCTTCTTGAGACGTGCCATTTCCGCCAATGGCACCAAGTCCCCGAGAGCCCCATTCCGGTTCCAGCCCAGACTGCTTGCTATCATCGACAAGGTCAACCTCGTCCGACAGATACCAGCGAGCCTCGCGAGCTATCTGCATTGAGGGGCTCCCGCTGTCGTCGTCGGAAAGCCCGTCAAAATCCTCGGGCCTGGTCTTGCGTGGCGTAGACAGGCTCATTGCGCCCATTTTCATGCGCGTCGGGGTCCCGGAGTCGAGCTCGGCAACGGCAGCCGACTCGATGCCAGTATGGGCAGGCGGTCGGCCCTTCTTGTCGCCGCCCGTGTGCATTTCGTGGGCCAGCATCTTTCGGTCCTCGTCGAGCTCCGTCTCCATGTTGAACTCCCACTCTTCGAGAGCTCGCGGGGAGACGTAGTCGAGGATCTTCATGGCAGGGACCAGGTCGCGGGCGGCAGGGAGGTCGCGCCATCCGATGACGTACGTCATGCGCTTCGGCAACGGCTTGCCATCAGCAGCTGGGCCGGGCGAGGGCAGCAGAATGCGCTCGACAATGTAGGCGGTCGAGTCTTGGGGAGGGAGCAGGCATACGCGCTGGAGGGGCGGGCCGCTGCCGGGAACGTAGTCGCGCGGCTTGGAGCGTAGGGCTATCTCGATTCGACTTGTCGGCTTGTTCTTGCGCGGCCGGAGCTGGAATACGTCCATACCTCAGATCCCGGCAAGTCAAGCCTATGAGGGGCAGAGATGGATTTTTGTGGCCTGTATGGAGTATGGAGTAAGGAATCTGGACCACGATAGGTGAGGTAGTAGAGTACGAATAGCACACGCAGCAAAGGGCACGCAGCAGAGGGCACGTTCTTCCGACGTTCTTCCGAGCAGCTGCGTGCGCTGCTCGGAAGAATATCGGAAGAATATAGACCAATAAGAAGGACTCTTGCGTAGAGTACGAGGTACGTATAGTAGAGTACGTAGCAGAGCACGTGCAGTAGATCACGCAGCCAGTAGGAAGGACTCTTCTAGTGACGAATTAGAAGGCCGGAAATCTAGTTGATTTTTTCTTTGAAGACTATGAGAGCAAATCGGGCAAAGAGGAATTCCAGCACCCTCTCAAGTCTGCCAGACGAGCTCCACCATCAATGGCGGGCAGATTCCCACACCTGTCGAGTTGATGGTCTGCGGCAATCCTTGAGCCGGCTGCCGCTTCGGGCGGAGCCGGGATGGCGTTGGCGTGCTGCACGACGCGCAACATGGCTTGGATCTCCGCCGTGTGCCAGCGCCTCTTCCATGACTGTCGAGAGATGTGTGACGCTGGACAGGAGATTGATGCTAGATTGTGTCAGAACAGAGGTTCTGTGGCCCTGGCCTAATAATCAGAAAATAGAGGATCCATTGCACGAGATGCTGTGGATTGCCGCAATGAGGTTGTGTTGATGTGTTGATGTGTCATAGCCCTAGCCATACTTCGTAGTAGTACATGCTAAAATGGCAAAGGAGGGGTAAAATACGAAGTACACGTGACTTGTCATGTCATCTGCACGCCTCAGCGATCCGAATACAGAGGGGTCATAAGTGTCCGAAACCTGCTGATTTGTGTGTCTATTATCTGCTGAAATAGCTGTATCTCTTGGTCTCCCGGGCTCCCGTCCATTTTCCACCGCTTCTCCTTTTTCCATTTCCATACAAGGACCCTCGTGGCTCAAGCGATGGCCGTCCCCCCTCGACAAGCCCCATTGACCAGGCCAGCACGACCAGTGCCTCGCTTCCAAGCTTGGCCTCGCTGCCAAGCTTGGCCTCGTCATCAAGTCTGGTACTCCCCTGATGCGCCCTCGGAAGTGGCGGGCGAGGCCCGGTTGCTGTCCTCCAGATACCGCTCCACGACGCGCGGGACGGGCACAGCCTTGATATCGCAGCATGCCCACTCGCACATGGCACTGCAATGCGGCACACGCCAGCCCTCGATGCCCTGCTCGGCGGCCTTGTCGCGGCGGTGGCGGGCCAGCATGCCGTACCGCTCCCAGGTGCGCAGGTTGACGGCGCCGTGGGCGGCAAAGTGCTGGTCCCATTCGTCGGCCCACTCGGGCTCGTGCAGGGTGTTGGCCATGAGCAGCTTGATGTCGTCGTCGCCCTGGAGCTTCCAGCTCCATGCGCGGCGCGTCAGCGTGATGTTGCTGCCGAGGACGCGGTAGTCGGTGTCGGCAAAGTTCTGGCGCTCGGCGAGGTACGAGGATAGCTGCGAGGGCGAGATGTTGTAGCACTCGGCGAGCCTCTTGGTCGGGGCGGCGCGCGGGGGGCTCGAGGGCTGTTTCTCCCGCTGCTGGGCCTCGCTCTCGGCTTTGACGGCTTGCTGTGCTGCGTCATAGTGCGCCAGCGTACGCTCGTTGAAGGGGGCACAGTTCCACGTGTCGTGGAGGTGGTTTGGGGAAACGTGGCCTACGACGCTCTGGGAAGCCTTGGGGGGCTGGAAATGATGGCCCTGGGACGAGTCGTCGACGAATCCGACATGAAGCCCGGGCCACTTGCGCTCGATAAGCCTCTGGGCTCGGTCGGCCTCGAAGAGAGAGCAAAGCTCGAGGATGACGTCGTGCGGGCGGTGCGGCAAGACCTCCGATATGGCCCGGGTTCCGACAAGGACGAGTAGGTCCCAGATGGCGTCGGCGGGAAAGTCGCGCAGGGCGATGGCTCGGGTGACGCCCTGGTTCAGGAAGCGGTGATCTCGGGCTGTGTAGGCAAACGAGGCGGTTGGGATCAGCCACACGCGGGCCTCGTAGACGGAACCGTCCTCGGCGGCGAAAGCCAGAGGCGCACGGCCGCAACGGTCGGCAAAGGCCGCTGCCGAGTCGGGGTAGACAAACTCGACGACGGCCGACATTGTGAGGCGGCCGGATGCGCAGTCGGGCACGATGCTCGCGGCCATGATGCCTCCGTAGCAGCGGATGGCGCGGAGCACCTGGGTGAGTGCGGCTCCCGGCGGCAGGTTGTCCAAGACGACGCGCCTGCTGCCGACGTGCGGGCTGCCCGGAGACGACGGAGGAGCCATGAAGATGACTGGCCACTGCAGTGACGTTGCGTCTGGGTGGTAGTCGAGGGCACGGGGCTGGGGCGGGCGTGTGAAGTGAGTTTTGGCAGCGATGGCGTCGAAGAAGGGATCTTGGACAGATAAGGGGATGACGCACGACCCGCTCCCGCAAGGATTGCTGCAGCCCGAAGGGGGGCTCCAGCAAGGATTGCTGTAACCCGGATTGCTGTAACCCGAACGAGGGCTCCAGCGAGGGCTCCAGCCAGGAGACGCCCGACCGACGGGGGGACGGCTTGCCTGGTCCGAGACGGGCACGTTGTCTAAGCCATCCGCGCTCGACGGCGGCGCCTCGTATTGCTCCTCCTCGCTCATGCCCACACACTCGGCGGGCTTGAGCGCGTCGACATGTTGGACGAAGCAGTCGGCAAAGGCCATGGCGGACTGGACCGAGCACGCGAGGGCGTCTGCGATGCCGTGGAGCGCCGACACGGCGGCAAGGCCTGGGCGGTGCGGCGTCGACGACGACAGCTCAACCGCCTTTGCCTGCGGGGGTCACACGAGGTCAGCAACGTCACGCCTTCCTTGACCGACAGGGCGAGGCGTTTGCTGCATACCGTAGCGGCCTTGAGCAGCTGGACATGAGCCCTCTGGTGAATCAGGAGCTCCTTGACGTGGCGAGCCTGCCTGAAGAGCCCCGAGCCGTGCGCTTGCTCCTCGTGCGGGCAAGGCGACGGACTCGGCTGCTGCAGACGGGACCAGCTGTCCTGGTCGTCGTCCCAGCATTCGCCGTGGTCGTCATGAGATGTAGGCCGCGCGTCGCTCTGGGGATGCGGTGGACCTGAGCTGCCTTGGGCCTCTTCTTCGCCCCAGCCGTCGCGATAGTCTTGGGGGCTTGGGTCGAGCATGGAGGGTCTGCTCCGCTGCATGGCGAGCGACTTGTCGAGACGCAAAGCGGATCACGAGATGGAGCTGGGCGATGGCAGGTTGCGTGCGGGGAAGAGAGGCGGTTGGCGTGTGTGATGGAGGAGGAGGAGGAGTGATGAGGTGAGGTGAGGCGGAGGCTGAATGAGTGGTGATGAAGCGCAGAGCGATGCAGTGTGCGAGGTGTTTAAAGGAAGAGAGATGTAGTGTGCGAGCGCTGAGAAATAAAGAGAGAGGCAATGCAGGGCAACGACGGGGGCATTCATCGAGGAGTGAAGTGGTCAAGGCGGAGCTATGAAAGGGACAGACAGAGGCAGGCTTGGGAGCAGCTGATGAAGATGGCATGTTTGGGGACATGGCGGAGAAGCCAAGGTGCGTGGGTGAATGAGTCTGGAGCAGCGGCCAAGCTCTCAGGTTGACGGACATGATGAAGAGACGTTGGCGGCAAGGAGGGTATGAAGACGAGGCCGTTGAGTATAGGCATCAACCGCTGCATCTCGCTTGCTGGCGGATTCGCCCAGGGCTAGTGTTTGCTAGTTGCACAAACTCGCCATGGACGAGGAAGCAATCACGTTGACAATCGTGGTGACAATCGTGGTTACGCAAGGGCAAGCCGAGGACAAGAGGCGGCTTTGCCACGGTCTTGTTGCGTCTTTTATAGTTGCGGGCTTGGATGTTGCGTGTTTGTTTGAGACGTTCTTTTGGAGAGACGAGAGGCTCTTGTCCTAATACCCGGATGGCTTTGGTTGTGACTGCTATTTCTCTCATCCTTTTACGAGAGTAACCCTGAGTGAAAGTATGCATGTTACTGTAAGCGCAGGGCCAAGCATGGCACAGCATTGGCGCCGACGGGCATTAAGCCCGTGCCCCGACCCTCTGACCCGTCACAGGTCTGCTGACAACTGGACCGGCGACGTGGCCCCGCGTTTTTCCGTACGGATGGGCAAAAGAAGCTTCTTTTTTGGCATTGTGCAACGTTGCGTCGCTGCAACGCTCTCTGACCGTGGCTTGGCGAGCCTGTAAGCCTGGCCGGTCGTTGTCGTGAGCGTTCAAAAGGGGGGGCGACGAGAGTCCTTGGCAGTCTCGATGGTGGACGTGGCCATGATGATGATGGCCATGATGATGAAAATTTGATGATATCTTGATGCTTGCCGGATACGTGCAAGCGCCTCCCTGACGGTTCGTCTGCGCCCGGCTCGCTCGGCTCTCGCCGTTTCATCATGTCTTGCCCTTGGTCGACGTCGTCTAATAAAGTAAAGCCGGAATTCCGAGCAAATGCCGCTTACACTCGGCATCCATCGCAAGGGGCACCAACAGATGCGGAAGAAGAAACATCTCCGAGTCTCCACTCGGAGAGCCCACATTTCTTCACGCCGGTGACGCCTCGCCTCTCCCCATTCGTTGGTCGTTGCGCCGGACCGGGGTCAGAAATCGCTGCCATGAAGACGGAAGGGAAGGCGCTGCTTCCTTTGTCCTTGGCACCCGGGCACTACCGAGTACCCAGTACTTGATCTGCTCCTTGTCTCCCTCACTCTCTCTCTCTCTCTCTCTCCCACGACGCATATCAACAGAGTCAAGCCATGCGGTACCGGACGTGGAATCTCGACATTGACCGCTTCCTCTTGCCGCTCGTGCCGTCGCCGCCATGGCATCTGCTGCCGTACCCCGTGGCTCACTTTCTGGGCCACCGCAAGACGACGCCGCGCGAGACGGGCAACCTCATGCCCATCTTCTGGGCCTTTGTCGGCATCTTGTGCTCCTTGCTCGTCATCGAGGCCGTTACCATCCGCGTGCCGCTGTTTGAGGCGCGCGCCGTGCCCATGATTGTGGGCTCGTTTGTACGTGCGTCTTTTCATCTGCCTCGACCCTCGGGCGTCTCTACACTTGGACCCTTGCCAGTCCAACAAGCCAGTGCTGTCCAGTCAAGTCCAAGAAGCCAGTGCTGTCCATGTCAATGAGAGAGAGACTTGAGACCGCCAGACTAACACGACGCTCTCCAACCTGCCCAGGGTGCCGCCGCCGTGCTCGAGTTCTACGCCATTGAGTCGCCCCTGGCCCAGCCGCGCAACGCCATCGTCGGCCAGGCAATCGCCACGGTGGCGGGCGTGGCCGTGGCCAAGCTGTTCCAGCTCAGCAGCCGCTTCGACGACCTGCGCTGGGTGGGCGGCGCCCTGGCCTGCGCCTCGGCCACGGCCCTCATGGGCCTGACCAAGACGGTGCACCCCCCGGCCGGCGCCACGGCCCTGTTGGCCGTCGTCGACAACAACCTCGTCGCCGTCGGCTGGCTGCTGGTGCCCGTCATGCTGCTGGGCTGCGCGCTGATGCTCGCCATTGCCCTCTTGGTCAACAATCTGGAGCGCCGCTTCCCCATGTACTGGTGGACGCCGCTGGACCTGCCGCACAAGGACCCGGCCTTTGTGAGCGACGCCAAGGGGGAGGCGCCGAAGCCGCAGCACCAGCAGAGATGGAGACTGCGGCGACGGGCTGGCGATGACGAGGAGGCGGGCGTCGTCGACGAGGAAAAGACGGTCGTGGGCGGGAGCTCGAGCCAGCAGACGGGCGAGAGCGACGGCGACGGCGACGGCGCCACGGCCCCGAAGCAAGGACAGAGGACGGTCGCCCATGGCCGGCACGCCCAGGCCCAGGTGGTTATCCGGCGGGGGCAGGTGATTGTGCCCGAGCACTTGATTCTGACGCAGGACGAGGTGCAGCTCCTCGAGTCGATGAGCCACAGGATATCATGACGGCCATGAGGACCATGTTGCGACTGCCGAGACCATCGTTTGCCATCTCCTCGAGCCATGACTCCACGTGGCCGCCCCAAAGCCGCCATCTAGCTCTCCTCCCGTCACCGCACAACCCTGTCTCGGATTCCGCCCGAACGCCGCTGTCTCATCCTCGACTCGGCACCAGATGCCGGAGTCGATGACGTGTGTCTTCTCTGTCTCTGTCTTCTCTCACAAGTTACACGTCGTCTATCCTGCACGGACGGCCAATCTTGTTACTTGTGAGACAAGGAAAAGGCGAGGTACCGGGATAAGGCGCATGATTAGTCTTTGCATTCGTGTTGGAACCCCATGACCAATTGGCCTAGACGAGTGGCATCAACCACCGTTGAGCCGCTGTCAACGAGCAACCAAGGCTTACTTACAAAGTTGGCCCCGCACGGCAATCAGTGCCAGCCGGTCAGCATCAAAACCAACGTCTCACAACGAGATGCTTCATTTTTCCCTTCAGACACATCCATCTTCGGGCTCTCTGGCGTCATGGTCACCAGTGGCCCGTCTTGAAACACGGACTCTCCCGCCGTGCAGACCCCCTTGACTTGTGCACCGCCACGGAAAAGGACGCCCAACTCCGGCCTGCTCAACGCCAATGTCCTGAATCTGTTCGCCAGAGGCCCATCGAATCGCAAGTGAGCAAGACATGACAACATTCCGCACCTGCGCAACTCGCAACCTCCTCAAGTCTTGTGCGACAAGTCCAAGTGACGATTCACATTACGCCCCAGACAGGAGCAGGGGCTAGATTCGAGCCATCTCGGGGAGGTCAAGGGGATGGTCCGACGAGTTTGAAGCTGGGAAGAAGATATGCCGTGTCGACCTTGTTGAGACATGACCAGAAGATGACAGGAAGGCTTCCCTGGCACGGTTCTGTCCAGTCGTCGTGACTGAAAATAAGCTCGAGGTTGGTCATGGTGACCAACCATTGCCGTCGCTTCCTTGGCCCCTTTCTGGGCCTCCCTTGGCGTTGCGACATGGACGCTGCGCCTAGCTGCCACTGCTTCAAACGCCATCGCCTAGCTCGTCGTCGTCCTCGCCTTCCGTGTCGTCAACGTCGGTTGCCAGGACGAGCTTATCCACCATGCCCATGAAGCGCGTGCGGTACTCGGCAGGCTGGGCCGTGATGCTCATGGGCCCCTTGTTGGCCAGTAAATTAAACGCATTGATCAAGCCCGTCATGGCCTTTGCGCGTAGCTTCTTCTTGGCCCAAAAGAAGTCAAGGACGACGGCCCGGTAGATCCAGCGGCCATCAGTAGAGACGACGCCAGTGCGCCACGAGCCGCCGGCGCGCGACTTGTCGGCAAAGGGCGAGACGACGTCGGGGCCGGAGCTGGAGTCGGCGTATGATGTGGCGAAGCGCACGAGAAAGAAGGAATAGTCGACGGCGCTCGAGGCGGCTAGCAGTGCCGTGTCGGCGTCGACAAGGGACATCAGCTCATCCCTTGCCTCGGCCGAGACTTGTACTTTGCCGGGAAACGTGTCGACTAGGCCGTCTATGACGCTGTCGGGCACCAGACGGCCATGGGCAATGTCTCGCTCGGGGAAAAAGTAGTCGTCGGGCTTGAGGTCGTACGTTTCCACGCGCGTCTGTTGGGCGCCCTCGCCATCTTGGCCGGAAGCGCCGCGATAGAGCAGGTTCTCCATGACAACGTGGTGCGTCGGCGCGGTGCCTAGCAATCCCCCCAGTGTGGCTCTCGGGGTGTAGACCATGTCGACGATGCGGACAAGCAGGCTGTCTGGGCCGTCCATCATGTGCGCCGCGTAGCTGTCAAAGAGGTCGTGCGTGAAGAAGTGATGCTCGAAGCGCCGGGGGAGCGACTTGACGAGGTACATGCCGTTGGGGGTAGTGAAGAAGGTCGAGCCGCTGTATCCAAGGTTTCCGGCCGGCACGAGCCGCGGCGATGCCCCGTCGCATGACGAGGACAAGCGGAACGAGTCCCTGTACTCGTCCTCGTCGAGCTCCCAGAAGTCGCGGCGCAGCTGGAGAAAGTCGGAGGAGCGGTAGCGCGTCATGGCAAGCCTGTACAAGGAGAAGAAGGAGGCCAAGGCCTTGACGGCACGGTCGCGGATGCCCTTGCTCTCGACATGGTGGTCCGAAGCTGCAATGGCGTCGGCGATGCTGGCCGAGATGCGAGTGGTGCGGGAGGTGCGAATCTCCATGCCGTCGGCGCTGTTTGTTTGGTAGGGGGACGTACAGGGTTGGCATTCTTTGGGAAGTCAAACCAGCCGGCGGCGGAGCAGCAGTGGGGGCAGCAGCGGGAGCTTACATGCTTGACGTGACGTGACGTGACGTCACTGTTGCGTGCAAAAGAGGCTCGCACCTCGAAGCAATCAATCACACCGGCGTACTCCGAAAAGGCGCAGAAACGTTGGGAAGGGAAGACGAGAATGCATTGCAGAATGGGCGTTGTAAACATTCATCATTTGAGCAGCTCCGTCATTTAGGAGTGTGTACCTAGATTCCAGAGTGGTGTTTTTGTCAAGCTTACGAATACAGCGAGCACACCTCACAGCGAGCTTAGGGCCCAAGCAGCTCACAGCGAGTTTAGGGCCCAGCAACTGGTGGAAAATTCGCATCATCCAAACATCAACCACACCAGCCAAGCCACGTACCCCAGCGCCGCAACCACGGCCAGCTTGCCGAGCATGGCAAAGAGCGTCTGGTGAGCCCGCCTGGCCGAGCGCTGAAACGTCCGCCGCGAGTTCTCGGCAAACGTCTCGCGGTCGTTGATGCGCGGAAACGGCGCCTCGACCAGCTTGCCCGTCGCCCGGTCCTGGACCATGGGCACCGCCACGCCCAGGTGCTCGCACAGCGGCTTCCACCCATCCTGCACCCGGTACTCGATGCATCTCTCGGCGGGGATTCCGTTGCGGAACTCCTGGTACTGCGCGTTGAACCACGCAATGGCCTTGTCCTTTTCGTTGACGTGGTCAAAGGGCATGCTGCGAGTCATCATGACGTTTGAGAAGCGCACCCACGAGCGGATGTAGCTGTCCAGGGCGTAGCAGTACATTCGCATCACCCGCTCCGCCATGGACTGCGGCCGGACGGCCTTGTGGACGCTGTGCAGCGCACTCTCGTACCACCGCTCCGGGTCGCGGTTGAGGATGACGACCTTGGCTTCTGGGTACAGCGCCGCCAGCTCGACGCTGAAGGGGGCCGACGGCATGTCGCAGCACGCCTGGCAGTTTCCGAGCAGCCGGTCCCAGTCGGCCTTGCCAAACGCCCCCGTGCCCGAGTACTTGGCCTCGTAGGCTCGGACCCAGAGCTCCGGGTGGCTGTCGAGGTTCTGCAGCACCGTGTGCATGTGGTAGCAGTCGTGGAAGCCCAGCTGCCAAAGCGCCGACCGCATGCTCATGGTTCCCGTGCGGTGCACGCCGCAGACGATGACCTTCATGGGCACCACGCGGTCCGGGACGCCGGCGACGGCCAGCTGAGCCATGGTCATGGTTGGTTCGGGTACGAGCCTTGGCTCGAGTCTTTGATTTCCAGCTTCTCGCCTCGGTTCTCGTCTTGGTGGCTGGTTGTCGCAGTCTCAGTGGGCGGGTACGGAGCAACGATCATGGACAAGCAGTCAGTGCGAGAGAAGGGAGACGAGAAGCAAAGCCCACAGGCATGGCTGCTGAATATAAAGCCAGACGAGGATCCTGGTTCGGGGCCGAGCTGGAAGCGACCGCGCGGGGGTGCCGGGTTGGACAACAAAAGGAACCACACGTTGCTCGGAGATATTCCTATTGGGCTGCATCTGCCACGTCGATGAGGATGACGAGCTTACCAACGGAAGATGGCTCGGATCGTCGGACGTCGGCGCACAATGAGGCCCGAGGGTCCGGGTCTGGTCAGGTCGAGGCGAGGTCGACGGTAACGGTTCGTGGCCGTTGCGCCGACGGGCGAGCTGATTGGAGGCTGCATGGTGCAGGCTGACATTGGCGGGAATGTCTGTCGGCTTACGGGCGCCAACATTGACCGGTGACAGGCTCGTTGACCGGTGACAGGCTCAACCCATGGGGATACTACCCGTAACTCGTACAGCTGACCATCTGGTGCAGACGGTTGTCGGCACGCCGACAGGAGCCGCCGCGATGCTCGTCCTCGGCCGGCCCATGGCCATCAAGTGCCATTAAGCGGTGGCTACGGATACATATGCCTATATTGTCTGCGTCTGAGGCTCGGGACATTGAGCGAGAGGCAAACGGATCAGCAAGTATTATGGCATTGAGAAGCGCGGGACGAGTCATATACCGACGAATCAATGAAAAGCATGGCATCGCCGCGTTGAGAAAATGCGCGCATTGGCATGCAGTCCGCACCGGCGAGCGTTTCAATGCAGCAGTGACAGAGGAGACGACGACTGCAACCTACACAGCATCCCATCAGCCACGAGACTTTCTCTCGGCTTTGTGCCGCAACAGGCCAGATGACACTTTGTCCGCAGTGCCGATGGCTCCCCGAGAGAGGGCCGTCTTGCTCGAAACCCGATGCCGGACAAGGCCAAGCTCATCATCTCGCCTGCCCTTGCACAAAGGTTACTATGTATGTATGCCATGGATGCTACTTCGTACACGTGTCTTGGACGTGAAACTCTATTCTGAAGCGCGGTTACAGCTGGGCGTGTCCGATGGCAGCGGGCACGCCAACTCTAGAAGTCGCAATTGGCAACGCACTCGCTCAATTTTGGTCCGATGCGCGGCGGGCATCCATTGCTCGAAGGACGGGTCCATGACATGAGCAAATCGGCCGACGCTGATTCGTCGCGGCCGACGCTGATTCGCCGCGGCCGACGTTGGTCCAGCGGCGGGTCGCGGCATTGAGCGTTGGTGGATTGTGGATCGCCGACATTGAGCAAACGGCGGGAGCGTGGTTCTAGGCATTTCTCGAGATAGGCTGCCATGCAATCCCTATATGCTGCATAAAGTACCTACTTCGTATGTACGCAAGCACGTACAGGCACTGTACTTTCCAGCAACAGTCATTTGCACCTATCCGTCGAGTCAGAGGCTTCCGCTATGAGTCCATGAATGAAACATGTCCTCACGGAGTACATAGGACTTGGCCTCACACATGGGGTGCTTTGAGAAACAGGAGCTGCCTGATTGCCGGCAGAGTGTCGCGTTCGGAATGCTCGGGGTCCACTGACCTTGTATAAGTGTGCGTCAGCCACATGTGCTGTGCAAGCGTGCATTGATCAATGGTCGTCGACGGTTTACCACCGTCTTTGCCATCATGGTGCAATGGGGTGAGTCGCTCGGTGACGCCTTATTAGACTCTATCCAGCAACTCGTATGTACTCCGTACGATTTACGGTTGTATCCGTAACGTCTCAGCATAACTGGAACTACGCCATAACTGGTAGTAGTAGTAGTACTTTACAGCCAAAAAATTCCCGACGTGACCCTCAAACGCACCCTCTCGCACGTGCCGACTGCACAGTTTGCTGCGGCTTGCAGAGGTGCAATGGTTGCCGAGTCCGTCAACTGTTGCAGGACCCGACGCGGACGTCACCTTGCAGGAACATGTCCCGTAGCTTGGGTTGGTGGCGAAATGGTAGCCTGCGATAAGGGACCTCAGCGCTTGAGTGGTACTACCTGTGGGTATTATCCGTCACATGATTGATGGCTCCAGCCCCAAAAGGAAGGAGACGACTTGCCTGGTAGCAATTGGAACGAGCAGCATCGCCAGAGGAGCAGAATTTAGCCTCATCCAACTCTCCCTTGCTCGACGCATCATCAAGTGCATAACGCCCATCAAGCGCATAACGCCCATCAAGCGCATAACGCCCAACTCGCGGCAGGGCGGAAAGTCCCGGCCGACTCCTTTTTGAGACGGTTGACCGTTGCCTCAAGCTCGGGGTCAGGACGCACCAAGTCGGTTGGTTGCGCGGGCCGATGAAGATGACGATCACCTCGTCCCGATCGGCGGCGCTCTGCCCTTTCCCGCCCCTTTGCGCATGGCCATGCTACCAACGAGAGCCGGGGAGCATAGCCGTCGGGTTGCGGCACCTGCGAAGTCTATGGGCAACTCTACCGCCGCGGGTCATGGTGGTGTCGCACGTCGCACAGTATATCCAAGCACTGAATCTACGGTTCGCACACACAACACGCACACACAACACGCACACACAACACGCACACACAACACGCACACACAACACGCACACATCCACGCGTCAGGTGGATGGCATAACCCGCCGCCGTGGCTCGTCGGCCCACCGCACTGGAGCCTGCCCACCGCCACCCCCCAACCAAAGCTTAATCGACGCCCGCGGTTACAGCACAACACATCATGCACGATCGTCAGGCCCATCCATGACTTGATACGTCCCGGCAATAGGGTTCGCAGCAGACAAGCAAAACCGACCATCCATGGCCGACCCTGGGAGCTCGGCCTCCTCGTCCCGTCTTCCTAGGGCCGTGACAAAAAAAGATGTCAAGCATCCATGGCAGATACACATTGCAAATGTTGTTGCCACAAAATTATGGACGGCATGGCATGGTGGGTACTCTAGTCTTCAAGATGCCACCCAAAACCCACAGGGTTGCGACCACTGCCTCCCGTACCCGCCTTATCTCGCCCGCCCTTGACCCACGACGCTCTGTGTCTTCCAGAGGAAAGTGCCTTGGTGGCCCATCGACCCATCTTTCTCTGCTCGACTATACAAGCATCCGCCCTGGGTCCTTCGCCACCTACGCGTATGCGAGCAATGTGGAATTCCGTCATAAGTGCCCCTTTTCCCTTCTCTTTTCCGCCTCCCTCGCTCTCCCTCGTCTCCCTCATCTCGCCTCACCAACAAGCTCGACAATCCAGGTGAACACAGCGCTCTGAGACCTGTCTCAGGGCGAATCCCCCAGCCAAAACCTGCCCCTCCCAGCCATGACGGGAGAGCCAACCAACGGCAGCGGTCAGGCTAGCGACGTGCCTTCGCCAAACCGCAAGCCCAAGAAGCGTGTGGGCTGGCACTCGAGCAGCAACAGCGGTGGTGGAGGAGGCGGGAGCGGAGCGAGCAACGATGCCGTCCTCGACTCGGGCGACCACTCTCACTCCCCGCTCCCCTGCCTGCCTAGCGGAATGACGCCTCCGGACGCCCTGGATGCCAGCGAACTGAGGTTGGCTCTAACAAAGGTCCTATCGGACGAGCGAGAGCATCAGCAGTTGGAAGAACAGTGGCGACAGCAGCAGCAGCAACAGCAACAGCAGCAACAGCAACAGCAGCAGCAGCAGCAGCAGCAGCAGCAGCAGCAGCAACAGCAACAGCAACAGCAACAGCAACAGCAACAGCAACAGCAGCAGCAACAGCAACAGCAGCAGCAACAGCAACAGCAGCAGCAGCACTCTCTCTCGGTTCCCATCATATCGGAGCCTCCCCCCGCCACCGCGCTCAAGACCCCGAGGCCGGCTCTGAGACGCAACACTAGCTATGACGCCCCGGAGGAACGCAAACTGGCCGACCGGGCAGAGCAACGAGCTACCCAGCGCCAGCTCCGCTCCATGACTGACGCACGCCAGCGTGCCGACCTCCTGGCCATTTCTGTCTCTGCCCCGGATTCGAGGCGGGCCTCGGATGACTTCGATGCTGCATTCCAGCCCCTGATTGGTGATCCAGATGGCCTCGACAGGGGCCCTGTGGATGACGCCGTCGCCGCCCCGGAGGGCAGACTCAGCCCGGACGACGTCAAGCTCCGCACACCCCACAGCCGCCGCCAGGTTCGCGCGGTGGAAAACGACCATGCCGCCGCAGAGACTCTTGTCCGGTCTCACACTGTTAAGGACAAGTGCAGAGACTTATTCCACCGCAAGCCTTCCTTGTCGGGCACGCAAACCCCCACCCTGCACCAGGCTTACACTCAAGACTACGTCCCTCGCCCGTCCAAGTATCGTGGTGGCATCCTCTCCTCGCTGCTCAAGCTCTACAACGATGATAGGAGAGCAGGCGGCGGAAGCAACAGCAGCGGCTACAACACGCCTTCCAACCCGTCAACTCCTCTCATGTCGCCCCTCCCCTCCCCTCCGCCCTCGCGCCCGGCCTCCACGATAGGCGGCTCCGGGAGGCGCCCCTCGAGCGGCCTGTTCAGCAGCCACCGGGCCCTGAACTCGACAACGTCCCTCTCGGAATTCATCAAGTCGTCGTCCATGTTTGCCGCCCCCGGCGCCGGCGAGATCCACGACCAGTGGGCCGAGAAGCTCAAGAAGGACAGGCCGGGCAAGCCCAAGAAGGACCAGATTCGGATCACGGTCCACATTGCCGGCATCATCTCGCGTCACCGCTACCTCCTCAAGCTATGCCGCGCCCTCATGATGTACGGCGCCCCGACGCACCGCCTCGAAGAGTACATGACCATGTCGTCGCGCGTCTTGGAGATCGATGGCCAGTTCCTCTACATCCCCTCGTGCATGCTCGTCAGCTTCGACGACAGCACGACGCACACGACCGAGGTCAAGGTGGTGCGCGTGCCCCAGGGCATCGACCTGGGCAAGCTCCGCGACGTGCACAACGTCTACAAGGACGTGGTCCACGACAAGCTCGGCGTCGAAGAGGCGACGCGGCGTCTCGACGAGGTGATGCAGCGCAGACCAAAGTTCCACACCTGGCTCCGCGTCCCCGTCTACGGCATCGCCTCGGCGTGCGTCGCGCCCTTTGCCTTTGAGGGCCGCCTCATCGACCTGCCCGTCGCCTTCATCCTCGGCTGCATCGTCGGCCTGCTCCAGCTCGTCTTCGCCCCCAGCAACGAACTCTACGCCCACGTCTTCGAGGTCTCGGCCGCCGTCATCACCTCGTTCCTCGCCCGCGGCTTCGGCTCCATCCAGCAGGGCCAGCTCTTTTGCTTCAGCGCCCTCGCCCAGAGCAGCATTGCGCTGATCCTCCCCGGCTACATGGTACTGTGCAGCTCGCTCGAGCTCCAGAGCCACAACATTGTCGCCGGCAGCGTGCGCATGGTTCACGCCATGATCTACACGCTCTTCCTCGGCTACGGCATCACCATTGGCGCGTCGCTGTACGGCATGATGGACAAGAACGCCGCGAGCGAGACGCACTGCCAGAGACCCCTCGAGCGTGGGTGGTACTTTCTGTTCGTGCCCGGCTTCACCCTGTGCCTGTGCATCATCAACCAGGCCAAGTGGCGGCAGACGCCCGTCATGACCATCATGGCCCTCGCCGGCTTCTGTGTCAACAGCTACTGCAGCAAGTACTTTGAGCAAAACACGCAAATCTCAAACATGCTCGGCGCCCTGACGGTGGGCATCCTGGCGAATCTCTACTCGAGGCTGGGGCGACACGTCGAGAACTTTTGGCTCGACGTCATGGAGTGGTGGGAGTTTCGGATGCGACCCCGGTTCACCAAGAAGAGGCCGTCTCTCCGCGCCAACTCGTGGTCGATGCCATCGCTGTCGGACCTCGAATCGCGTCCGGGGTCCCCCGAGAAGCCGCAACGCGCGCCCCGCAAGGTCGGCTACAGTCTGGCCGCCGCCGCCATGCTCCCGGCCATCTTCGTGCAAGTGCCATCGGGTCTTGCTGCCGGCGGATCGTTGCTGGCGGGCGTCACGTCTGCCAACGCGCTCAACGGCAACACGTCGGCGGTTGTCGAGTCGAGCGTGAGGACGCTGGGCAACTTGGACGGCACGGCTTTCAACGTCTTGTTCAGCGTCATCCAGGTGGCCATTGGCATCAGCGTGGGGCTGTTTATGAGCGCCCTGATTGTGTACCCCCTCGGCAAGAGGCGAAGCGGTCTCTTCAGCTTCTAGCCGCACGACGACACGACATGGTCATGGACATGCGACCTGATGAAACGTTTTGGATCAAATACCAGACAGCAAAGCAGCTGGGCTGCCTTATCTTCTACACGTCATTAATTCCCTGCTACAAACAGATGCCCGCCATTCATCTGACGACTAAACAACTATTATCACCGGCCCGGAGTTGGGGAGCATTCGTATTACTAAAATTGTCGAGCGATTGGCGCATGGAACTTTGGCATCTTGAGAGAAATGGACACTGGCGAGCATTGTTGGATTGGATATGTTGGGGTGGACAAAGGTTGAGAAGCAAGAAGCTCTGGCCGAGGGCACTCCAGCTGATTGCCCATGTATTGCCCGGAAGAACGGATCGTGGGTGGCACCGTGACGAAGCAGAAGATGTCACATGATGACGCTTGGTTTGTCGCATTGTCAGGTATGACGAGCAGTCTAGTTATAGACGAGCAGTCTAGTTATAGACGAGCAGTCTAGTTATAGACGAGCAGTCTAGTTATAGACGAGCAGTCTAGTTATAGACGAGCAGTCTAGTTATAGACGAGCAGTCTAGTTATAGACGAGCAGTCTAGTTATAGACGAGCAGTCTAGTTATAGACGAGCAGTCTAGTTATAGACGAGCGAGTCGGCCAAAGTGGGTGAGTGTGGTTCTCTGTGATTACGTGCTTGTGGTGCCTACTGTACATGCCGCGTGTCAAGATTTGAGCCCGGAGCCGGAGCCGGAGCCGGAACCGGAACCAGAACCGGAACCGGAACCGAGGCCGGCGGACGTGATCCTGGAAGCCGGCACCATCCTCAAAGGCGCGGACGTAGCTGCTCGCCACGTCAGCGGCGAGCTCTGCGGCGTGGTGCCGGACCTTGCATGATTGGAGGAATAGGGGGTCTATCCCGAGTATGCGGCCTCGTCAACGTCGCCTAGAGCCTCGGTTCGACACCAGGACCATGCCGTCATGGCCGCCACACAAGGCACACCGTCACATACTACATGCGACTCGTACCATTTCAGGGTCGGACGGGGCCGATTTGGCTTGGTACGTCGTGTGTCGAGTCCTCGGATGGCTTGTCGGTTCGGTCCCCGACGTCGTATCGGTCCGGCCAAGCTTGTAGAGAAGACGGCGATGAGCACTTGATATCATGATTGCTTAGCTGCTTTGGATATGCCCGTTGGCTCCCTTGGACCAACTTAATTAGCTCATGGGTCACGCCATTGACAAGATCTTGAAGCAAGCGACTTCATCTGGCGGGTAGTAGTCAAGGGTTCAAAATGTAAAGCACAAGTCATACCGGCCCTTTCACTTCAAACGCCAGCACCACGTCATCTCTCCTAGCAGCTCGAGTTGATCCATCACCAGTCAAGAGAGCAAAGGCAATTAGCCAAGAAAACGCAGCGATTTAGGTGTCCCGGCCACCGTACACAATGCAGTCAAAAATATGCATGCCAACCGTACGAATACACCCCTGTGCCTGTTAACGCATACCAAGGACCTCAAAAACGCCAAACCCAAAAAGCAAGGGGCCCAAATCATGCGTGCTCCTTTCTCTCCTCGCGGACCCCGTCGCCGCCGTCACTGCCACTCTTCTCCCTGTCCGTGGAGCTGGTCTCCAAGGGGCTGCGGGCGTCGTCTCGCAGCCTACGCGTGATGTAGCCCGGCGGCACCCACTTGGAGCTGTTCCACGGCTTGAGGCCGTGCTGACTGTACATGAGGTCGACGTGTTCGAGGCTGAGCATGCGGGATTCGTAGAGGAAGAACCAGACGAGCAGGGCGGCGGCGAGGTTGGTGGCGACAAAGACGAAGCCGAACGCGTACGAAATGCCCGCGTCGGCCAGGGGCGTGAGGAACCCAATGAGGACTGCGTTGGGGACGCGTCAGTAGGGCGGACCCGGGAAAGAGATGGCTGTGGGTGGGATAGGCCGAGACGCGGGTAAAGGAAAAGGGGTTTCCAACTTACAGTTGCCCAGCCAGTTGCCAGCCGTGGCCAACGATGCCTGCTTGGCGCGCGTGCGCATGGGAAACGTCTCCCCGATGACGACCCACGCCATGGGTCCCCAGGTTCCGGCAAACGAGGCAATGTACATGCAGGCGGCGACAATCATGACGATGCCACTGGTGGGGTTGGTGACGGGCGACAGGGCGGTGCCAACCGTGGCAAAGACGAGCAGCCACGCGGCCTGCCAGAGAGCGCCGAGGAAGAGCGGCCAGCGGCGGCCGTACTTTTCCACCACGTAGAGGCCGTAAAAGGTCATGACGACGTTTACGGCGCCGAGGATGAGCTGCGTCAGGATCGGGTCGCTTATGCCGGCCGACTGGAAAACGGTGGCGCCGTAGTAGAAGAAGTAGTTGATGCCCGTCCACTGCTGGAGGAAGTGGATGCTAATGCCGAGCAGGGTGCGGTAGACGACCTTTGGCGTGTCGGGGCTGGGGGTGAAGCACTCAACCCAGGAGCCGGAGCCGACCTGGTGCTCCTTTTCGAGAATCTGGCGCATCTCGTGAATGTCGTGCTCGACGGTGGCGTGGCTCGGGTCGTGCTTCAGGCCGCGGAGGCGAGCGAGGGCCATGCGCGCCCCGTCCCAGTTGCCGCGGCTCGCAAGCCAGCGGGGGGACTCGGGGACGACGAGGATTCCTAGGCCGAGGGGCAAGGAGAAGAGGATGCCGAGGCCGATGACGATGCGCCACGAGGCGCTCGAATCATCAATGGTGCGGGTGCCGAAGTTGATGATGTTTGCGACGAGGATGCCAATGGTAATCATGAGCTGGTACGAGGCCACGACAGCGCCGCGGATTTCCTTGGGCGCCGCCTCGGACTGGAACATGGGCACTCCGACCGAGAGGTTGCCGATGCCCAGGCCGGCGACGAAGCGGCCCATCATCATATGAACCCAGCTATTCATGGCCGTGATCTGAATAACGTTGCCAACAATGAAGACGGCCACTCCAAACGACATGCTCTTTCTCCGGCCCCACCAGTCGGCCGTGCTGTGGAAGCGCGCGTCAGTTCTGCGAGGCCCGTCTCCCTCGTACATGTAGTCTCGGGGCTCCGCGAAAGCCGGGGAAACGTACTATGCTCCGGAGAGGGCACCTATCAGGCAGCCAATGCTCATGAGAGAGACCAGCAGAGACTTGGTAATGGGGTCCCACGCCTTTTGGCCCTCGGGGCCCTGCGCAAAGCGATTCACAAAGTCTCTGAAGAGGAGCATGGCCGAGATCTGGCCAGTGTCGTAGCCAAAGAGGAAGCCGCCGATCGAGGTGGTGGCCCCGAGGATGAGGGCCTCGACACCGCAGTCGGCGCCGTTGACTTTGATGGACCTGGGTTAAAAGTATCACGGTTAGCATTGCGACGCGCAACAAGACGTGGCCTCGGATGGCACAGAGCCGGGTGGCTTCTCTGCGGATTCGGTCCGGCGAGGGAAAGGAGAGGGCAGGCTCACCGTTGCCCCAGCATCGCAGCGGCTCGCTCCGTTTAGGAGTCTTTATGTCGGGGCTCGAGTGGTAGGGGAACGATGGGGAACGCAGTCGGATGGGCTCGTCCAGGTATCGGAGGGAGAGACTGCGCGACGGTGCCGCAGCCAGAGCCCGGAGTTGACGATGGGGTCTTTAGTCGAGGTCGAGAGGGTCGTCTGTCCCGGGCGAGGGGCTCAGAGGAGGGAGAAGAGACGACGATGATGATACATGGGAGAGAGAAGGCGTGCGAGGGGAAGAGTATATTTACCATCCGCAAGACAACAGGGGGCAACGTATAATGACAGATGAGCCCGGCGAGACCATGGAGGTACAGGCTTGCCTCGTAACTTCAGCCAGCTACTAGGTACGCTTGGTCCCATGGGCCGTCCGAGTGGAGCGCCTTGGCAATCGTCATGCCCCAGACGGGACGCGTTGGCGGCGCGAATCAGTAGCGGCGGCAGCAGCTGGGGGGCTCGGTGGTGACGAGGAGGCTGCCATGACGTCTCGGTAACACGGGCGGGAGAGGAGCGACCGAGTCCGTCCAATAGAGGCGCCCTCTTGGCGGGGAAGCCAAGCTGAGTCGAGACTGGCAATATGTCAGCTGGGAACCCCAATGGAAACCATGGGAACCCTGGGAACCCCGAGAACCCCAATGAGGCACAATGGGAAACGGTGGTTGAAACGGCCGTGGGCCCTCCATGGAAGCTGATGCTGAGGCGGCCCGAGAGTTTGGTCTTGGTCGCTGCTCGTTCCGCTTGCAGTGCAGTTGGCCCTTTGGCTCTGGGAGGCGGGAGTCGTGGCTCGCGTCGAAAATTGAGGCAATCGCCGTGACATGCCGGGGCTGGATAAGCTTAATTCCACCACCGGCCTCGAGGCAGTGATCCGCCCGTTGTTCCTTCCCCTCGTGTCGCCGATTCCTTGGTCTGGGCAGCTGCGCCGACACAGCAGTCGCTCTTTCCCTCTCGATTCCATCCCCGGATTTCCGCGACTAACCGAGGCCTCCCCCCATACAAGCCTAGCCCGGAGGTGCCGGCGGGCAGCGGATCAGCCCGCCCCGGTGCGACGGACGCTGTGACGGACGCTGTGACGGCCCCTGCTCGGCCGCTCGATTTCTCGGCGCTTTACTCGGCGGCTCTTGTCATGCGCCCGCTCTTACATAATGGCAATGATGCAAGCATCGAATGCAGGGAAAGGGAAATGAACAAGACTGGGGAGAAAGGGGGAAATCGAGGCCGGGAGAAAGAATAACCCCGTGGGGGAAGCCGGGGAAGCCGGGGAAGCCTGTTCGGCGCACAGCCAGCCACGCGGTAGAGAAGAGCAAGGAGAGAGGGCGCCGTGGCTTAAAAACACGGCGAGCTCCGTCGACGGCCTGGCCGCGAAACGTGATTCCGGTCGAGGCTTCATGTGGAAGAGTTGTGCTCTCTCTGCCGGCTCTGAATTGACGTTCTTGCGAGCTTCCCTGCATGCGGAGATGGCGTGCAGTAAACTGCCCCGCCCGGGGACGGTACATACGAAGGCAGAGCCCAAAAGAAAGTGAAGTCCTCGAGGTCACGAGGGCCCCCTGTCACTGTGTAAGTCGAAGGTTCTTTGACTTTCGTACTGTTTTCCTTTACCCCGCCAAAAGAGCATTAGGTAATCTGCTTCCGAAGTACACAGTGCCCGGGTCGCCTTATCAATTCGCCATGCATAGCGCCCGGGTCCGCCATGCTCGCCTGTCAATCCGTCCCCGCATAGCGCCCGAGTCGCCTATTAATTCCATGCACAGTGGCTCAACCACTAGACTTACACGGTGACAGGGTGCCCTCGTGACCTCGAGGACTTCACTTTCTTTTGGGCTCTGCCTTCGTAGGTATAACCAGAATATGGTAAAAAAGTGGAGTGGCGACCAACCTGCGGATGTGGCAGAAGGGGCGGCACAACGAAAAAAATTGAATTGCGGTCAATGTGGATCGAACACATGACCTTCAGATAACAGATGGATGATTTCCAAGCTGAGGATTGAAGTGATACTTCAGTCTGACGCTCTCCCAACTGAGCTATGCCCGCTTTGTTGAAAACCATGGCAAGTATTTTGGTATATATACGATTGAGCGCCCCCGCGTCGCACATTCGTGGCACGCACCTGATTTTGCTCTGGCCTGTGCCCTCGATTGGCATTATCGTTGACATCGCCATGCTTCTTATTCCCTTGCACACGCTCTATATAAATATCGATAGCACCTGCACGTCGGTCTAGAGACCAATATTACATCGCCCAATACAAGTTCTCGCTCTACGGACATGCTCAACTCGGTCCCAAGTCCCAAGCATGCTTACCCTAAAGGCGCGCCCACAAACTTGCCAAGGCACGCACGCATTCCGCAGCGCAATTCGTGAGTGTAGCTGTGCATATTGTGATGGCGTTGAAATTTTACTTCATCTTTTGACTGGTCAACAAGTACCTAGCATACGAGTTGCGGAAAGTTCATCGAAGGGTAAATGGCGTGCACATTGCCGGCAGTGCGTTGACTCTTCGTGACCCCTCACCTCCATCCACCACACGCTCAGGCATTCATGTACGTGATGAGCCGTCGGCTTTAAAGGCTGCAGGACTAAACAGACCGACGCAGTCAAGAAGCTTCAGAAATATGTTCTCTAGTATCGAGGCAAGCCCAGCCTGTCTATATGCAAACCCCAAACTCCCATCCCAATGGCCGTCATGTCCCCAGGAATGCCAACCGTCCAACGCTACCCTATACCTCCCTTTCCAAAACAATGTGCGCAGTAGACAAGCGCCCATAAAAATCTACCGTTGGCGCAGAATCTCGCGCAACCACCAGACGTGAATGCGCGCATCCGGGGTCAGCTCAGGGTGAAAGCTGGTGCCAAGCACGTTGCCCTGTCGCACGGCAATGATGTCCCCCGAGGCATCCTTGGTGCTCGCCTGGGAGACGCCGTTGATCATTTCCACGCGGCCGGGCAGGGTGGCCAGCACGGCGACAGGTGCGCCAGGCAGCACCTCCTCGACGACGGGGGCGCGGATGAAGACGCCCGGGAAGGTGGGCGGGGGCGCGGAGGCGTCGTCGGCGGCCAGAAAGGGCAGCTTGAGGGGGGCCTCGAAGCTCTCAATCTGGCGCCCAAAGTGGTTGCGGTGGACGCGGACGCCGAGGCCGCCGATGAGTTCCTGGCCGCCCTTTTTGGTGGCGTTGGCTTGCTCAGAGAGGAGGATCAGGCCTGCGCAGGTGCCCCAGGTGGGCTTCTTCTGGATCCTTGGGCATGTCAGTTTCAGTTTGTCGATGAGAGCCTGTTGCTCAGGGGGAGAGACATGGGAAGTCATGCCGTTGAACTCACTTGACAAAGTCCCTGAGCGGCTCCAGGAGACCCGACTGGGCAGCCACGAAAGAAATGGTGGTGCTTTCGCCGCCGGGGATGATGAGGCCGTCGCACCGGGCCAGCTCGGCGGGCGTGCGAACCTCGAGGGCCTCAAAGGCCAAGGGGGTAGAGGCCTTGACGAGGTCGGCGGCGGTGCGCAAGAGGCTGAGGTGTTCGGCGAAGCCTCCCTGGAGGGCGAGGACACCGACGGTGAGGGTGGCGGCGGGCCCGTCATCCGACGAGGCCAGCCGTGACTGGGCAGTCATGAAGAGCGACTGGCCCGGATGGGGATGGAGATCGGCACGTCGAGGAGGTGCGTGTGCGTGGTTGAGAGGAGAGCGTGTAAATGAGAAATGAGTGGATTGGTTGCTCCGAGACTCGGAGTTTGCCGGAGGGATGTTATGTGTGATTAGTAATGACAACTTTTTACTTGCAGACAACCGGCGCCAAGGGGGTCTAGAAGTACCAGGAGGCGAAGTCGGTCAATGGCAACAGTCTAAAAGCCTCACCTGACTTCTCTGCTCATGTCGTCAAAAGGGAGCGCCTCTGGCACCAACCAACATGTCTCTCGCACCAACATGTCTCTCGCCACGCCGATCCTGACCCGATGCTTGCCGCCACAGGCATGTGGGGTACGAGCCTGGTCCTCGGGTTTTTCTGCAGCCGTGGGGCAGTGAACCTGCATGTACGAAGTATACACCAACCAACAGTCGACCCCGTGAGAGCGGCAAAAGACGCGACAAAGCTTTTTATTCTACTAATAAATGCCACTAGGTACCTGCAGGTACAAGAGAGGATGCCGTCGGATGCTATATTCAGAGATTAATATACATACTCTGTACGCAGTGTATGTGTATGCACGGCAGAGTCAGGCCAAGTAGTACCGTACCGCATCTGCCTGGGTTGTCGAGGTACCTCCATGTACAGTACCTACCGGCTTCGGCATCGGTCCTCCGAGCCTCCGTCATCGCCGCCTTCTTCTCCCGGAACTCTTTTTTTTTTTGCCCCTCCCCCATCCCCTCCCTTCGGCATAAATCACCTCTATTCTCACTCGTCTTGCGTTTAATAACGCGAAAGATCAACGTTAACATAACCGCAGACCTGAGGAGAAGTGATACAACCACTTGAAAGGAACAAGCACTACAACCACTTTGAGTAAGGCACGGACCGTCAAGCCGAAGCCGTGTGTTGTCAGACAGCTGACTCACTCTTACTATTGCAGCCGCACATCGGATCTGACGTCCAAGCCGCCAGTCTCTATATAATTACAAGCAACCCGGCTCTCGTCTTTCCTTGCTCGAGCACCGTCCACCCGCAGCCAACATGACTCACGACGCTTCCAACGGCTCCAACGGCGATGCCCCGGCCGCCGCCGCCGCCTCCAAGCCCTCTTCCCTGGCCGTCAAGGCCGGTCTCGCCCAGATGCTCAAGGGTGGCGTCATCATGGACGTCACCACGGCTGAGCAGGCTCGTATCGCCGAGGAGGCCGGTGCTTGCGCCGTCATGGCCCTCGAGCGCGTCCCCGCCGACATCCGCAAGGACGGCGGCGTCGCCCGCATGTCGGACCCGGCCGTCATCCGCGAGATCCAGGACGCCGTCACCATCCCCGTCATGGCAAAGGCCCGCATCGGCCACTTTGTCGAGTGCCAAATCCTCGAGGCACTCGGCGTCGACTACATTGACGAGAGCGAGGTCCTGACCCCTGCCGACCACGAGAGCCACGTGGAAAAGAGCCCCTTTACCGCCCCCTTTGTCTGCGGATGCCGAAACCTCGGCGAGGCCTTGCGCCGCATTGCCGAGGGTGCCGCCATGATCCGCACCAAGGGCGAGGCCGGCACCGGCGACGTCGTCGAGGCCGTCCGCCACATGAAGACGGTCAACCGCCAGATCGCCCAGGCCAAGGCCGCCTTGGCCGAAGGCGGCATGGTCCGCATCCGTGAGCTGGCCCGCGAGCTCGAGGTTGACGCCGAGCTGCTGCGCCAGACGGCCGACCTGGGCCGCCTGCCCGTCGTCAACTTTGCTGCCGGGGGTATCGCCACCCCTGCCGACGCTGCTCTGATGATGCAGCTCGGATGCGACGGCGTCTTTGTCGGCAGCGGCATCTTCAAGTCGGGCGACCCGGCAAAGCGCGCCAAGGCCATTGTCAGGGCCACGACGCACTTCAAGGACGCCAAGGTGCTGGCCGAGTGCAGCACCGGCTTGGGCGAGGCCATGGTTGGCATCAACTGCGACAGCATGAAGCCCGAGGAGAAGCTGGCCGGGCGCGGGTGGTAGCGTGGGCGAGTGCATCGAGATGAAAGCCTTGTACAACAAAGATGGAGTGGGCGAGACGTACAAGACGACGATGCGTCTCGACTTGTCCACCAAAACCACTCGATGTGTGTACGCTCAAGCCATGGGGAAGACGGAAAGAAACGAAGACGGCGGCATTGTCCGTCGACGGCAAGGCGTTCCACACGTCTATTGCCTTTTGCCCGTCTGACGAATCTAGCTCTGCCCGGGTACTGGCCTTGAACACCTTTTGGCATACCCTGATATCCGGACGGGGAGTGGATGTTGAGGGGTAGCGAGGACCATGTGTAGAATACTGCTCAAGTCATGAAGTCATGCGGTTTCGATAGTTGCTTTGATGGAAAAAGGACAGTTTTGTTTAATGACTGCCACGTCTGACCGAGACATGTGTACTACCTAGTACTACCTGGTGCTATCTGGGCGGCTCAAGATGTCATGCAGAACCCCTGATCCAGGCATGTGCATGCAAGACATTGCACGTCTGACGTACGCCAAGAGGAAACTCTTTTCCAACCGTCACTTGTTTCTCACGGACGGCGGAAAACGAGAGCTCGGGGTGCCAGGTGGCATGGGACGGCCTCGTAAGCGGCAAACGGGAGCTTTAGTGACCCCCTATTTGCCTTTTCTCTCCTCTTTCTGCGGTTTGCAACACACCGGTAACTCCATGTGAAATACCGCCCCCGACTCTCTAGACGCCATGCTTGACACGTTCTGAAGATTAAACACTTGTGAAAGAACAAGTCCAGCATACATCAATTGTCCCCCAATCTCCGTCAGTCCACGTGCTTGCACTTGCACTTGGTGCAACGGAGAATGCGCTCATCCGTCTCGACGTAGCACCCGAACACAGAGTCGCAGGTTATGTTTCTGCAAAAGCTTCTCTTGTTCAAGATGACAAGGCACCGGCGGAATTCGTCTCTGTCCAGCATCACCCCCTGGTGGATAGAATTCTGCATGTCCATGCGCGTATTGAGATCGGCAAGTTCACTTTTGGCCTGCTTCAATTCTTGGACCAGGCCCTGGATTTTTCCATTGCAGGATTTCAAGACCCTAAGCGCAAAGTCGTTGATGGGCTTGAGGCTCTTGAAGGTTTGCATAACGACAAGCGTCGAGAGGTTTTCTGCAGTAGCTGACGCCAGAATGTCGATCAGATCGTCATCCTTCGGGAACGTAAGCGCCGCCTTGGTCGCGCTTGGGAGATATGGAACCCAAGTCTTGTCCTCGTTTTCGCTGGCAACGAGGGCTCTGATCTTGGCTTCGGCTAGTGAGACGAGTGTTTCGACTCCGTAGTAATGGGCAATGTGGTGGACACAAAGGTGGTGGGCGAGCGAGGCGGCGGCGGCTGATGTCGGCCACGATGTCGCTCGCGGGAGCAATGTTTCTTCCTGGGTGAGGCTAAGGGGTATGGTAGCAAGTTCTATATTCACATTGTCAGTTGCAGAGCAATCTTGGTAGGATGAGAAGTGCCATACCCTTTGCGGAGCCAACGTCCTGGTCGCTAGCACTGTTGGTCATGGAAACTTCGTATCTATCCTCGCGATCCTCGTAGTCGCTAGTGTATAAGAACTTGACAAACTGCTCGACCGCGTTGAGATCAAACTGGTCCATGTTGATGACGTTGGGCTGCTCATCCTGCGCATGCGCATGCTAGTTAGTGGATATTCTCAACCGGACGCCAGTTCCAAAACTGCAGACATACCCAGAAGCCCCTAAGGACTATTACTCTAAGAAAGGTGGAGCGCGCATAGACCATGAACTTATGGACGTTGAACTCCTTTCCCTTGCAGACAAACTTCAGATCACTCGCGTCGCCCGACCTCATCATACCGGCTAGATCTTGAATGAGGTTCTCGACCTCCATCGTGGAAGGCTGATGGGAAGTTTCGAATGGGGAAAGGGACGGCAGTGCTGGACTGGAGACTGTTTGTTGAGGCTGCGGTTGCCGGCTCGAGGTTGGGTCAGTCCAATGTGGTGTAGGAGAGAGGAGAAAGAAGGATATAGAGAGGAGAAATCGACTCAAGTACCCGCAAGGGGCGCAATGAAACTCGAGCTGCGGCCGCAACTGCACAGTGAATATCGCAGCGACCCCTGCAACAGCAACACACGTGAAATTCTCAAGGAATTCGTTTGTTCCATGCTCATGTTTGCCACAAGTGACGGTTTGAGTCTCGGGTAGATGTGTAACTGCGGCCGGTCTCGCAAACCCTTGCCCAGCCATATTGTTCTCAACCTAAACAGGCTCCAATTGGTCCTCCTCGTGCTTGCACTTGCACACGCTGCATCGAAAAATACCGTCCACCGGTGACCATGTAACACCCCCGAACTCAACGTCGCAAGTCATGTTCCTGCAGTAGTAGGTGTCCCGCATGACATGTACGAAGTGTTGAAAGGCATCAATCATAGTCTCCTTTTCCTTGATCTTCTGCTCGTGGCTCCGAGACTTGGCCTCTTTTTCCTTGATCTTCTTCTCGTAGCTCTGAGACTCGACGACGGAGTGTATCTTGATATCTTCTAGCTGACGCGCTCTCTCGTTCACTTGGTTGGTCAAATCTTGAAGCTTCTGGGCGCAGCACTTTAGCACCTCGAGGGAAAAGTCGGAGATGCTCTCGAGCTTTCCGAAATCGTCCAAATTGACGAGAATTGCAATTTTCTGTACACTCGCCGAGGCCAGGGTTCGCAGGAGCTTGCTGTCGCTCGTCGACTCTAGAGCTTGTTTGGTCACTGCAGGAAGACTCGGAACCCAAGTCTTGTCCTCGCCTTGAGCATCAATCCTGGCGGCGATTTTCTTGTCGGCCAGCGATACGAGTTCATCGATTGCGTAGTAGTCGCCAATGGAATTGAGACAAACGTGGTGGGTGAGGGAGGCGACAGCGTTCGGCATCGCTGTGCTGTCAGTCTCAGAGTTTCATTTATCGGAATAAAAGGCGTACCTGTCCCAGGGCCCCGAACTGAAGCACCGTCGACATCATCGTAGTCGCCAGTATACAGAAACTTGACCAGCTGCTTGACGGTCTCTAGATTGAACTTTTCCATGTTGATCGTATTGGTGCGCGATTCCTTCATTTCCAAGTCAGAAAGGCAACCGATCACTTGACGTTTAGAGACAGACCTCGAACTCCCCTTGGACGGCGGCTTTGATTACGGGAGACTGGCCGCAGACGACGGCCTTGTGGACCTTGATCTCGTGGCCTTGGGAAACAAACTTCAAGTCGCTGAATTCTCCGGACAGCATCATATTGGCCAGAGCCCTCGTGGACATGGTGGCGAGGGCTGCGGAACTCGAGGTTGCAGTTATGGAGCTGGACTCGACGGAGAGCTGGACTCGACGGGAGAGAGCTGGACTCGACGGGAGAGAGCTGGACTCGACGGGTGAGAGAGCTGGACTCGACGGGTGAGATGGAGAGGATGGAGGAAGGAAAATTTGACACGGCTGGTCAAGTGAAAGCTGCGGCTGTGACTGTGGCCATGGTCCAAACAGTCATTCGAGCGCTTGTATTCGTACGGAGGAGCACAGTGCGAAGCAAAATTGAGTGGTCAAGGCAGCCCCGCGCCCCAGGGGAATCTGCACGCCAAGGAAAAGTGGCGTAAATGCTGTCCGTTGACTGGTCAGAATCGAAATCGAATCGAGATACGTATCTCTTCCTCAAGATCCCGTTGAGGAAGGCGCCGCAGGCAGAGACCTAAGATATCGGTCTCCGCTTCGCTTTGCTACCTTGAGGTTGAGTCTTGAGTAGAGCGGGCCTTGGGCAGTCGAGAGGCACAGAAAATCGAGCTGGCATGAGCATGGCATATACTTTTCTGCTTGAGCCAGGCGAGACTACAAGCACAAGGACGAGAGCAGCGCATGTTTGGTCAAGTCGTGCATTCCAACGTCTTCTCCTCAAACCGCCAAGCGGAGAAAACGGAAAAGACATGATTGCACAAGATGCTATGATTCCCTGCCCTTATATCCCATCTCTCTTCTCCATATCCGCACTCTCCAACTCTCAGACTTGTTCATATATAACTGTTCGTCCGTCCGTCCGTTCGTCCGTCCGTCCGTTCGTCCGTCCGTCCGTTCGTCCGTCCGTCCGTTCGTCCGTTCGTCCGTTCGTCCGTTCGTTCGTTCGTCCGCTCGTCCGCTCGACTCTCGCAAAGAAGTGGCCGATGATCTGCGTGTAAATAATGGTCAGCGTCATCCACGTAAGAGTACTGCAACAAGAAAAAGGCACGCCTGTCTTCACTCATATTGCCTTTTACTCGCATTCATTTCCGCCCAAAACACAGACTGCTCGAGCGAGCCCGTCCATGCTTTGTGAGCTTTGCTCCCCCGTAGGGGCCCCAAGGATCGAATCATGGGTTGAATCATTGTGCAGGCGTGCTTGAAGAAAAGACAGTCGACTTACCAGATGGTCTCGAGAGGCACGAGCCGACGATGCTGTCAATGAGGTTAGCAGGAACCGAGACGACGACAAATATGAAAAGCAAAACAGTGCCGTTTCCCTCAGATGTTCTTTCCGTGGAATCATTGCCAACAACTGATATCACGGACAGGCTGGCCTACCAGTTGTTTGTGAACTCTTCCCACGGGAATGTTGCGAGGCTTAATGTAGTAACATCATCACCGGAAACCCGCTCTCAAAAAGACCAAGAAAAGACAAACTTACCAATCAGTCCAGACATGATTGCCCGGTGGCATTCTGTACAAAGTACGAACATGTTAGCAAGTTCTCGACCCCAAGCAGAAAGCAGAACAAGTCAAAGACAAAGGCTTCTGAACTCATGTAGCAGAGCTTTTTTTCTCTCATCTCGAGCTCGAAGTGCGAGGCGACCAAGCAAGCCCAACCCGCCTGCGCTCCATTGAGCCTTCCCCCAAGGGGATGCGATCGGATACAGAGAAGATATTGTGTGTAATCATTTGGAAGTGCCTTGAGAGAAACGAAGAGAAAGTAAACTCACCAATGGTCCGAAGATGAAGGCGATCCCACCACCAAGGGGATCTCTGTGCCAAGGCACCATCATGCAGAGGAAAAAGGTTCCAAAAATTGGTGTGTCAGACTAGTGTCCCCTCGGCATCCGCCTCATCGGGGAGAGTAGAAGTCATCATGCACTTTGATCCCACCACCAAGGGAACCGCTGTGCCAAGGCACCAGCATGCAAAGAAACAAGTTTGCAAAGTTATAGAAAAGGTTCCAAAAATTAAGTGTGTCAGACTAGGTCCCCTCGGCATCCGCCTCATCGGGGACAGAAGTCATCATGCACTTGTATGGTCCTGGACAACAGAGTGTCCGGGACTCGATGTGGTCAAAAGACCGAGTGTTGGCCGGTTGAAACTGTGACGTGGTCAGCACAAGTCTCAATAAAGTCGGAGAGAATGTTTGATCGAGCCAATCAGCGTGAGAAGATGCGTCGTGTAAGTCGGTTCGGTTTCGAGGGGCGAAGCAGGTCCGTTGCGTTGTGGGGATGACACAGGTTAGCATCAGAGCTCTCAAGGAGTCGAGACTTGGGAGCCAGCTTACCGTTGAGTGTTCGATGGAAAAGGTCGTCGATGAGATCTGGAAAAGAACGCGGTTAGAATGATCAGAGCTCCCGAGAGTCGAGACATGGGAGCCAGCTTACCGTCAAGTTGCCAACCCACCCCCCCGGCGCGCACAAGAGCCTTGTCAGCATCGGAGCTCAAAGACGGACAACGACAAGACATACCGTTGGCCAGTCGGTCGCTCTCGTCTCTCGCCTCCAAGACCAAGTGTGAGCCGCATGTGTTCAAGTGTTCCAAGACGCTCAAGCAGCCACGCACCCTTGTTCTCCCCGCCGCCAACTCTCTCACCGCGGAGAAGAGTGGAATGTATCATGTCCAAGTCGGCCGATCGTTGGATGGACGTCGTGGTGTCAAAGTCGGTTCGGGTCATGGGAGAAGACGAGGTTAGTAATTGATCAAGACGAGCAGAGCAAAGGAGGCAAACTCACCGCTGGCTTTGGCCTGCTTCCGAACAGTGTCGAGGATCGAATGCTCTGTCGAGGACCGAATGACCTATGGCAAGAAGTCAGTCTCTGTCCTAACAGGAAGAGAGAGACGTACCCGTGCTTAGAAGACCGGCCGAGGATCGAGTGACCTGTGGAAACAAAAGTCAGTCTCTGTCCTGACAGGAAGAGAGAGACGTACCCGTGCTTAGAAGACCGGCCGAGGATCGAGTGACCTATAGAAACAAAAGTCAGTCTCTGTCCTAACAAGAAGAGAGGGACGTACCCATACTTAGAAGACCGGCCGAGGATCGAATAACCTATGACAAGAAGTCAGTCTCTGTCCTAACAGGAAGAGAGGGACGTACCCGTGCTAAGAAAACCGGCCGAGGATTGAGTAACCTATAGAAACAAAAGTCAGTCTCTATCCTAACAAGAAGAGAGGGACGTACCTATGCTTAGAAGACCGGCCGAGGATCGAGTGACCTATGGAAACAAAAGTCAGTCTTTGTCTTAATAGGAAGAGAGGGACGTACCCGTGCTAAGAAAACCGGCCGAGGATTGAGTGACCTGTGGAAATAAAAGTCAGTCTCTATCCTAACAAGAAGAGAGGGATGTACCCGTGCTTAGAAGACCGGCCGAGGATCGAGTGACCTATAGAAACAAAAGTCAGTCTCTGTCCTAACAAGAAGAGAGGGACGTACCCGTGCTTAGAAGACCGGCCGAGGATCGAATGACCTATGACAAGAAGTCAGTCTCTATCCTAACAGGAAGTTTTTTTCAAAAGCAGAACGCACAAAATCAAAAGACAAGAACGAAAAAAGGACGCAAAAAATCAAGAACAAGACGCAAGACGACCAGAACAAGACCAAGACAATATCAAGAACAAGAGCAGATCAAGAACAAGACGCGAGAGCAATAAAAACAAGACCCGAGACTGAAAAACAATACTGAAAAACAAGACGCAAGAGCACACTACAAAAAAAAAAGGCCGGAGGCTTGTATCAGAGCTTTTCGCGTGCCTCACAGACTCAAGAGTAGACTCAAGAGTGCTGGATCTGGCGCGTCTTACATCTCATCATAATAAGCCGAGGTGGTGGTCGCGATCTGGCAGAGAACATCGAGAATCAGCTTCGTGAGCAGGCAGAACAGTCACAGGGGCGCATGGATGGGAGGGGGGTGGACTCAGCTGAATGTCCCGGGGTCCCCTGGGCTGTGGCGAGGAGGAGTTAGTGTCATGTTCCAAAATGTTGGCGACAATGGGTACTTAGCTTGGCATTGTGGTCCAGGCGGTTGTTGCGGTGACGACTGAAGTCAGCGGTGTCACGATGGAAAAAAAGTTGGAGTCGAGGGCGACTTAGCTCTGCATTGTGGTCTCGAGCTTTTCTACGGAGAGAGAGACTGAGGGCGTTAGTGATGACCATGATGTTGTATGAGAGCATGAGAGACTTAGCTTGTTGCAAAAGAATGCCGAGCGGATGTCGAGAGTATTGTCGAGATGATTGTCGAAAAAAAAAAAAAAAATCGAAAAAAGTTTGCCCACCCTCCAACCCGCCGAAGCGCCTTGATCTGTGGTAGAATGGTTAGTGAGTGTCCATATCAGAAGGAAAGGAAAGGAGAGGGGTGAAAAGATAACTCAGCTTGGATCGAACAAGCCGCGACTCTACTTTGCCCACCCACCCGCCCAGGCGGAGAGGAAAAGAGGTTGTCGACAACACAAGGTTGTCGACAACAGAGAGGCCGACAGAGGCCGACTTGTCCTGCAGATGCGAGCGACAATGGCAGTTAGCCAGCTGCCACAAAGGTGAATTGTGTGTGGGATGTGGGAAGGAAGGAGGTGAAGGTGAAGGTGAAGGAAGATGCTGAGAACAAATAAGGAAAAGGGAGAAGCTTGGCCTGATGAGCAAAAGACCAAGTCGAAGATGGTCGAATGCTGCAGATGGTGAAGATGCTGAAGATGCTGATGAGGATGGACAAGGGAAAGAAAAAGAGGGCGAGGTTTGGGGGGGAGGGCAGATATTTATACCCGGGGAGGGCAGGAAATGGTGCCTTTTTTCTCAGGCATCGACGGGCAGCCGCCAATGGGACGAGGAGACGCGAGATGGCATCGCGGCCAACCTCGTGAGGCGACGGGCCAATGGGGGCTCGGGTTCGGGCGAGCTGTGATGCAGAGACGAGCAGAGTGGATCCCCCCTGAGCGGCATGACGGCGAGTACCTGGGCCTTGGCGAGATAAACCCGGAGGGCGAGTACCCCTGGGGGGGGATTTGGACGTGAGCAGCCGTGTTTTGGCTGGGCGAGCTCGTGGTCCTCCTCCAGACGATACCTGCGCCCCGGAGTTGTTGTTGGGGCCGTCTGGTTCCCCCCCCCCCCCCTGGACCCCCTGCTCGGCTCCCCGGCAGCCTCTGCATACCGCCCGGGGTCTGTGGAAGAGTCGAGAACCCGAGAGGCATGACCCACCTCGTCACGGGGGGGTGAGGGGGGGTGTGATGGCCAGCTTGGTGATGCCTTGGTGATGCCTTGGTGATGCCTTGGTGATGCCTTGGTGATGCCTTGGTGATGCCTTGGTGATGCCTTGGTCATGCCTTGGTCATGCCCGGCAGTCTTGCATGTCGACGCCATTCACCACTGTGGCCCCTTTCCCGTAGACCATCAGCACACAGTCAAGCTCCTCGAGTCGTTGCCTGCTGCCCTCTTCTACTCAGGAGCAAGACACCCTTCAAGCTCGAAACGCGTCGGACACTCTGCATCACGCTGCCTCGACTCTGTATCCCATCGTGCAACTTGCCAAGAGCCTCGTGACTCTTCCCCCCTGAGCTCACTTGACGCGGAATAGCAGTAGCATCGTCAGAGTCACCGTCCTGGAAACTTTGATTCCGAGTGGAAAGCGCGACTCGGCGGCCAGGGCTGCGAAAACTCCTCTCCCACAGCCCAAAACACCACTCGTCACGATGCTGGATAGCTTTGCAGCAGCCAGGGACCACCAGGCAGCTCCGTCAAAACTCGTAAATGTACGCTCGAGACCCTTCACACTCGGGCCAAGAGGGCACCGCTACGTCTTGGCGGCCGTCCCTCCCCGCGGGCACAGCATGGGGGATCCTGGACTATCCGCAGCAAGGCACAGCCAGGGCTGGAGGCTGCCGGCATGAACTCGTCGGTCACGGGCCCAGACTCGGGGGCGGCATCTACGAGGATTTACTACAAGAGAGCACTGGAAAGAGAGAATCTACCCAGAGATTCGGTATTTCTACGACAAGACTCCAAGCTGCTCGTGCAGACGAGAGCCAAGAGATTCGGTATTTCTACGACAAGACTCCAGGCTGCTCGTGCAGACGAGAGCCCAGTTCCAAAGAATCGTCCGTGGCTCTGCTCTCCGACTCTACTCCTCCCCTGAATATTGTATCGAACCTGTATTGTATCGAGTCCCTGTATTGTATCGAATCGATCGTGGGCGAGGAAATCGTCACATGTCGCATGTGAGGCACTCGGTAGCCGTGGTGGCATCGCAGGGTCGAGGCTTCAGTCGAAAAGAAGATGGCATCAGAGTCGGTCCAAAGAAGCCCTTGGCGTGACCGAGATTGGGTGCAAAATAGCTGCCTCTGTCGGTAAACAAGCTCAGAGCAACGGGAGTAATAAAGGGGCTGCCTCTGCTGTCTGTCGTAAAAAAGCTCAAAAACCGACGAGAATAAGCCGAGACGCTGAATCGAGCATCGGTGGCAGGCCCGTCGAGTGATTCAGTACCGCCCATGGCACCTTCAGGCGTCGGGGGGGCATTTCCAAGCCTGGCGTTTGCTGGCTCAGGGGCCGAGCGCACCAAATGCAGCCTATACCCTACAGGCGGTGTCTGGATCAGGGACGAAACCGTCGAGCCGAGTCACGCCCACTCTGCTCGTCGATGGGCAGAAAAGGGTCACCGTCACCCGAGCCAGATGGGAACTGAGCCTGGCAGATGGAAAATGGTGGAACCGCCGTCATGGGGGAATATTCTGGGGGAATATTCCCGTCGACATGGCCTGCTCTCCGGCTACCCACAGCAAGGCTCACGTTTGTCCCGACAAGGGAACGGAGAGCTGATGAGTGCCAGCTTCGTTTCTCTTCTACGTTTCTCTTCTATGTGCACCACTGCATGTACGACTGCTGGTCATGGACTGCTGGTCATGGACTGATGGGAATCCGCTCGACAAGCCCGCGTCTCCATCACGTCCAGAGGCAGCTCTTGTACCGGACCATCAACAGTCGCTACTGGACTCTACAGTACTGGACCATCAACAGTCGCCAACCAGGGCCAACCTTGAGGCACGAATCCAAAGACCATCTCGAGCCTCCCACGGCCAGTAAAGGGGTGTCGGGGAGAATCTTTGAAATCAGAGGCAGCAGACACCACTCTGCTCTTCAGGTACGCACACAAGTCATGATTTCTCGCCATTGCCATTTCCTCCTCGCCATTGTCATTCCTCGCCCCTGTTGGTGCCGGGCACTCGTTGACCAGATGCTGACACGGCCTCTGCCTGCTCCAGTCTCCATCACAGCTACTCTGCCTCCATCTTCGAACCACGACGCGAACGATGCGAATCCCCCGCCGTCAAACACGACAAGCTCTCGCCACAGTCTCCGAAAGGGGCACCAGACGCTCGAATCTACAAAGACCAACTTTTGCCAAGTTGCTCCCACGGCCGAGACGGGAACAAAACAAGTCGCTTGAGCAAGCAGGAAACACATACTGGTAACTCGGTCATGGCCCCCAAGAACTCGGGCTCCCTCTGCAGAGACTGCCGCACGGATTCTTCAGCGCCCTCCTTTTCTCTTTGAAAATGCACGGGCTGCTCCTTGCTCCAGCGTCTCAGAGTCTCTACAGCACGTAGAAATGCTTGAAAACATAGGCTTGAATGCTTGGATACATTTGTAAATAATGTCCCGGAAAGACCAAACGTGAAGAAAGCAGCAGACACTGGCACATGTCCGAGCTCCCTCGAGGCAAAATCAAAAGGGACCAAAGGCTGCCGTCCTCCACGTCAGGGGGGCTGGCGAGTGGCTGGCATCGTCCGGTCAACCGCTCTGCAGCCGCGGAGATGATCCAGGCTTCGGGCAGGTTTCATCGAGTCACGTCATCACAGGCTCTTGCCGCGGGAGGAGTGGAGCAACCCCTGCCTTGATTCGCAATGTGTGTCTTGGTCTTCGTCCGGCTCTACGTAGGGTACGTTGGTACCTTTTGCCCGAGGCTGGGGAGACTTTGCGTCGGTAGCTCTCTCGTGGCAGTCGAGGAAGGAGAAGGTTCGTCTTGTCGAAAGGGGCAAAGTATCTGCTTGGGACATGGAGCAATCGTCGACTCGATGGATCGTGGAGCACGATTCCCCCTGACCGAGTCTGAAGGTATCATTAGGCTGCTGTTTCAAAAGCACGAGGAACAGCAAAGTCCTTCAAGGAGGTGGAGGACAAGCGGTGTGGCCGGAAATGAAAATTCAGACGGAGAGGACCGAGCAAGATTTCTGCCGGTAACAGCAAAGCCCTTCAAGGGGGTGGAGGACAAGCAGGCGTGGCCAGGAATGAAAATTCAGACGGAGAGGACCAGAGCTCGGTCTGAATCAAGAAGAGTGGCGGTCTGATGCAGAGCAGCCAGCAGGGATGCGCAAACAAACAACCCCCGTCTCCATCCGTGCCCTCGGTGCTCGTTTGGGTCACGGTCACACTGCAGGATCAAGGACGTTGGCAAACGCCTAGTGGATTCTACTAGATGCTCAGGTACGATGTGTAACCGCGAGCACGGTTTGGACCGACCTTGGCTCCTGGGGGGACCTCTGGGGGGACCTTTGGGGGGGGCTCTGCAGGCCAGGGGGGATCTTGGGGGGGACTCTACAGGCCAGGGGGATCTTGGGGGTCTTGGGGGGGACTCTACAGGCTAGGAGAGATTTTGGGGGGACCTCTGCAGGCCAAGGGAACCTTGAGGGGGACCTTTGCAGGACATTTGGGGGGGCCTCTGCCAGCTTCAGGGGACACCAGACAGCCGGGGCCAATCTCGAGCCTGGCCACGACCCGAGGACCCAAGAGACGGCAAACAAGCAAGCACCATGGCGGCAGGACTGAGCTTGATGGCTTCGTTTGACGCCCGCTGCTGAGCAAAGACGGGAGTCGAGGCTTGAGCTCCTGGAGGCCATCTGTTGACAGCCATCTGTTGACATCTATTCGCTTTGCCTCAACTGACAACAGGCAAACGTCGTCTACAACCACGCAAACCACGTCCATCCTCCTCACCCTCCCACGGTCAAGCCCTGCATGCTCCCCTGGACCAGCCAGCGCTCCGAGACGAGCTCAGACTCGAGCATGCCGAGCAAAGACGCGCCCAGACTCGAGCATGTCGAGCTCGCCCGCCCCCCTTGATGGCCTCGTTACCTCGTCCTGGCCGCGTCGAGATCACCAGACACGGCGCCATCCACGCGGCCCGCCTCACAATCTGCGCCGTCCGGTCGGTCTCCTCTGCCGGCCTCTGTTGCGCGAGCCGTCGACAAGACGTGGG
Source organism: Ophiocordyceps sinensis (assembly GCA_012934285.1). Taxonomy (NCBI): domain Eukaryota; kingdom Fungi; phylum Ascomycota; class Sordariomycetes; order Hypocreales; family Ophiocordycipitaceae; genus Ophiocordyceps; species Ophiocordyceps sinensis. The sequence goes on from JAAVMX010000005.1 coordinate 13,666,118, forward strand.
CCAGTAGTTGGGCGAGGTCCCGGCCTGGACCTGCCGCTGTGCTCCATCATGGCCGTGACCGGGGAGCGGAAGCCCGTGGCCAAGACGACGACGCCCACCTCGTCGCCGTCTACGAGGTCGGGCGGCTGCGCGTCGAGGGCATCGTCGTCGACCCAGCAGGCTGGCGAGGCGGCTCGACGAGGAGAGCCCGAGGTACTGGGCGTCTCCGCGCTTCTTCATTTCCTCTTCGTACCTGCTGGCCATGGAGACCGGTCAGAGTTGCAAAGGTCAGCGTCACCGGCCTGGCTGTGGATGGTCAGGGGGGGACTGGTGAGCGGAAGACTAAGGGGTGGTCAGAACAGCTAATGAGCGGAAGCACGTAACAGAGGACACCCTCGACCACTGGCAGCGTCCTGCTCGACGATCGGCTCCTGCCCTCGAGGCGTTTTCGCATCAAGACCGACTTCACCGGCATTCTAGGTATTCTAGATTCATACGCTGCTGGCCCCAGTTCTGGCCCCAGTTCCTGGCCATGACCCCTTTCTCTTGGTCACCCTCGACTCTCCTCGTCTAGGCTTGCCCCTCGGAAACCGTCAGAGATGCAAAGCTAATGCGTTGCTGTAGTTCTCCACCAGCACATGCTCAGCCTGTTTGGCATGTCAATAGGCGAGCTCTGGGACCTCCAAGCTATCCCAAGACCAGACGCTCCTCGTTTATGATTGCCTCGGCTCCTCCGAACCACCCGCGCCTCCTTGGCTCGCCTCCCAACGCCCTCGCCATCTTCTGAAAGCAATACTTGGCCTGGTGGCGACGGGCAAGCTGCAGTTGGGAGAAGACGCAAGAGACGGAAACAAATATGGGAAACTCCAATGCTGATTCCCGCTCCTTGCCTATGTTTTAATGTGCTCGAAGCAAGCTGGAGAGTAGTTACAAGAAGCAAAAGTGCGTGTGCTCACCTTTCAATACGCTTGTTTCAATATGCTTGGAACAAGCTGAAAGTACAAGAAGCAAAGGTGCGTGTGCGTTCGTCTCCCCAGTCGGTAGACGCGGGAGTCCAACGAGACACTTTACTGCATCTTGCATCTTGCATACGGCGCTATCAATCAACAATATCTTCCTGAATCTGCAGAGGGTCTCCAACTCTCAGCAGCCTCGCCCCAGACTTGAGCTGCCCAACTGAGTCCTCGTCATCTCCCAATACATGTGCATCTTCTCAAGCATGCATCGTCGGTCTCGACGAAACATCTCTACAAGCCTTTCCACCAGGTGGTGCTAGCCGCAGATGGCGCCGCCGCCGCACTTTGGCAGACGGACGTCAGGACGGGGACCCATGTGCATATAGACCAATATATCTCGCTCCCTCTCCATAGAACAAGCGTCGTTGGTCTAATGGTTAGGATTCAACTCTTCCAAAGTTGAGGTTCGGATTCGATTTCCGGACGACGCATACTTTTTCCTCCCCAAGCACTTTTTGTGGCGGTACCTAGTACTTCTTACCCAACCTTGTTTTTTTCTGAACCCACCCACGCTCTCCACATGCGCCCGCGCTGTGCTTCCCGTCCAGACTCCCGAGACACTACCATTTCTTGATTAAGCCACGGTGACTCGAGTTCAACGGAAACAAGAGTGCGCGGGACCCGGTTTCTTAACAAACCTGGCCGACAACAAGAACCAGAACCACCCTCACTGCCCTCAAAGCGTTTCATTGCGTTGCCCGCCACGACGCTGCAAGCGACTCCAGTTACTGTCCCAGGCCACCGTTGCTCTGCTGTCTGTCTACCGTCGCTCTGCTGTCTGTCTACCGTCGCTCTGCTGTCTGTCTACCGTCGCTCTGCTGTCTGTCTACCGTTGCTCTACTGTTCTGTCTACCGTTGCTCTACTGTTCTGTCCTCGTCCGTTTTGTCCTTGATCCAATCCAACCTCAACCCCCTCAAACATCGCCCTCGACACCTACGCCGCCGCCCCCATATATGCCACAAGAAAAACATGGAAAACCTCCCAAGGCTTCATCATCTCGTCTAAGCGAGCTTCATTTCCTCGTCGCCAGCAGTCCGAAGCGGAGAAAAACGTACATCATTGCGGAGCCGGGCATCAAGACGAGAACAAGTTCAGGTCGGCGCAGCACCGCTCACCATGGCCAAAGGTGCAAGAGCAGGCCAGGAAGCGCGTTGAACATGACCCACCAAGTACCAGGTGGGACTCGAGCACCCTCACTTAAAAAGCTACTGAAGCACTGGGCAAAACGAGGCAAGGCAAGTAGCAGCGTCCAAGTGACTGGAAACGGGGGCACAGGACAAACATCACAAGAATAAACACGCACACAAAGCAAGAAGCCACGGCAAAGCATGTTTAGCTGGGGTAACAAAATGGAAAAAGGCCGCACAATTTTACTCATGACGATCCACCAGGGGACTCAGATCTCAAACGCCGGTCATAATCGAGACTCAAGAAAATCGAGAGCGTTGTATCATGGTGACGGGCAAGCAATGTTGATATGAGATAAATCAGTCCCAACGCCTCAACGTCACGCCAGGCAAAGGCCTCCGTAGATTGGGCCGCCGAGAACAAAAATAACGTCGCAGAGACGAGCTCCCCCAACATGCGCTTGTCTAGCCGGGCGTCGACGAGCCAAGTCATTTACTGCAAAGCACGTCAGCCGCCTAAACGCACATCAACTCGCCCGTCCGGCATACCTAAGGAGGGCCACCAGGGCCCAGGGGCCCCGAGGGACCCTGAAGACCCTGAAGACCAGGGGCCGGGGCGCCAAAGTGCTGAGGGCCGTAGGGACCCGGACCGTGGCCGGGCATGCCCATGTAGTGAGGTGGCGGGGGGGCGGGTCGGTAAGGAGTCCCCACGCCCGAGTTGTTCTGAGATCGGCCCCAGCTGAGACGCACCCGCGAGTTGCCAATGGGATAGCCCTGCATCTGGTTGATGGCCATCTCGGCGGCGTGACGGTGCACAAACTGGACGAATCCACAGCCCTTGCCGGGCGGAATCTTGACATACGTAATCTCGCCAAACCCCTGGAAGAAGGATCGCAGTTCGTCCTCGGTCACGTAGCCCGAAAGTCCGCCGACAAACACGGTCGTGTTGTTGGGGTCGGTGAACTGGTTCATCTGCGTGGCAGGGTTGTAGCCGCCGTATTGGAAGCTCTGCATACCACCTCCCCACATCTGTTGTTGCTGCTGCGGGGGCATGCCGCCGCCCATCATGGGCCCACCGTGGTGAGCGTGCCCGCCGAACCCCTGGTTGCCGCTAGAGACAAGAGCCAAGTAAGCTTCTGCACGACCGTGGGGGATTCCCCGTCCACGGCACGTACCGGTTTTTGGGCGTAGCGGTAGAGATCCTCATAGGTCTGTTGCCACAGTACACGCCCTGCATTTCAACGAGAGCGCGCTGCTGGTCGTTTTCGTCGGAGAAGCGAACAAAGCCATAGCCGCGGCTCTGACCCGACATGGCGTCCGTCATGATCTTGGCAGACTTGCAAGACGGGAAGCGGGCCTGGAACAGCGAGACGAGGACGTATTCGTTGACCTCGGGGCCAAGGTCGCCCACAAAGATGCTATACTCGGGGCCACGATCGTCTCTGCAACGACGGGTTAGCCACGTCGGCCCAGTCGGGGCGTGGAACAAGGAGCATACCGTCGATCGACAAGTCCGCCTCCAGAGGCCCAGTTGAGCTTAAACTGGCGCGAACTGTTGGGAACCGGAGTGCCGTTCAAGGTGAGGGCTTTGTTGGCCGAGTCCGGAGTCGGAAACTCAACAAAGCAGTAGCCGGCGTTTCTGTACCTCGGTCAGTCGTCTTTGGCTTGTGCGGGGGGGGGTGAGAAAGGGCAGCGCATCATCGACTAACCCCGAGTTCTTGTCGCGAATGACCTTAACATTGACAGTCTCGCCTGCAGCCGAAAGGAACACGCCTTTGATGAAGTTTTCGTCCATCCAGGGCTCAAGCTCGCCCATCCTGTAGCGTAGCGTCAGCGCCCTAATAGCACCGGCGGCTCACCGGTGGACTCCTTACCAGAGCGTGGTCTTTTGCTGATCAGGGCCGCCTTGGGGTGGTGCACCAGACGACATGTCCGTCGCCGGTGGGGTGCCGTTGGGGAAAGACATCTCGTTGCAGTGTACTCAAGCCGCGTGACTAGAGTCGAATAGCTGCTCGAAATGGTATATCGCTAATCGACGACCTTGATGGATTTCGGGGGTTTCTGCCGAAGCGCATTTGTTAGCGGTCTCGGAATACCATGTGAGGTTCGACTAATCAGGCCACGCTGCAATGATGCGGGAAGGCGAGACAGCCTGGTTTCCGGGTGATGCGCGGGACTCCACAACAATAAAAGAACAATAGGCAGTCAGTAGCTCCAGGCCGGCCAACTGATGTACAGGAATCTGGGATCGGTGGGGACGGCCGGGCACGAAACACAGCCAAGAGATGCCGTTCTGATGGAGCCCGACCAGACATGGCCAGTGAGTGGGCAAGGTCTTCTACTTACCAAGTCAAGAGTCGAAGAGAAGACGTGTGGAAGCAAGAATGGCGATCAGTTGATGACGTTCTGTATCTCCGGTTCGAAGGGAGCGTTTTGAAGCTTCTTGGACGATGTCGTCGGATACAGATGTCGGAGAAGATCTGTGTCGTGTTAGTCCGTCGCTCTGCCAGTCTGCGTGCCGGAAGCTGCGTCGGGAGATGCACGCATTCGAGGTTGCGTCTGACAAGCCAAACTAACCTGCAGGATCCTCTTGGATGATGCGCCGTCGAGTCGAAACGAGAATCGGGAGCGAATCGAAAGAGGCCGGTTACCAGACCTAATGCCGAGACTCCGAGATGTAGTCGAGAGACGGAGTGTCTAGACGCCGACACGCCGGGTTGGAAGCTGCAAGAGAATGCGTCGAATTCGATATTCCGCCGGTGGCAAGGCAACAGGCGACAACAGCGTCCAAGCGGTGACTGTCGAGATGAAGCTGATTGTGAACCGAACGCACGCGTTACCAGAGATTCCGAAGGAACGTGGTGTAACAGCTGAAACGCTCTGAAAATCACTAGAACCTACTTTGACGGTTAGCTTGAAGGCCCAGGGTTGATCCTTCAACTGTTTGTGTGCTCTGTGCTCCGAGATGCCCCAACATGTGGTAACAGAAACATGCTCTCTGGGTCAGGTCGAGGTTGATCCGGCGTGGCGTCAGCACTTGGCAAATCCTCCGGCATTGAAATGCTTCCAGCATATTTGGGAATAGGGTCGTCCACAGCGGATATATTGTCGCTTTCAAGACCAAAGGACAGATGAATGTCGTCGACGTGTGACGAGGCGAATCCATGGGTACTGGCACCTTGCGTCGCCCAAGGCCTCGAGCCAAGGCCTCGAATTTGAGCCAGAGTCGATGAAGAGGTTTGAGATGACGTCTTGCTCGTCGCGGACACTCCATGTCGTTGCTGATTCACCGCTCTGGAGGCGAGGGCTATTCGGCAACGGCCTGGTTTTTCGGTCGACAGGAGGCGCCCATCGGCGTATGCCCATGACGGCAATCGCAGAGCGAGGGTTGCTCTCCGATAGATGCGCTGGGCCGACGATGAAAAGATCGACCCCACGTGTCGCGAAGCCAAGATGGTTGATGGCTGGCATGCCCGAGGCGATGCGCCCGGAGCATGTGGGTCGACGGCCCTTGCAAGAGGAGATTGCGACTCAACAACCGGGCGACGTCGCGGCTGATGGCGTTGAGCCAGCAAAACCATGCTCAGGGCGCGCTCGGCTCAGAATAAAGGACGCAACGCGCATGCGGCTAGGCGTTGCCAAAGAGGCCACGTCGAGTCGCGGCGCACAAGAAATGGCCGGCGCACTGGAGCGATGGCGTCCGTCGTCGCGGGCGGCGGCTCGGTCTTTGCGTGCTGCGGCCTGTCGCAATGCCGACGCCTTGACGTGCGCACTCGAGCGGCTCGTTTGAGGGATTGATGCTGGCGATTTCGTCATGGCCATCGAGGGGTAGCACCGGGTCCAGGATGCCACGCGCCGGCCAGAAGGAGACGTCGACCCAGGGATGCAGGCGACAGAGCACGACGGGGCGAGAGCAACACTCGGAGAAGGGAGGAACGGAAAAGGATACTCACTTTTAGGCGCCGGCAAAAACAACCGTAACTCTCTCGGCCAACGTCCAAAACACGCGCAAAGGAAGAGTCGCGAGCGATGATGGGGGTCTGAGGTGAGGAGGGAAGGGGGAAAAGAATAACGTGGGACTTGTGGATCGGAAGGACGGATGAGCCTGTTTTTTTTTTTTTTTTTTTTACACCTGCCCTCGCCAGTCGAGTCGTGACCGGGTACTACTTACACTACTTACAGTACTTACAGTGGCCGACCCCCCTCTATCAGGCCCTGCACAGCCTGCCTGCACTGGGTCGCGCGCGGGGATCAGCTTAGGCGAAGGCAGGGTACTACTTACCTGGGGGAGGGCGTGTGGATTCGTGCGTGGAGGGGGGGCGTGCGTCCCTCGGCGGCCCAAGGATTTCTCTACGAATAGTATCTACGAATAGGAATAGTACCTACATACATATGTAGGCGTTGGCATTGTCCTCTCCAAGTCCAGATGAAGCAGGCGAATGGCTGCTCGCTCCTCACACATCCGCCTGCTTGGCGCGCGCTGGTTGGAGGACGCGACATGTGCTATGTGTGTATGTGTACTTTATGCTCTCGAGATCGGATGCTGTCGAAACAGGGGGGGCGATGGCAAAACTGCTTGGTTGCGGGGGATGACGGAGAGCCGCAGCAGTCTCCCGAATCGGAAACGACGAGGATGGGATGGGTTGCTCCGGAAGTTGTCACGAGCTCGGTGGCTCGGTGAGCTTACCCTGGAGCCTACCCTAGACCCTGCATCCTCCTAATCCTTGAAGACGAGGCCTGGAAGACTGTCGCTGCTTACTTGCGCCAAGCAGTTGGCACTTGCCCTAAGCCCACAACATACTCGTACGTGCCAAAATAATAGATAAAACTGTCACGACTGTACTCGGTCCCGGCATCTTGGAGATGCGCAACGGCCAGCCCTGCTGTGCAACGATAATCAACAACGTGGTCCCGGGTAGGCGCTGCCAGTACTAAATGGCAACAGCTCAAGGGATGCGTGCTGGGACCAAGAAAGGCAGAGGGAAGTGGAGAGAATGGCTGCACACTGCGACGCTTGCGGCCGGGCACCGTGTGCAGATAATAGGTTGTATTTGTAGCTGCCGTCCACCTTAGGCCTGAATCGTCTCTCAGCGTTAGTGCATCATCAACCCACATGGACATCCATTCAACACTCTCTTCCAGCTGATATTACCTTTAACACGGTGAGCCAAGCAGCGGCCTTTTATCATTAGAGTTTGCAGGAATATGTGCATCCCTCGCCGAGTGTTTCTATCCCACCCGGCTACGGAAGGCCATAGCTACATATGTTTTAAAACTCTACCACATTAAAAAAAGTGAACTAGGCCTACACTAATGTATATAGAGTCGTACGTATTAATTTAATACGATAAAACTATATATTAAAGCATATAGAACGTACTTACGAAGTATTTAAGTCGCGAATACACTTTTTACTTTAGTAGAATTTTCTTCCTACTATATAACTCTTCCTACCCGTATAAAGTCGTATTATTACTTACGAACGCACTTTCTACTTAATAGAGCTTTCTTCTCTTACTACGGAATCGTTTCCTTTAATATAAGGTCTTATAACTCCTTTCGATAAAGTATATTTATAATACTACCTACCGCCGCCCCCCCCTCCCTTAAGCCGACCCGTTACTACTTTATCGATCGATAGGAGTATAGTAGAGTTAAGGAAGTTTACGGTAATACTAGATTTTGCCTAAACTATTATTAACGCTTGCCTACGGCTAAGATAGTATAAACTATCGACCTTATAGCGCTATCGCCTTATATAGCCCGGAACTATAGAAAAGCGATAACGATTCCGATAGAATAGACTCGCTTTACGCTAAATACCTACGCTTAGGCCTTTAAATTAGCGAGGCACGCTTATATATAGAGTATCGTAAGTATATAAGCCCGTCGAGCCTTATTATTAGTCGATGTTTAAGCCGTGTTTTAAGTCGTAGAGGGATATATAGATTAATTCGCCGGTAGAATAAGTAGAATAACGTACGCTAAGTATACTCTAAGGCCGTATATAAGAATAAAGGCAAGTACGCCCTTTCTTTAGACTATAAGTATAAATCTTATAAGAATATAGTACGAGAAATCGTAACCTAATATCGGCCGATGCTCGCTAATAAGGATTAGTCTATAGTCTAAAGCGTATAGCCTACTAAGGCTGCGATTAGGCCTATATTCTTTAACTATACGGCGTATTAGATAACTTCGATTTCGAAGTTTTTTAAAGAGGCAAGTATCGTCGTAAGCAAAGAGATAGATAAGGTCTAGCTCTCTTTCTAAGTGTTTTACGATATAGGCCGGCTTACTTCTCTACGTCTTATGCGATTAAAGAAGAGGTCGCTTAAGGCCTCGCTACTGCTTAATAAGCCTAAAGTCCCTCGTATTAAATAGGAGTAGGCAATTAAGTCTAAATCTCGACTAATTAAGTCTAAATCTTAACGTACTAAGTAGCACGATACTCTTACGACTCTGATAAAAGATAAACGGCCGACCGACTTCGATATCGATTATAATTTTCTATCTCCCTTACCTTTCGATATATAAGGCGATAGTAGCTAGGACGAGGATACATAAGGCGGCTAGGACGAGGATGCATAGGGCGGTAATACCGAGATTAATAATATACAGGGCAGTAATAGCTAAAGCGAGGTTATAGAACTAATAAAGATTAAACTTAAGATTTAATTAAGTAGGTTAAGGAAATAGGTTTAGCTAAGAGTAGGGTGTTATAAAACGATTGCGAGCGTATAGTCTAATACTAAATTTCTATATTACTACCGTCGCTTATACTACCTTTTAAGTTACTAACTTCCTCTCCTTCTTCTTAAGTATTAATAGTATTTACTACGTTATTAAATAGAGTCGTATAGTTAATATCGTATTTTATAAGCTTCTTATAGACGCGTTTTATCCCTTTAGTTAGTGACTCTAGCAAAGAGAGACTAGGTTCTTACCTAGATTCGATATACTGCTATAGCCGCCTCCGTAAGTAGATATACGTTAAGAAATACAGCTAGTATAGCGGATTAAAGCCTATATTAGACCGTTTGGAAAGGATATCTACGTAAATAGTTATTATATCCTCTAGCAGGTAGGCGTTAAGGTCGTATTCGTTATCTTCGAAGATCTTATTAAGCGTATTAAGTCGATATTAAGGGATAACTTCTGTAAAGTTCTATATAGTCGGGTTATTTAGCTAATAGTAGAGAGTCTACGGCTAGCTAAGCATAACGTAAGGTCTTATGCGTTATTTGCGAATATAATGCGAATTCTAAAGACGTACGAAGTTAGTAAACTCCGTACGGATAATTAGCATAAAGATAAAGAGTATCGTAATACGATCGGTAAGGGAACTCTAGACGAAAAGGTTATTAGCCGTTAAGTAGGAGAAGTACTCCTATTTTAGTATAGGTAGTAATATATATATATACTAAAGAGTAAAGGTAAATACTTACCCGTTAGAATATTAAACGGCTATTAGAGAGACGTCCTTACTAGCTCTTAATCATTTAGTTCTATATACTCTTACTAAATACCTAATAGTTATTTAACTAGACGTCTTAGCGTATACCGTCTCGTACGATAAAGCGCTTTTAGGAGAGGTAAAGATATACCGTAGCAATAAGGACTATCTCCTTTCTATAGTCCGTACGAATAGTATTTATATAATAGAACGGTTAAAAGACAGAAGACAGTCTAACCGGACTAAGTCTCTAATAGTTAAAGACTAATAGAGGGCGTTATTTATCCTTAAAAGCTATAGGGGCGGAATAGTAAGTAGAGGAGCACTCGGGGTTACTTATACTAGACCGGCTAGCTAAGTCTAAGTAAGTAGGGGTAGTCGAGGCTAGAGCACTAAGGGCACTACTAGAAGAGGTATAGGTCACTTAGTAGGCAGTTAAACTAAAACTATAATAAAAGCTAAAGAAGAAAGGAAGGAAGGAGAGCCTAAGGAAGGGCGGACTAAAGTTCCTTTATATAGCTCTTCCCGTCCGTCTAGACGGTCCCGGTACGTCCCTTTCCTTCTAGCACCTTCTGCCACGTATCCCTTATACTGCCCCGAGCTAATACGGGTCCCCGGGGCTACGCAGGGGCTGTATAGGTCGGCTGACCTCGAAAAGGCTGCCTCCCGCGTCGTTCTAAAGCCCTTATAGACTAATCTAGGTTATATAGGTCTATTTATACACTACGTGCATAATGTCATATAGGTAGGTCACACGATATAAGTCGTATGACCTCCTTATATAGAGGATCGGACGAATGATCGGTCCCGAAAGCCGGGAGGGCTATATTAGGCCTATAGCTCCTAGTAGTCTAGGTGTTAGTCTATTATACAAGGCATCGAGCCAATCATCGGGTCTTATTAGGCAGGGGTGCTTAATAAGATCGTCGGCGTGACTATAGCTGCGTAGTACGTCCTATACCTAAGGAAGCTAAGTCCTAAGGGACTTAGGTTCGAAAAAGGGGTGTGTCCTAGGCCGAAAAGGGGTATAACCGGATAATAGGTAAGTCCGGGGCGAATAGCTTTATGCTAAGTCATAAAGTACTAAGTACTAAAGTACTAAGTACCCTAATACCCTCGTACTAAGTATTTCCGTACTTAAGTCCCTTAGTGCTTAAGTCGTCCCGTACTTTAGAAAAAAGAAAGTAAACTAGGAACCTAGATTAGTAGTTCTATAATACATTACCCTTCCTAAGGGGGGTTAAACCTTTAAACCCTTAAACTCCTCTTCCCTTAAACCTAAGGGTTAGATTTATTATAGGCTTTAATCTTCTTAAGAGCGTTCTTAAGATGCTTAATAGGTTCCTACGTGTTATCGGAAGAAGGATAATTCTTCTACTTTATAAGATAGAAATGCTAGCCGTTTTCTATCTTCTTAGATAAAATCTCTTCGACTTTATATTCGTCTTCTTCGACTAGTATATCGATATCTTTCGCTAGGCGGCTATTCTTAGGCGCTAATTCGAGTAGCGAAACGTGAAAAACGGTATGTATAAGCATAGCCGTTAGTAGGTCTAGCTTATAGGTTAAGTCGGAGAATTTTTCCTTTATAAGAAAAGGTCCTATCTTCTTATAGTCTAACGAATTGTTAGGCCTATTAGAAGTAATATTCTTTTTAATAAGGTAGACTTTATCGCCCTTATTAAAAGTAGGTTCCTTTTTAGTCTTCTTATTATAATAATAAGTTATTCGCTCCTTTATAAAGTCGAGCTCGTCTTTAATAGCGGAATGTAAGCTTCTTAGCTGCTCGGAGCTTAAGATAGCTTTTTCGGCTATAACTTCCGGTAGGGAAGACCTATAGGCTTCGGGCGTAAATCCGTAATTCGCAAAGGCTAGCGTTTGCTATATAGGTTCCGATACCAAAGTATTATAAGCTAACTAGGCTATTAGTAGCCTAACTAGCCAGTCGTCTTACTAGTAGTTAATATAGCTTCGAAGGTATTGCTTTAAGGTCTAGTTTAGCCGTTCCGTAATTCCGTCGGTAATAGGGTAATAAGCAGTAGATAATTTATACTTAGTTCCTAAAGCTCGCATAAGGCTCTGCTAAAAGTGTGATATAAACTTTCGGTCCCTATCCGTAATTAGGGTTTTTAGTAGACCTCTATCGGCTAGAATATATCTTATAAAGACGTAAGATAATTCCTTAGCTAATATAGCTTCTTTAATCGGAATAAAATAACCGTATTTCGTAAGGCGGTCTACTATAACTAATATAGAGTCGTATTCTATATTTATTATAGGTTCGATAGATTTCGGTAACTTCGTAATAAAGTCTATAGCAATAGATTCCTAAGGTAATTTAGGGGTCTCTATAGGCTATAGATTTCCGTAGGGCTTATGCCGTATAGCCTTAGCTTTATTATAAGTATAGCATGCCTTAATAATCTTCTGAATTTTGCGGCGAAGATTATACGTGTTATAGTAATTCCGTATTCGATTATAAGTCCGGGATATCCCTTAGTGGCCGTATATCGGGCTTTCGTAAAAATCCTTATAATCGTTGCCTCGCTACTAAGCGTAAGGAATAACTTTCCCTTATAGTAGGCGAGGTCGTTTTCCTAGGTTATATGCTTCTTAAACCTACTAAAATCGGTATCCTTATAAGTGCTTTTAAGTAATTCTAAAACAGAATTATCTCCTTCGATCTTAAATACGGCATTAAGTAATTACTGCTCGTAGTTGCCTTCCGTATTAAGATATAAAAGCCGTTCGTTATAAGGTTCGATCTTCGTATTATAGTCGGGACGTTGACTAATAGCGTCGGCACGGGAATTTTCGGTTCCCTTCTTATATAGAATTTCGTAGTTAAAATCTACTAAGAACTCTACCTAACGGATTTGCCGTGCGTTAAGCTGCTGCGTACTAGCAAAATAAGTGATATTCCTATAGTCTGTATAGACCTTCGTCTTATAGGAATTCCTTAGAATGTAATGCCGAAATTCTTTAAAGGCGTTTATAATCGCTAGGAATAGGCCAACCGCTAATTGCCTCTAACTTATACGGGTCCATCCGTATAGTGTTTAGGGTAATTATATGGCCTAAGAATTCGACTTCCTGCGTGTAGAATATGTATTTTTCTGGCTTAATATAAAGGCTGGCTGCTTCGAGAGCTTTAAGCACCTTTATAACGTCGAGTTTATGCGTTTCTAAATCGTCTAAATAGACGATTATATCGTCTAAATAAGCTAAGACGAATATATCGAGGTGTTCGTATAGGGCGTTATTAATACGCTTCTAAAAAGTCGCTAGGGCATTCGTAAGCCCTAGAGGGAGGATTAAAAATTCGTATAAGCCGTATCGAGTTCTAAAAGCGGTCTTATATTCGTCTCCTTCCCTAATTCGTATTTAGCTATAAGCCACTTTAAGGTCGATTTTCGTATAATATCTTTTCTTAGATAATCGATCCCTTAATTCGATAATAAGGGGTAAAGGGGTCCGGTCTTTAATAGTATCGTTGTTAAGCTAGCGGTAGTTAATACATAGCCTAGTCTTAACCTTATCTTTGCTGTTTTTCGGAGTAAATAGTACCGGGGCCTAATATTCTAATTTCGACTCCCTTATATAACCTTTTCGAAGGTTTTCGTCGATATAATCTCAAAGCAATTTTAAATACAATTTATCGAGGTTATATATCTTACGGAAGCGAGGCTTCGCTCCGTCTTTAAGGTTGATTTCGTAATCCTATTGCGTTTAAGGCGGTAGTTTATCCTCTAGTAGGTCGTTAAATATTACACCGAATTTAACGAGGATATCGTGCGGTATAGTCTTAAATCTATCCGCTTTAAGGTCTGTCTCTATTTCTTTAATAGAGGCGCTATTCGAAGCGTCTTCTAATAATAGGTTTAGCGGTTCCGGGACCGTATTAAATCGGTCCGGAAGTTCCTCTTCGAATAAGGTAGCAACTTCCTTAATTCCCGGGCTATGTCTTTCTAGGCTAGTATTAAGTTCCGAGGTTTTTAGTCCGGTTAAGTCCTTTAATTCGTTATAAAGTAGAATATCCAAGGTATCGTCTTTAAACCTTAGAAGGCCTTTATTCTAGTCGATAGAAGGGTTATATTATTGCAAGAAGGGTAGTCTTAGTATAATATCGTATCGTATAGATAGGATATCGAAAGGGTCTTTAAACGATAAGTTTCCGATAGAATATTCGAAAGGATTAGTTTCGTAGATAATATTCCCGTTGTTATACGTAAAGGGTTTCCCTTCGGCTGTAAATAGCGTATAAGGCGTGGTTTTCTACCGGTAACGAAGGCGTAGACGATTTATCGTTTCCGGGGCAATATAGTTGCTTATAGATCCGCTATCTACTAAAGCGGAAAGTCTATGCCTTTAGTAGTTAATTATAAGGGTTATCTTCTTACTAATAGTTTTATTAGTAATAAGAAGATCTTAATTACTAGTAAGTAGCCTTTTTACTTCTAGTAATAGAGGTTTTTTAAATCCTCGGTAGTAAGGGTGCTATTACCCTATATCCCCTCCCCTAAAACAGTCTTAGGGGGATTAGGTTCTCTCTTAAACCTAGTAGACTCTCTTTTAAGTCTACTAGACTGTCTTTTAAGTCTATATAGATTAAGCTCTCTTTTAAGCTCCGGGGGTTGTCTTTTAAACCCTAGGGGTTCTCTTTTAAACCTAGTAGAACCTAGCTCTTCTCTAATAGACTTACTGCTAGGTCTATTAGTAGTTCCCCGGGGTATAGGTTGTATTATAACCCTATAATTCGTAGTCTCGAAAGGGAGACCTTATAGTTGCCGGACCCGTTTGAGTAGGTCTCGGTTAACTTAAGAAGCGAGTTTAAAGGTCTAGGAGGCGAGGCAGTAGACGCCTTCTAGCCTCCGGAGGGCCTCCTAGAGAGTCCGGACCTTAAAAGAGGGTTCTAGGTATAGTTCCGGCATATAACCTCCTAGACGGTCTAGTCTAGTAAGGAGGTTAAGCTTCTCGCGTTCTTTCTCTTCTACGAGGTCTACTAGGGATACAATTTCCCTGCCGAATTCCTCGTAGGTTTCGTGCTCGTTATCTAAAAGCATTGCCTCTAGCCGATTTGCTTTACGCTTATAGCTTTAAAGTAAAGCTAAAGTCTCTTCGGCTATGTCGGTAAGGCACTCCGGGGGCCTATCTTCGGCGCTAGGGTATCCCTAGGCTTCTCGTTCGATAACTCCTTCTAAATAGTTTATAATAGCTAGGTATTCCTTATAGCTGCTATATTCCGGGTTAAGGCCATCGAGAAGGTCCTTAACGTCTTTAAGTTCGCGGTAGGGAGGAGGGGACTCTAAGCCGTCGTATAGGGCAGCCGTAGCTACGCTGCCCTCTAAGAATTCTTCGGTATTAGCGGGGCTATAAGCATCGGGTATATAGCCTCCGGTAAGATCTTCTAACTCCAGGGCCTAGCTATAGTTGTACTAGTACTAGGTTTCTTAAGGGAATTCCTCGGAGTCGTATTGCGTTGTTAGGGGTATATCGTCGTCGTTATCGTCGTCGTCTAGCTCCGGCCCGGGCTCTAGCCCGGGCTCCGGACCCTCTAAGTCCGGAGCGGACTCTATAGAGGAATCTAGGGAGTCCGGGGAGTCCGGGGGTGCTAGTCCGACCCCCGCGTTATCTATAGAGTTATCTATAATCTCTCCGTCCTCTAAGTCGATTACTAGATCCTCTATCACGCTGTCCGGAGCGTCCGGACTGTCCGGGCCGGCCGGATCCTCGTCCGGGTCCGACTATCTAAATAGGTCCTCCTCTTCTTTAATAAAGGGCCTAACTAAGCTGTCTAAAATAGGTGCCCTTTTATCCTTAGAATCCCTAATAGTCGTAAAACGTTTTTCGTAGTAGGGATAGGCAGAGAGACCTATAGGATCTTTATTAAAAAGCGTAGGATCGAGAGCTTCTCTTAAAGGCGGTAGAGAGAGCCTAAGAGGTCCCTACTCTAAGGTATTAAGGCTTCTAGAAGCCGCCGGCTTTCCTTTAGCTAGATTTTTCTTCCGGTAGCAATCTTTAGCAATATGCCCTGCCTTCTTATAAAAGAAGTAGGTAAGGCTCTTATAAATGCTATTGTTTTTTAAGCTTCCGGCTGCTGCCGAATAGCTAGTTATTCCCGGGTTTAAAATAGCATCTAGGTCTATAGGATCGCCGTAATTCGTCTATTTCCCCTTTTTCTTCGAAAAAACCTTATACCCTAGGCGAGGGTCCTTCTTCTATTGCCGGCGTTCGAAGAGCTAGTCGTCGATTCTAACTGCTTAGGCTATAAACTCGACGAAGGTGTCGGGACGGTCTTATTTAGAGATCTCGTCCTTTATATCGTCCTTTAGCCCCTTATAGAAAACCGCTATTATAGCGTTATCGTCCTATTCTAATTTCGATATTATCTGCCTAAATAAGGCAGCATAATTAGAAACAGAGGTTTTTTATCGTAAATACCGTAGCTTATGCTCTACGGCTCTCTTCTCGTTACCTACGCTAAAGGTCTGCTAGAGGTTGGTTTTAAAAGCTTAATAACTATTAAAGATATCGTCCGTAAGTTTATCCTAGTCCCCTTCTGCCTTAGTCACCCTATCCCTAAGAATAGGTTTAAACTAGGTTAAAGCTAATCCCCTTAAGCAGCTAGCTGTAAAGAAGACCTTTGCTTTATTAATAGAGAAGGAATCCGGAAAGGAAAGAAAGAAGGCCTTTAGCTAGGTAAGAAATTCCTACAGCTTGCCGGCTTCTCCGGTGTAAACAGCCGGCTTTAGGGTTTTAACAATTTCCCCGAACTGCCGGGGGTAGCGGAAGTCCGGAACCGGGGCCGGGACCGGGGCGTACCCGGCCGGGCCCGGAGGCGGCGGCGGTCCCGGAGCGGCGGCGGTATAAGCCGGAGCTAGGCCTATAGGCGTAGTAGAAGAAGCAGCAGCCGTAGCTACAGCCGGACGAGCTGCCGGGCGAGCTGCCGGGCGAGAGGTTAAAGAAGTAGAAGAAGACATTCTTAAAGAAGTAGTTGTTTTTAGTGTTTTTTCTAAAAAGGGTTCTTTAAATCCATAAAGATTAAAACAAGATCTAAGATCTAATAGATTAGAAAGATTAGGAAAAGATTAAGGGGTAAAATAAAGACTAAGCAAAGATTAAATAAAGATTAAGCAACGGTCTTAGAAAACACACTCCGTGGCTAAGCAAAAGGTAAGAGCTTTTATCGTATAATAGAACGGTTAGAAGATAGAAGACAGTCTAACCGGACTAAGTCTCTAATAGTTAAAGACTAATAGAGGGCGTTATTTATCCTTAAAAGCTATAAGGGCGGAATAGTAAGTAGATAAGCACTTAGGGTTACTTATACTAGACCGGCTAGCTAAGTCTAAGCAAGTAGGGGTAGTCGAGGCTAGAGCACTAAGGGCACTACTAGAAGAGGTGTAGGTCACTTAGTAGGCAGTTAAACTAAAACTATAATAAAAGCTAAAGAAGAAAGGAAGGAAGGAGAGCCCGAGGAAAGGCGGACTAAAGTTCCTTTATATAGCTCTTCCCGTCCGTC
Source organism: Ophiocordyceps sinensis (assembly GCA_012934285.1). Lineage (NCBI taxonomy): Eukaryota > Fungi > Ascomycota > Sordariomycetes > Hypocreales > Ophiocordycipitaceae > Ophiocordyceps > Ophiocordyceps sinensis. Next base: position 13,683,219 of record JAAVMX010000005.1, read on the forward strand.
TAGACGGTCCCGGTACGTCCCTTTCCTTCTAGCACCTTCTGCCACGTATCCCTTACACTGCCCCGAGCTAATGCGGGTCCCTAGGGCTACGCAAAGGCTATATAGGTCGGCTGACCTCGAAAAGGCTGCCTCCCGCGTCGTTCTAAAGCCCTTATAGACTAATCTAGGTTATATAGGTCCATTTATACACTACGTGCATAATGTTATATAGGGAGGTTATACGATATAAGTCGTATAACCTCCTTATGCGGAGGATCGGACGAATAATCGGTCCCGAAAGCCGGGAGAGCTATATTAGGCCTATAGCTCCCGGTAGTCTAAGTGTCGGTCTATTATATAGGGCATCGAGCCAATCATCGGGTCTTATTAAGCAAGGGTGCTTAATAAGATCGTCGGCGTGACCGTAGCTGCGTAGTACGTCCTATACCTAAGGAAGCTAAGTCTTAAGGGACTTAGGTTCGAAAAAGGGGTGTGTCTTAGACCGAAAAGGGGTGTGACCGGATAATAGGTAAGTCCGGGGCGAACATCTTTATGCTAAGTCATAAAGTACCAAATACTAAAGTACTAAGTACCCCGGTACCCTCGTACTAAGTATTTCCGTACTTAAGTCCCTTAGTACTTAAGTCGTCCCGTACTTTAGAAAAAAGAAAGTAAACTAAGAACCTAGATTAGTAGTTCTATAATAATTTAGCATTTTACCTCGCTCTTATAGAATATTAAGGTATTATATAAGCATACTACGTAATATACCTAAGGATACGCTAACGTAGAACTAAACTATTATCTAGGAATATACGTCGATACTACCGTAGATCTTAAAGCCCTAGGCCTTTAATTTATCGAGGCTATTAGTTAACTATACGAAGTCTAGACTAAGCGTAGTCTACTTAAGGCGATTATTCCGCATTGTGTTCTAGCGTTAGGCAATATTAACTAGATAAAAGTCCCGGAATAAATCGTAGAGAGCCCGTCGACTAAGGATATACTAATATTAGCGGACATACGTATAAAGATACGTACGTCTAAGTCCTTATATTGCCGTACTTACTTCCGACTGCTTTATAAAAAAGCGTTTAAGTTCTTATTTACGAAGTTTAAGCTTATCTACTATTTAGCGCTATAGAAGATTAAGTTCGCGCCGGATGCGCTATAGTAATCGATACGTAAGGATATACCCCTTAGACTAAAGTTTAAGGAGCATAAAGTAGTCGTTTAGAATAAAATTAAAGAAGAGTTCTTTAATCCGTGCTTAAAGATTAGCTATATCCTACGTAAATGCTTATATCGGTTAATCCTAGGCTTTAAGTATATGCTATAGCGTTATACGACTTGCTTTAACATCGAACTCTACCTTAAGTAGCCGTATAATTATCCTTTAAAGCGTCTCGCTTTTTTTCTAATCTTTAATCTAAGTGCGAAAGAGTAAAAGGTTAATCTTAGGTCGAGGCATTATAATATACTATACGATAATATAAAATCTAAGGTAAGGAAAAAACTTTACTACGGTTATATATTAGGTAGTACTATCTATATAAATTGCACTACGGAAGACTATTTTCCTAGCCTAGTACTAAAAAATTATTATCTTAGGGTATTTCTACGTATGTCTACGTACGATGTGTAACTCTAGACTAAGCCGAAAACATTTATAACTCTAAAGCTTATAAAGCATTCCTACTTCTTAGAAAGCTTAGTAAGAAACTTAGCGAGCTTCTTTAAAGTTAGGCGGTAGACTTTGCCGAAAAGTAACGTTATTTTATCGTCGGAGTCGATATCGTTTAATTCGTCCTCTTTAGAGTCGTACTTACGCTTCTTAAAAGCGCCCTTATACTTACCTTTGCCTTTAGCTAGGGACTTCGCCTACGACTTACCTAAAAAATAGTAGTTAGTATAAGAAGGATATAAAACGTATAGGGATAATAGGGGACTTACGACTAAAAGAGTAGCCGGCGCTAGAGCGGTTTTAGTTATAGTTCCCGTAGCTAAGGGTAAGTTCCTTATAGATATAATAGCTATTAAGCACGCCTATATTAGAGCGATATTTAGTATATACGTTTATATCCTCTTATATAGCGCCCTATAGATGCTTTAATATCGTATCGTAGTTCTATATAGTCGTAAGGTTAAGAACGTATAGCTCTTCGATAAGGTTTATAAAGCGTTTCGTACGAAGCTTAAGCATATATATATCTTAGTAAAACTTAGTAAAGAGTTTAATACGTAACGTTATAGAACGTACTTTATCGATAAGGCCTTTTCGGTCGATAAAGTTAATTATCTTAGACGAATAGCCTTTTACAGTATTTATAAACGCTTAGGCCGTTAAAGCAGGATTATACGTTAGCTAAGGGCCTATATAGTCGAACGTATTAAGCTATATAGTAGAGATATCGCCCGGAAGAAATAGCACGTGGTTTTTCTAAAACCTAAGAAAAGTGCTAGGCTTAATAATAGGTTTAGCGTTTTTAGTAAGACTATCTTAAGTATACTTATCGCGTTCGGTTACGGTCGATATCGTAAGCGTCTATACGGTCGATATTATAGGTATCTATATAGTCGATATCGTAGGTATCTATACGGTCGATATCGTAGGCGTCTATATTAACGTTAGCAATATAAAGGTTTATATAAAGGGAACGTAAAGAGAACGATTATATACTTATTTATCTATATTATTATCGCTAGTAGCGTTAACCCCTGTATTATTCTTAAAGGCAACGTTCTTCGCCGCTTTACCCTAAAGGGAAGGATAATTCGTCGTACTTATCTAGCATTAGTAGTTTATTAGCAATTATTCCTAGGGTTGCCTATCCTTAGCGTAGGGTAGGCATATACGCGCCCGTAAGGTATATACGCGCTAGCGAGTGGAATATACGTGCCTATAAAAGTCACGCGACGTAGCGTAAAGCTCTAAGGAGAAGGATAGAGGTAGGTAAGGAGGGCGGCAGCGTCTATAGCGTAGCGAGGCGGCCGGGCTTTTTACCTTACGAAAAGCGATATAAAAAGCGATAGTTAAGGAAGAAAAAAAGCTCTCGTCGCTATAGCAGCTTAAAGAGGAATTAGTAATTAGGCAGCTAGTATAAGCGCATAAGATACGCTATAACGATAATAGATTCCCGAAGTAGCTAGCGTATATATAATAATTATATCTACGTAATGTAAAATAACCCTACGGGGGTATTTATATAAAGGTGCAGAGTTTTAAAACATATATAGCTATGGCCTTCCGTACCGGCGACGAGGCAGTACTACTCCGAACATGTGTACTATTTGCAATCAAGCCAAACAAAAGCTGTGTCTCGGCTGTGCCAGCACTGACCTGCATGTCTCTCTCTCCGAGCGGACCTCAATCTCGCTCGTCTTCCGCTGTTCCACATGCGTGGTGTGAAAGACTAATCCATCCCCTCCCTTCTTATCCTCCTCGACGGCCCGATCCTCGCCAAATCGTTTCCCCAAGCCCTCGAGAGGTTCCATCGGGGACAAGCCGAGTGTCTTGCACGAAAGACGCCGAGCCCTACATACATACTCGGGAGTGCTTCCCGACTCAAAATGGATATCGACTCCACGTCTCAACTCTCATCAGTCTGCACCACCATCGGACTCGGGATACTAACTACATACTACCTAGTACTTCGTAGTAGTACTACGAACTCTTCAGTTGGCGTGTGTCCGCGAGATGCCATGTGGTGAGCCCCGACCCCCAAAACCCCTGCCCAGACAGCCCGCGTCATTCATTGTCTCTGATGCCAGCCGGCCTAACTCGTACGCAGTGCTCGGTATGTACGAGTTACTCGTCTTCGTGCGAAGTATTCGTAGTGGATAATAAATGCAGACTTCTGCGCACTTGTTGGCGTCAAAGCGCACAGTGTCTGGTGCCTCTCACGCCCACCCTTTCTCCCCTACGAGTTACGTGGTGTGGGCGCACGGCTGCAGGGCCACCAACCACGTCCTTGTCTGCACAATTCGTACTTCGTATGCAAGGCTCGATGACCCAACCCAACCCCAGGGCAATGGAGCGATCTCGTTCATCACTAGCCGCAGACGTGGCCGCGAGCTGCGAGATACTGCACCATCCAACTACGGAGTACTAGGAGTATGTACGTATGTAGTATCTCGCGGGCCCCCAGATAGGTATCAAGAGCAACAAGGGTCGGCATTATGTCATGGCAGGTGACGAAATTTCGTCCCAAAGGCTCGGAATGACGCTTGTCAGAGGATCGACAACCCGGACCCCCTGCTTTCAACCACGACGGCGTCAGCTGAAAAGCTGCCAGCTCGAAAACACCGTCGTTGACGGAACGGGCATGATTCGCAATCCTGGCCACAACGAACTGCTGACACCGACTCTGGAAGCCCAAGAGCTGGCTTGCGCCACCCCATAGCCACGACTGCACTCTCATAGCGACGCCACAAGGGGTGAACCATCTCCCTCTCAAGCAAGTATCCGTACTGTGCGGGTCGTGTATGCTTCTGCCAGTGGCGTGTCTCTAGCCAGTGCGGGGGCCAGATTACTGCTGGCCTCTCTGGAAACTCTGTTGCCATCAACGGATTGCCGGTTGCATCAGCGGTCCCCTACCTACTTCGTAGACGGGGCCGAGGGAGAGCCGGCCACAGAGGTTGTGAGCGGCGTTGCAGTCCGCTTGCTCCTCGCTTCGAATCTGATGTTGTACCTACCTGGGGTCCGGGATTGAGAGGCCAAGCCGGCTGCGTATCGCGCTCGGAGCAGGAGAGGCGGGCCAGATGCCGGAGTGGCGGCGGGTACTTCGTAGTAGTAGTACCTATTCGTAGTTCAGCCCGCACGCTCGCCGGGAACGTTGGCGGCGTCGACCAAAACTCCTTTTCCCGTACCGTGCCGGTGCAGAAGAGCCATTGTGAGGCTCGCTGACGGTCAAGTCACGAGTTGAACCGCGCTGTAGCCCTCCCAGGCGCAGGGGGCCGAAATCGTCGAGCACAAGGCCCGTCGCGGGCCTCGTAACGTGCCCTTGAATTTTGGTGATGCGGACTTTGCCAATTGCTGAAGCCTTCCGAGGTCAGGTCCGTCCCTCCTCACGTGCTTCAGATTAGTCATCGTCGCGGAACTTGTCAGACGTCGGTGCAGCCTACCTCGCAGCATCGTTCCTGCGACTCACGGCTGCTGGGCTCTTCAAATACCCGAGACGATGCTTGCGGCGTTCCATCATCATATTCCGTCCTTCAACCTTTGATCGACCTTTTCTCGCGCCAAGTCCCTTCGCCTCCCACACACGGTAGTGCATCGTCATGGCAGCTCTCTCGACGGAACAGCGGGAGCTGCAGCTGGTGGAAAATGTCGAGTTCAAGATCCTCGCCGTGGCAAACAAGGAGGACAAGCTCCAGCACCTGCTGCAGCTCTACCTGACGCCGCTGATCCTCAAGGCCGCGAGTGGCCATGGCTCGGTTCGCGAGAAGGTGCGTTCCGCGGCCTGACACTGTGCGCTCGCCGTTGACCACCGTTGACGCCCTTGCTCCAGGTGATACGGGTATTGGCCCGGCTCAAGACATTTATTCAACCTCCTTCGTACGTCTGCAACACTCTCCCCATGCTTGGGGCCTCTACCGTGGCTTACATGGACTGTAGAATTGTGCTGCCCGTCAAGGCATTGCTGGAGCAGTACAAGGCCAACGCCTCTCCCGTCATCAAGCAGCTTGACCTGTCCTTTGTCCAGCATAGTCTGGATAGGCTGGACGTGGAGGATCGCGCGCCTCTCATTCCCATCGCCCTTCAGGGTCTTGCTGCCGACGAGGGGCAGCCTCGAGCTACCAGCATGCTCAACGTTGTCCTCCGACTGCTTCTCGACGCTCGGATACCCCCTCGTGGAAGCAAAGATGATGAAGCATTCAGATCCTCGGTTGGTCTCTCAGACGAGGCCGACGCCAAGTATCTAGCCCACGTCATCGGGGTCTTCTTCCGCTTGCGAGCCCCCAGTGGCGCCCAGAGCCTGACGCGGTCCAACCCGGCACTCACTCGACAAGAGTTGGATATGTTCGCCATGGAGAACACTGACTCCGAGAAAGTCTTTCGGCGTCTGTCTGAGCTCAAAGTCAAGCTCGTGACCTTTTTGGCCAGTGGGGCTTTGACAGACGAAGAAAAGTTTCTCCCTGCCCTCTATGCCGCGGCGGGCTTCGACAACAGGGTCGCTGCCACAGCAGAGGAGATTATCAAGAGGAGCTCCGTATCCATGGAGAACGAGGGGTTGGTCAAGCGCCTTTTCCACGCCCATTCCATTTTGCCCGCGTCCTACCGCACCCGCATCCTCGGCATGCTGTCCAAGTCGGCTGTTTCGACGACAATGACCGACAGCATAGCGGGCGTCGTAGAAAGAGACTTTGCGCCACAGCGCTCAGAAGAGCCGTCTGCTGCTTCGATGCAGCCAACGAGCGCCTTGGAACGCACAAAACTTCACAACGCGCTGTTTCAGTACCTGTCTTGGGTCGCCCGAGTCGGACCTTTACAGCCTGGATTCGCCATTGGCCCTCCGCTCATCCGCAGCATGACGACGTACATTGAGACACAGGGCTGGCCTGTGCCTCAGAGCTCGTCTCAAGACCAAATCAATCTGCGGTCCAAGGCCTACGAAACCATTGGCATGCTAGCAAGAAGCGCGAGCCTGTCCGTGAAAGAGCGTCTGGAGCTCGGTGCCTGGCTGTTCCGCTCGCTGTCCGAGGACCCCACCACTGACGCGGTCGTTAACATCGACGGCGCCCTCTCAAGTCTGACGGCTGGTATCCCGCCCGGCATTGGGGGCGACCAAGAGCTGCTGAGAACCATGCTCCTCACGTACATGTCGCTCCCCGACGAAGCCCCTGCCGTGAGAAGCACACGTCACGCCGTGGTCAAGTGGGCAAACCAGTGTCTTCCATTTTCAGATATCCGTGGCCGGTGGATCGACATCTTGGCAGTAGCTGGACGCTCGAATGAACGACGTGACGTGGTCGAGCAGGGCCATAAGGGACTGGACCCTTGGACGTACTGCGCCCATAGCGAGTCGAGCTCGCCCCTGCCAGACTGGAAGCACATGGTTGTAGCCTTCTTCAACTCCCCTATCGAGCCACATCGGCCGTCTGCTCAGGGATCCAAGAGCGACTCAAAGACTACGCCAAGCGCCGCCGTGTTCCAAAACTTCTTGGACGGAAGGATGCAGGCGTTCCCCGTCGCGCTTCGATACTGCAAGCAAATCATGCTGCTCGCGGCCCTCGACGACTTTACTGTCCAGCTGGACTGGATGCAGGCGCTGGACGCACAAGTCAAGACAAGGATCAAATGCCGAGAGAAGATACGAGCATACCTGAAGACTATCGAAAGCGCACACATTGTCTTGTATCTCAAGTCGTGCCTCGCGGGGGCTTTTCTGGAAGACTCCCCCATCGTCGAAGAATGCATCAGATGCTTCGTTGATGTGGCCTCTCTGAGTCCGGAGGGTCCTTTGGGCGGCCTGGTAGACACCTGTTCCGGCCTCCTTGGCTTGATCATATCCAACAAGCAAGAGGTCCGGAACCTAGGCGCCAAGGCCCTGGGCATACTTGCTGCTCATCCTGCCAATTCTTATGGCAACGTCGTGTCCTGGAGCATGACTCTGCGCTCGTGGTTTGCATATGCTGAACGTCTTGTCGGACCCGACTCCAACGCCGCCGACGGCGCGTTGCTTGCACTCGGGTTTCTCAACTCTCGATCTGTCTACTATGACCGCGACTTCCCTAGAGATATTGTGTACCCCCTGTATCTCATCGTCGAGAGACCTGGTTCCTCATCACTCCATACATCCGCATTGGAATCGTTTTCTCATCTGTGGTCAGCAAAGCTGGCGCTGCCCCCCGCAGATGGAAAATACTCTGTTCAACGCGTGGTAAAGAAGCTCTCAGCCGAGGCGAAAAAGGGGAATGAAAATGCCGTCGCTGCTCTAGGGAGTCTTGCCATTGGACTGGAAGACTCTGCCGACACCGAACTGGCCGATGCCGCTCAAGAGGGCGAGGAGGGGCCAGGTCGCGGCGTCCTGGGTTCGATCCTCAAGACGCTACTTTCCCTGCATGAGGTGAAGCAGGTTGAGCTTCAGTTCACTGTCGGAGAGGCAATCACCGCCGCCGTTGCTCGCTGGGAATCGGACCACGTCATTTTGAGGCTGGACGTCGAGGGACGCAGCTCACGACTCCGATTCGGCGCAAGAGCGACTCTCCTCGAAGAAGTTCTTGCAAGATTTCTTCAAGGCTCCAAGGCCACGAAGCCGTCTCTCCTCAAGGCTTCCGGCATCTGGCTCTTCTGCATCGTGCAATATTGCTCCCACCTGTCTCAGGTTCAGTCCCGGCTGCGCGAGATACAGGCCGCCTTTATGGGGCTGCTCACCGCACGAGACGAGCTCGTCCAGGAAACGGCATCCCGCGGCCTGTCCCTCGTCTACGAACGAGGTGATTCCGATCTCAAGTCTGCGCTGGTCAAGGACCTCGTATCTGCCTTCACGGGATCAGAAACGCAGCTCAAGGTGGGCGAGGAGACGGAGTTGTTTGAGCCGGGCGCTCTGCCGATGGGCGAGGGCGGCTCGATCACGTCGTACAAGGACATTGTCAACCTGGCCAACGAGGTGGGGGACCAAAGGCTGGTCTACAAGTTCATGTCGCTGGCGGCCAACACGGCAACGTGGTCGACGAGGTCGGCGTTTGGTCGCTTCGGGCTCAGCAACATCCTCTCCGAGTCGAAGATTGACCCTAAACTCTACACGAAGCTCTACAGATATCGCTTTGACCCCAACCCCAACGTGCAGCGGTCCATGGAAGACATCTGGAAGTCCCTCGTCAAAGACTCGAATGCCACGCTCGACGCACACTTTGACGCCATCATGGATGATCTCTTGAAGAGCATAGTCGACCGAGAATGGAGGGTGAGAGAGGCCAGCTGCGCGGCCATATCCGACCTCGTTCAAGGGCGGCCGTTTCCGCAGTACGAAAAGTACTACAGGGATATATGGACGGAGGCCCATAAGGTGCTCGACGACGTCAAGGGAAGCGTCAGAGAAGCCGCGGGCAAGCTTTGCATGACCTTGTCAAACAGCCTGGTTCGGCAGCTAGAAGAGGGCAGGCACGCGACAGCGGCAAAAGCCATGATGCAGGAGGCACTGCCCTTTCTTCTCTCCGAAAAGGGCGTTGAGAGCTCGGTCAAAGACGTCCGGATGTTTGCCACCTTCACCGTGCTCAAGATTTCCAAGCACGGCGGCAAGGCTCTGCGGCCGTTTATCCCCGACATGGTGACGCAGCTTTTGGGACGACTCAGCACAGTTGAGCCCGAGAAAATCAACTACAGTTACCAGAGGGCCGGGGAGGAGAGCCGCGACAAGATTGATAGGCTGCGGTCCCGAATGGTGAACCAGTCACCCATTTCGGAAGCAATCGAGAACTGCCTGCGCTTCGTCGACGCCGAGGTCATGGCCGAGCTGGGGCCACGACTCGAGGCGACCATCAAGAGCGCTATAGCGATGCCTACCAAGATTGGCTGCAGTAGGGTGCTGACGACACTGGCCACACGCCACGCAAGCGACATTGCATCCGTATCGAGCCGCTTGATGCAGCTGCTTGAGAAGCAGGTGGTGGACAAGAATGCTGAAGTCAGCCAAGCGTACGCCCGTGCCGCAGCATACGTCATGAGGGCGGCCTCGGACGAAGCCCAGACGCGATTCTGCGAGCGGTGCATCAACATGTACATGCAGGCGGAAGACGAGGGACGCCGTCAAAAGATTGCCGACGTCATCGTGGCCCTCGCAAAGGTCTCGCCTGACCACTTCACCGCCCACGAGACGGAGCTTGTGCCGTTCTCGTACCTCGGCGGCAACGATTGCGACGAATACACTCGAAAGGTGTTCCAGGAGGTGTGGAGACAGCATGCGGGGAGCAACCGCACCGTGATCCGATACGTCGCGGAGATTGTTGCGTTGGTCGAACGAGGTCTAGGTACAGCTCAATGGTCGCTTCGACACACGGGAGCCTTCACCGTTGCCGCCATGGTCGCCGATGTGGCGAGCGCCAGCGACACCACGGGCGGGATGAGTGAGGCGAACCTGAAGGCCATCTGGCCGCTGTTGGACAAGACAATGGCGTTGAAGACGTTTCCCGGCAAGGAAAAGCTGCTCGAGTCGTTGCCCAGATTTGTGGAGCAAGGCCAGCTTCTCTGGAAAAAGGACGAGCAGGTTGCGGCGCAGATGAAGAAGATTGCCCTGCGAGAAGCAAAACGGAACAATGACGACTATCGTGTCCACGCATTTCGTTGTCTGTGGCGGTTCGCCAAGGCAAGAGACGACCTGGACATGCTGCAGGAGATTGGCGAGATTACGAAGCCGTACTTGGAGGCACAGCAAGACGAGGACAAGATGGGTGTGGACTCAAAGGGAGGAGCAAAGCAGGAAGAAATCACCTACAAGACAGCCAAGAACGCTTTCGAGGCCGTTGCGCGTGGGTATGCCCGGTCCCCGAGCAAGGACTTTAGGGCCTCTCTCCGGGACATTATCGACATTCTCCGGCCCTACATTTCGAGTCCTCAGTTTGACATCATCAAACGAGAGACATGGTTCGACTGCGTCTGCGACTTGATGGCGGACGGCACCAAAATGACAGCCCCGGGTGGTCCCGCGGCGTCGCCGCCGTTTGACGGCAGCGGGGCCCTGACAGCTTTGCTAAAGAGCCTGGACTTGGGACGGGCAGATACTGGTACGGAAGCACAGAGGCTGAAGCGGGCCAAGGCGGTGTCTACGACTCTGCGGGCCAAGATTGACGGCGTGTTTGGAAAGGCCGAGGTGGCCAAGGGGCTTGAGGATGCGATCAAGACGGCGATGGGCGAGGAGAGGGCCCTGGATGTGCAAAAGGCGTGGAGGGCCGCGCTGGACCTTGTACAGGAAGCGCTCAAGCAGTGAAGGACATAATGGGCACTTGAACAGACAGAACGAAGTTTTTGTTGTACCAGTCACCCTGATTCCCAAGGGCTCACAAGGCTCCTCACTTTAGTTGTTGTTGGACAATGGGCCGGAACCGGCGTGCGGATTAATCCGGGCCGGCACTGCTAGTATCTGTTGCGTCATGGCGGTCGTGCCTGCGGCATCGCACTTATCAGACCTAGAAAGTTCGGTCAAGTTCGGTCCAAAAATATCCCCTCCCCCTCCCCACAGCAGCCTCACCAACCAGGGCAGCTTCACTGGCAACGTGGAAAACAGACGCTCTTTTCCTCTCCTTGCCACTTGACTGACGACCGCGTGGGCTCAATTGCACAGCAGCTACCGACCCTCTGTTCCCCGCACATTTGCCGCGCGGACAGTTGAGCGCGCACTCCTTGTCGTCGCAATAGCAGGAGAAATTCAGCCGCAAGACACCCAGACGCCGACCGACACGTGGGGCGGCGGTACAGGAGTCGAAGGACGAGCCCTTGACTTTGCATCGTAATCAACTCACGAGCTGTTTTGGTCGAGGATAAGAAACACACAGCCAAGACCCGCCGGGACTTGCTTGTTTCTGCCGACAACGCCAGCCATCAAGGCCGCCGTCGGTTCCCAATCTGCCTCTGCCGCAGCCAATATCCCTGTCCCGTCCCTGCCACGCCGCCAAATCGGCACACGACGGCGTTCTTGGCCAGGCGGCAATCCTGGTGACGGCCATGGACGAAAACATCTCCAACTTCGTCTCCATAACTGGGGCGAGCGCCGATGTGGCGGGCGGTTTTCTTCAGCTCGCGGCCGGCGACTTTGAGCGTGCCGTCGGCCTCTTCTTTGAGAACCCCGACCTGGCCTTGGGCGTCTGTGCCGGCATCACGAGCGGCGAGGCGGCAGCGAGCGGCCAGTCGCCCTCGGTCGCCCAGAGACAGTACAACATTGGGCAAGACGCGAGTGGCGTCATTTACATTAGCGACGACGAGGACGATGACGTGATGCAAATCGAAGATGATGATGACGACGACGACGACGACGACGACAACGTCAACCACGACATCGACAGAGCTGCCGTTGCGGAAGCCGTCGCCCTCGCTCAAGAAGAAGAAGACGCGGCCATGGCGAAGCGGTTGCAGGATGAGCTATATCAAGGGGGTCAGGGGGCAGGCGACGATGTGAGGGCCCCCATTGCGAGGACAACGGAGACGTTGGTCGCCCCAGATGCGGGCTGGGTCGGCGACGACGAAATGAGATCTGCTTTTCTGGAACAGCTGAGAAGACGGCGGCACCTCACTTGTAAGTTTCAACATGCCCCACGTTTCTACACGGTCCAAAGATGACCGCCGAGCATATATCTCTAACGCACGAGGGCAACACAGCCGGATCGAGAGGACCGTTTGGCCAGCGCATTTGGGCGGATGGCTCTGCTGCCCCCGCCCCGTCGACCGAGGATGGCTCGCACGCGCGGAGGCTCGAGGACCTATTTCGGCCTCCATACGAGCTCATGTCCCGTGTGTCCTGGGACGACGCCCGGACGCTGGGCAAGCAGGACAAGAAGTGGATATTGGTCAACCTGCAGGACATGAACGACTTCAACTGCCAGGCCCTCAACCGAGACATTTGGAAGAACCCGGCCGTACGCGACATGGTGTCGGAAAACTTTGTCTTTTTGCAGTACGACAAGGACTATCCCGACGCCCAAGAGTACATCACCTTTTACTTTTCGCATCAGACGCACGAGAACCCCGACAACTACCCGCATGTGTCGATTGTCGATCCTCGGACGGGCGAGCAGGTCAAGGTGTGGAGCGGGCGTCCCTTTCCCTGCGCCGTCGACTTTCACGCCGAACTGGCCGAGTTTCTGGACCGATACAGCCTGGCCGCGAACAGCAAGAATCCGGTAGCGCAGTCGACGACACGCAAGGCGCAAGTGGTGGACGTGGACCGCATGACGGAGGAGGAGATGCTGGAGATGGCGCTCAAGAACAGCCTGGCTGGTGGCGAGGGCAGCGGATCGAGCACGTCGACCAACATCCAGGACCCGGACGCGCTGACCAAGTCGACGGAGCAGAGCGACGGCGACGGCGACGGAGACAAGGGCAAGGGCAAGGAGCCCGAGAAGGCCGAGGTGGCGAGCCCGTTTTCGCAAATCTCGGGCGACAAGCCGCACACGGAGCCGGACAATGATGCGGCGATGACGACGCGGATCCAGTTTCGACACCCCGACGGACGGGTGATTCGACGGTTCAAGCTGCGAGACCCGGTGCGCAGAATCTACGAATGGCTCAAGGCGGAGCCGCTCGAAGGCAAGCAAGGCGTCGAGTTTGAGCTCAAGAAGATGCCGCAGGGCCAGGACCTGATGAGCAGCGTGGATCAAGCGATTGAGGAGACGGGCCTCAAGCAGGGGACAGTGATGATTGAGTTTGTGGAAGGGTGATGGCGCGGCTTCGGAGGCAGGAAGGGAGTCTAGAGCGAAACTGCAAACAACTGCACACCTAGCTAGACGAAGCTGATTTTTTCTCGCCTGCCGGGGCAAAGCAGGCAAGGGTCCTCGTATGGGTGATATAGAAGGGGGCCCATGTGGGTGAAGGAAGTGGCATTTGAAGCTTGTCTTCAAGGCTGGACGAGCATGGATTCGGCGGCAGGCAGGACAAGGGCAGGACTGAATGGCATGAGCATCGAGGCAGGGCGACTTTGGCTGCCTTTGATATTGAGCTGAAGAAGCATCAGACATGGGATGAGCACGAGCTCGAGACAAGTCAACGGCATAAGGTATGACAAAGTAGGTTAATAGGTGAGGAGGACGGGTAAGAGTGTGGGTTACAGAGTATAGAGTACTTCTAGATTGGGCGCACGTTGATGGATGGGTGGATGCCTGGCTGTTCGCTCCACCCGCTACAGCAGCCACTAATTCACTGACGCGGTAGGAGAGTGAGATGGTATGTATATGTATGCATTGTCAAGGGCCACGCTGCCGACTTGAGTCTTTCGTTTTCCCATCATCATCATCATCATCATCATCATCATCATCATTATCGTCGCCGCTCTCGTCGACAAAGTACGTCGGGCGGCCTCGCCGTGCCATTCGCTGCCATCAACCGCGTCATCCCTTCTCCCCTCCCTCTCAACCTCGCCAAACGACGACACTCACTCTTTCTCCTCGACCCCCCCTCTTCCTCGTCGACACAAGACACTCGTTTATCTCTCGCCCCGACAAGCCACCCTTGCACCGGGCCATCTGTCTTCCCCGTGGATGGCTTGCTGCTGACTCGACCACGGCTTCGGCAGCTGCGAGCACAAACCCCACACATCCACTCCGGACGGACCACCCGCATACCAGACGCAGCAGCAGCAGCCTCGTAGAATAGAGGCACGGTGCACCACCACCCACGACAACTACGCGCCGGGACATCGAGACTCGGGGCTGTTCCGTTGGCGCCCAGCATGGCGGACCGAAACCGCGACGCCGACGAGGGCAACGAGGCTCTGGACCCGGAGCTCCTCTACTCAAAGGACTACTGCATTGGTGAGCCCCGAGGCTCCACGGCCCTCGACCTCGCTCGCGACGCAGACTAATGCCTCGGTGTGCGTGCAACAGGCGGAGGCAGCTTTGGCAAGGTCTACAAGGGGTACGTTGCCGCCCTACGCATGTTCCCTGCCGTCACTCACGAGGTCCCGCAGCGTCGACAAACGGACTGGCCATGCCGTTGCCATCAAGGTCATCGACATTGAAAACGCAGAAGACGAGGTCGAGGACATAATCCAGGAAATCGCCATCCTCTCGGAGCTCCAGTCGCCCTACGTCACCAAGTACTATGGCTCCTACGCCAAGGGGGCCGAGCTGTGGATCGTCATGGAGTTTTGCGCCGGCGGCAGCTGTGCCGACCTCCTGAAGCCGGGGCCCATTGGTGAGGACTACATAGCCATCATCACCCGGGAGCTGCTCTTGGGGCTCGACTACCTCCACTCGGACAAGAAGCTGCACAGAGACATCAAGGGTGAGTCTCCGGAAAAGGGTTGGTCGTGCCAACTTTGAGCTGACGCCATGGCCTTGTCTCAGCCGCCAATGTCCTCTTGAGCTCTGCCGGCCAGGTCAAGCTCGCCGACTTTGGCGTCTCGGGCCAGCTGTCGGCCACCATGACCAAGAAGAACACATTTGTCGGCACCCCCTTTTGGATGGCCCCAGAGGTCATCAAGCAGTCCGGCTACGACCACAAGGCCGACATCTGGTCCCTGGGCATCACGGCGCTCGAGCTCGCAAACGGCGAGCCCCCCTACGCCGACATCCACCCCATGAAGGTGCTCTTCCTCATCCCCAAGAACTCGGCCCCCCGACTCGAGGGAAACTTCACAAAGGCCTTCAAGGACTTTGTCGAGCTGTGCCTGCAACGCGACCCCAAGGAACGGCCCACGGCGCGGGACCTGATTCGGCACCCCTTTATCCGCAAGGCCAAGAAGACGTCGTACCTGACGGAGCTGATTGAGCGCCACGGCCGCTGGGCGGCGACGCACAAGGGCGAAGACGACGAGTGCTGGGACACGGCCGACGCCTACGCGCCCGCCGAGCGCGAGACGGTCGACGAGGACATGTGGGACTTTGGCACCGTGCGGCTGGTGGGCGACCGGGGCGGCGTCTTTGTCAACAACCGCGGCGGGCTCAACGCCCTCGACGAGAAAGCCACCAACGCCCGGGCTGCGCGCCACGCCGAGGCTGGCGACGCCAAGGGCGAGAGGTGGGGCGACGTCAGCCCGGCCAAGACGCGGGACGCGGCCCTGCAATCGAGCGACACGCTCAAGGCGGCAAACCAGGCCACGTCGCGGCAGAGCAGCCCGCAGCGCAGACCCGTCTCGACGCAGGCCCTCCCCCACGGTTCGCCGACAAAGGTGCCGCTGCCGCCGAGTCCGGCCAAGGCCCTGGGGCGCGACGGGCCGGGCACGCCGTGCAAGAGCCGGCCGCTGCCGCCGGACCCGTCATGGCCGTCTCCCGACTACGACCAGGAGCTGCAGGCCCAGCTACAGCGCGACCTGGGCATGCTCAACCTGAACCTGAGCATGGCGTCGTCGGCGCGTTCCAGCTCGGTGCAGGTGGCGCCGTCGGCCGGGGTCAGGTGGCCGCAACCGCCGCCGCACGACGTGACTCCACGGTCGCCCAGCAGCTCGCGACCGCCGACCATGATGATTCCAGACATTCCGCCGTACAGAGGCGCGTCTCCACGAGCGGCATCGCATCAGGTGACGGCCCAGCGCGCGACAAGCACGGCGGCATCGTCTGCCGAGTGGGACACGTCGACGTCGACGTTTCCGTCACCCATTTCTGCGAACCCCAACGGGGAGCTGGACGCGCTCAACGACGTCATGTTCCCGGCGCTGGAGGAGGCGCTGAAGCGGCGGCAGATTCGGCTTCAGCAGACGTTCAAGGCAGGGCCGGGGCCGCGGTCGGTGAAGCAGCAGCGAGCCGAGATGGCGCACGACAAGCTGCGCAAGCTCGTGTACAAGCTGGCGCACGTGTGCAAGGAGATTGACCAGTACGACAAGGCGGAGCCGGTGGGCATGGGGCGGGACGTGGACAGCTTCCTCGAGGGCCTGCTGGAGGAGATATTGGTACGGGTTGAGCCGCTGGACGAGGACGAGGCTTAAGGGGGAGGCGTTTGATGATGCCACTTGAGCCAGCCTGGATGGTCGGAAAGCCGAGTGAGTGCTGGAACTTGGAAGCCATGTATGCGTGTTCGACGACCTTGCATTTGCGCCTGACTTTTGAGGATATTTTCTTTTTTGGCTGGAGTTGGAGACGGGCAGGACCGGGAGAGGATGAGATGAGGCATTGAGACGACTTCACACTCGGGCAGCAGTTGTCTTGTCTGTTGCACAGGCCGCCACAGTGGTGAACCAACAGGCCGTAAACTTAAACTCTGCTTGTGCTAACTCGTAGGCGGCCGTCAAAGTGGCTGCTTATTGGCTGCTCAGTGGCTGCATGTTAAGCCGCTCGGAGCCGACGTGGCGGTTTCGCTCCCTTGTTGCCGATGCCGGGGGTCCCGATGGTCAAGAGATGGCCAGACGAGCTGGTGGAGGAATCAATTGGACAGGATAGACGGATATGGGTTGAAGAGAAATCAATAATAAAGAACAAAAGTCAACTTGCTGCAAAACTTGCATTCCGTACGAAGTATTCGGATGCCTAGAGTTTGGGCAAAACAGTACTGGCTCGAATGTACCGCCGAGCCTCATGTAGCCTCTTCCCGCCCTCTTTTCATTTTTCCACTTCCTTCACCTCTCTCTATAACCCGACTCCCCTGTTCGCCCTATTCTCGTCGGCCGCCGCCGAATACCCCTGCCGCTGAAGCAAACGCCCTGAGCTCTGCAATCCCGACGCCGTCATCGATCCGATTCTTCCTTTTCCTCGGAGCCGAAAGCACACGAGGGAAGCCATGTTGTCGCGAAGCTCCCTGAGGACGGCCGCGCAGGTACGTTGCTGTCGATGCAAGGTGGAAGCGGGGAAGAAGGCCAAGGACAGTGCCGAGGCAAAGGAAATCGAGTGCTGACCCGGTCAACGATCTTCCAGCTCGCGCGCCAGGCCCCCCCCCAGCAGGCGCGGTGCATGGCGACGGTGCAGTCGGACCTGTTCAAGCCGGCCAAGTTTGGCGGCAAGTATACGGTGACGCTGATACCGGGCGACGGCATCGGGGCCGAGGTGGCCGAGTCGGTAAAGACGGTCTTCAAGGCCGACAACGTGCCCGTCGAGTGGGAGCAGATTGCCGTGTCGGGCCTCGACGAGGCGGGCTCCGGGCGCACCGACGAGGCCTTCCGCGAGAGCGTCGCGTCGCTCAAGCGCAACAAGCTCGGCCTCAAGGGCATCCTGCACACGCCCATCAGCCGCTCGGGCCACCAGAGCTTCAACGTGGCCATGCGCCAGGAGCTCGACATATACGCCAGCATCAGCCTCATCAAGAACATGCCCGGCTATGAGACGCGCCACCGCGGCGTCGACCTGTGCATCATACGCGAGAACACAGAGGGCGAGTACTCGGGGCTCGAGCACCAGAGCGTCCCCGGCGTCGTCGAGTCGCTCAAGATCATCACGCGCGCAAAGTCGGAGCGCATCGCCCGCTTCGCCTTTGCCTTTGCCCTCGCAAACGGCCGCCAGAAGGTGACGTGCATCCACAAGGCGAACATCATGAAGCTGGCCGACGGCCTGTTCCGCAACACGTTCCACGCCGTCGCAAAGGAGTACCCGACGCTCGAGGTCAACGACATGATTGTCGACAACGCCTCGATGCAGGCCGTGTCGCGGCCCCAGCAGTTTGACGTCATGGTCATGCCCAACCTGTACGGCGGCATCCTGTCCAACATTGGCGCCGCCCTCGTCGGCGGGCCCGGCATCGTCCCCGGCTGCAACATGGGCCGCGACGTGGCCGTCTTTGAGCCCGGCTGCCGCCACGTCGGCCTCGACATCAAGGGCAAGGACCAGGCCAACCCCACGGCCATGGTGCTCTCGGGGAGCATGCTGCTGCGCCACCTGGGGCTCGACGACCACGCCAACCGCATCTCCAAGGCCATGTACGCCGTTGTCGCTGAGGGGTATGATTCTCTCTCCCTCCCCCCCTCCCCCTAGCCCTGTCTGCCCCTCCCCTGGTGGTCTCGGATGCTAATTTCTTCTGTCCCCAACAGCAAGGTGCGCACGCGCGACATGGGCGGCGTCTCGACGACGCACGAGTTTACGCGGGCCATTCTCGACAAGATGGAGACGCTGTAAAGTCTTGCGCAGACAGACTCGGCAACCATGGCGGAACCCTTGCGAGCGAAACCTTGCGGCATGGCGACGTGGAGAATGGGCGGCGTCATGCTCGCTATACGCCCCTTGAGACAACAGATCACGATGATATGATGGAGAGAGAAAGGGAGAGTGTACGTGTAGTCTGGTTGCCGGTACGGGCGGATCAGGGGAGGTATCAGTCATCCCTACCAAGGCGCCTCGACTCTTGATGGCTGGTTCAATAGGGGCACCTAGACCTTATATGTCTAAAGACGCACAAACACACACACTCTAATCAACGACAAACTAATAATTACGGCGCCCAATAGGTCCACGGGTCCCCGCGGTCATAAAAATCCACGGGTCCCGTGGATGGATGCACTCCCACATTATGTCCACGGGTCGATTACGGTCGGGCGCATTCGTTGATTGCCGCTCGAGTGTGCAGTTGCGCGCTGTTAAAGACTGCACCACCGCTGGTGGCCTTTTCATTTGAGTAATTTTGAGCCATTCCCGCACCGCAAAAACAGCACTCTTCCAACCATTGGAACCAGTTCCCGCGGCTAGAACAGACACCACCAGACCTACCTGCAATTGCATTTTTGAGACCTACCAACACTGATCGGTGATCCCGCCAACAAACCCGACCGTTCCGCCCGTGAAAGAGAAGTCTGGAAAGCTTTCAGTTACATACACTTGTGTTCGTGCCTGCCGCCCTCCAGACGCCTTGAAGGACCGCAAGCGACAAACTTCTACACGAGGCACTAGCTGCCAGTTTCTCTGTGTTGGCAAAGCAAAGCCTCGATCAGGCTACGTGGACTCTGAGACATCGGCCGGATAGCCGATTTGCGATCCATATCCATGAGCCAAGCCGGCACGAGTCTGCTCATCCAGTGCTTCGCGATCTATCCATTGCAGATAAGTCAATAATCGGCTGCCTTACGAAGGCCGGGGTTGCGCCAAAGGATATCAGGACTTATATCCGTCAAAACTCAAAGGCGACTCTACAATCGCATTGCAGAGGCCAAACGACAGATCTGAATAATTTACATACGAGTTAGTAAACTACGACCAAGGTGCCTCGTATCGGCATGGCCGGCTGGCTACCCCGCAGCCGGGTGGGAGGGTGACGATACTGTGCCGTGTGCGGCCCATACGGTCATGTTTGGTCAGGCTAGGGTATTAATAATGGGAATGGAAAGCGTGAGGGGAGGAGTGAGAAGTCATATATAAAAGGGGGGGTTTCCCTCCAGCCTGTCATGTTTCACTGTCGCCGTTGCATCCTCACGACAGGACAGACGAGGCCGAAACAGACGAACACTTACACCCACCGAGAGACGACACGAGCGACAATGGCGACAAAGGTGACAAAGGGCAGCTGTGCGTGCGATCATGTCGAGTTTGAGTTCCCGGGTATGTGCAGGCTGGAAACCGACGGCCTGTCTCGGGGCAGGCCATGACTGACGCGACAGCCGTGGGATAGGAGAGCCGGCTACGACGGCGCTATGCCACTGCACCGACTGCCAAAAGGTGAGTGCCGGCCCGCCTTGTATCCGGGGGGGATGACGGCGATGACGACGGCGTGTCAGTGGACGGGCGGAGCATTCACCTCCAACGCCATGGTGCCCCGGGCCTCGTTCCGAGTCACAAAGGGTTCGTGATGCCCTCCCCTCCAACACGACCAAGCAAGAGAGAACAAGTAACCAAGACCCCCCTCCTTCCGCGCAGGCACCCCCAAGGCATGGGACACCGTCGGCGACTCGGGCAAGCTCAACAGGCACTTCTTCTGCGGGCGCTGCGGCTCGGGCCTGTACACGGAGCTCGAGATGATGCCGGACCAGACTTGCGTCAAGGCCGGCGCGCTCGACGGCGGCGCCGCGGGCCTGGGCGGCCGCGTCGACGTCGAGTTTTACACAAAGGACCGCGTCGCGTACCTGGGGCCGTGCTGCGAGGGCGCGCGCCAGGAGTCTGCGTTTGGGGGCTAGTCGGCGCTTCTCGACCGGACAAGGGGGGTCGCCATGGCTGGCGGGATAGGGGTTGGAAGTAGTGCCAAGGCGACGGGAAGCTTAAATGGAGCTTGGCAGACTCCGGGGCCTGACAGAGCAGGGC
This sequence comes from Ophiocordyceps sinensis, assembly GCA_012934285.1. Taxonomy (NCBI): domain Eukaryota; kingdom Fungi; phylum Ascomycota; class Sordariomycetes; order Hypocreales; family Ophiocordycipitaceae; genus Ophiocordyceps; species Ophiocordyceps sinensis. The sequence goes on from JAAVMX010000005.1 coordinate 13,703,991, forward strand.
AAGCTGGGCAGATGCGCGGGACAGCTGCGAGCAAGTTAGTACTGGCAGTAACGTCTGTTGTCTCTTGCGACTTGCGAGATGGTTGTTGAAGAGTAAGAACAAAAGAAAGGAGACATGAGTCAACGGCCGGACCGGCCAATTCAGATTTTCCGCTCGACCCCGCCATCGGCCTGTACTATCCGTAGTCTCCCCTCGTCCCTTTATTTTCTGCCCGTCGAGTCTGAATAGCCTCTGCCAAGATAGCACTCGCTCTCCTCTTCTCCACCAGACGGACAGTCAATTGAGACAAGCCAAGAGCACACCCTCAAGCCCCGCCATGGCCGACAACCAACCGACCGCACCCGGCGACGACGCCGCAGCCGCCGTTGCCAAGCTGCACCTCGACGACGTGACGGGCGAGATGATCTCCAAGACGGAGCTCAAGAAGCGCCAAAAGGCCCGCGACAAGGAGGCGGCCAAGAAGGAGAAGCAGGCGGCCAAGCCGACGCCCGCCGCCGGGCCCAGCAGCAAGAACGCTGAAGCTGCTGAAAAGGAGCTCACTCCCAATCAGGTACCCACCCGGTGCCCGTCAATGTCTGGCGAGTTTCGCAAACACGGACTGACCCGTCGACGAATAGTACTTTGAGATTCGCTCCCGAGCCGTCGAGGAGCTTCACGCCCGGGGCAAGGCCTATCCCTACAAGGTGCGCGAGACCCTCCCCTCACCCGAAAGCCCCGTCTAATCCCTTGCAGTTCCACGTCGACTACGACATTCGCAAGTTTGCCGACGACTTCTCCCACCTCAAGAATGGCGAGTCGGAAAAGTCAAGGATGGTCCAGCTCGCCGGCAGGATATACGTCAAGCGCTCCTCCGGCACCAAGCTTTACTTTTACGACATCCGCTCCGAGGTGCGCTCCAGCCCCCTGTGAGCTCATCTGTGCCAGGCTGACCGCTCCTAGGGCATACGCCTCCAAGTACTCGCCCAGGCCGAGAATGTCGGCCAGGACGCCACGAGCTTTGACGAGCAGCATATCCACCTCCGGAGAGGCGACATCATTGGCATTCGGGGCTTTCCCACTCGCACCAACCCAAAGACCAAGCAGGGCAGCGGCGATTTCTCGGGCGAGCTGTCCATTGCCGCCGCTCAAGTCACCCTCTTGTCGCCGTGCTTGCACCAGGTACAGCCGCCCGCTCATCCCCGGCTGTACGCGTGCTAATCATGACATGCTCTAGATACCCGACGACCACTACGGCTTCAAGAACTCGGAGCAGCGGTTCCGCCAGCGCTACCTCGACCTCATGATGAACGAGAGGTCAAGGCAAATATTCCTCACCAGGGCCAAGGTCGACTCGTACATCCGCCGCTGGTTCGACGACCGTGACTTTGTCTCGGTGCAGACCCCCATGCTCAACCCAATCGCCGGCGGCGCCACCGCCAAGCCCTTTATCACGCACCACAATGACCTCAACATGGACATGTTCCTCCGTGTCGCTCCCGAGCTGTACCTCAAGATGCTTGTCGTCGGTGGCCTGAACAGGGTCTACGAGATGGGACGTCAGTTCAGAAACGAGAGTATCGATCTGACTCACAACCCTGGTGCGTAGCTTGCCCCCTCCCTTTCTGGCTGCTCGACCCGCGGCTGACGCATTTCAGAATTCACCACACTCGAGTTCTACATGGCATACGCCGATGTCCACGACCTGATTACCATGACCGAGGAGCTCGTCAGTGGCTTGGTCAAGCACATCCACGGATCCTACAAGACGGTCTTCCACAACATCAAGGGCGAGGAGACTACCATCAACTGGGAGGCTCCCTGGCCCCGGATCCAAATGATTCCCGCCCTCGAAGAGGCTGTCGGCGAACAGTTCCCGCCCGCCGACGAGCTGCACACTGACGAGACCAACGAATTCCTCAAGAGAGCCCTCAAGAAGACTGGCGTCGAGTGTACGCCTCCTCTGACCAATGCCCGTATGATTGACGCAATGGTCGGCGAGTTCCTCGAGTCGAAATGTGTAAGCAAAACGACCCACGACGTCTGGATTCGGAGCGAGCAGCTGACTGACGTCTGTAGATCAACCCCACCTTCATCATGGGCCACCCCAAGATGATGTCGCCTCTAGCCAAGACATCGCGCGACACCCCCGGGCTGTGTGAGCGATTCGAGGTCTTTGTCGCGACCAAGGAGATTGCCAACGCGTAAGTGCAACGCCGATGCGCCAGACTTGACACTCGACAGATGTGCTGACTGTAGCTAGCTACACCGAGTTGAACGTGGCTTCTGAGCAGCGTCTTCGATTCGAGGAGCAGGCGCGCCAAAAGGCCCAGGGCGACGACGAGGCGCAAATGGTGGACGAGACCTTTTGCCGCGCCCTGGAGCACGGTCTGCCGCCCACCGGTGGCTGGGGCATGGGCATTGACCGCATGATGATGTTCTTGACGGACAACTACAGCATTCGCGAGGTCCTGACGTTCCCGACGATGAAGCCCGAGTGAGGGGTGGCGGAGCTGGGCTGAGCGACGCCCGACGTTGAAAAGCTTGGGGACTGCGTGGCCGCGTGACGAGGGCTTGTGAGGTCTGGGTGCGGTACGTTTTCATGTTTGTTCATACAGCATCTAGAGAGACGTGGCGTGGGGGATTACGAAAGAAATGAATGAAGCGGGCCTCGCGTGAGTCAGGGACTACTCCGTACATAGTAGTCCCTTTTCTCCGTCGTCTCATACAGTCATGCTTTAACTTGAAGCTATATGTATGTACATGGTCAAGTTTCTCTTTTCGCCAAACGCCGTGCCCAAGCCCAAAATGTCCACACGCATATAGTCGGGCCGGTCAAAAGGCGGTGCGACGCTTGCGCCCGCTGTACCTTGAGGTGGCCTTGACAATCTTGCCCTTGCGCTCCATCTGCTCCTTTTTCCTGATGATCCAGGCCTTGCTGCCCTTTTTGAGGTAGACGGGGCCGGTCTTGATCTTTTTGCGGGCATCGAGGACGTCGACATTGTCCATGCCGGCGACGACGCCGGTGATGTCCGAGGGGCCGCCCTCGACGGGGCTGGCGCCGGCGGTGAGGACGAGGTAGAGCTTTACATTTTTGGTGCCCGGGTCGTCCTCGAGGACGCCGGCGCCGAAGCCGGCCTTTACGGCGGCCTGGGTGATGATGGTGCGCTGGGCGTCGTTTTTGGGGTAAAACTGGCAGACGGCGCGGCCGCCGCGGCGGAGGGAGGCGTAGAGGCCGTTGAAGAAGCGCGAGAGGCGGCCGGCGGGGGAGGTGTCGGACGACTCGGCGCTGCAGAGCCACTGGATGGCCGAGATGCTGATGGCGGCGTCAAAGGAGCCCGGGCGAAAGGGGACGCCCTGGCCAATGTCGGCGAGGACCAGGTCGCCCTCGACGTCGCGCTCGAGGGCGACGTCGAGCATCGAGGGCGAGACGTCCATGCCGACCCAGGTATGGGGCCCGCCCTCGGCCGGATCGACGGCCGAGAGGATCTCCCCCGAGAGGCCGCTGCCGCAGCCGACGTCGAGGAGGAGCGAGGGGCGGCGCAGGTCGAGCAGCTCGAGGGCGCGGCGGGTCATGGCGGCTTGGATGTTTCGGATGCGGGAGCTGGTGGTGTACTTGCGGGCCTCGGCGTCGTTGTAGTGGACGTCGGCGGCGCTGGAGAGGTGGTCAGTCGTTGTTTGTGGCCTTGCCGAGGGGTGACGATTGCGTACAGGGTATCCTCGGGGCGGGACATTGTGACGGGCGTGTCGAGGCGCTGGCCGCGATGCTGGTATGGAGGGGGATGGATGGGATGTGCCGCGGCATCCCACTCTCTCGGTGTGTTGGAGAGGGACTTTTTTCTTCTTCGGTCAAGGTTGATGCTATCGATAAGGCGCAGTACGAAGTACATAACTACAAATACCTTAGTAATAGACGATGACTAAGGAATACGAAGGTTCCGCCAAAAGAAAGTCAAGGACGCCCGCCACACAACACTCTTCTATGCCTCTTTTTTTCATTGGTCCCCCCGCGCCGTGATTGATCGCCAATATCATTTGAGTTCCTACGGTACTTTGTGGGCGCCGCTCCGATGCCACAAAGTGTCATTTTCCTAGCTCGAGCAAAACCAGATCTTTCGTCACCTATATAAGTATTCGTACACCTCTTCTTTGCAATCCACGCTCAAGCGATCCGATTGATTCGACTCATACATCGGCATCCTTTTACTCGTCTTGCGTTGTCAACCATGGCCATGGATTCTTCGTCACGATCATTGGACACGCTGCCAATGGACATTCTGGAACTGATATCCGAGCAACTGGCGTCCTGCGACTCCAGACTACTTAGCGTATCCTCCCTTTCCCTGGCAAGCAGGACCTATGCTTATGCGACCAGAAAGCAGCGATTCGCGCGCATCAACTTTCGCCTCATCAGCAGAGATAGACTTAGCTCCGATGTAGACCGATGTAGGGCCATTCTCGACACCGGTGGATATAGCCGCTATATACGGCGTGTTAAGATTACGGGATGCATCCCGATAGGCGTCAATGATTCTTGCGAAAGCGATTACCAGTCCGAAGAGGCTGGCCGCATCCAAAACGAAGAAGACGGAGATAAGAAGCTGGAACAAGAGACGTGGAGCGGTGTGGACGATAGGTTCACATATCCCCCTTGGAAACCAAGCTTTTACCACCATCGCCGACGCCTCGATCAAGAACTAAAGAGAAGACAAGACGAATCATGGCAGCCGCTGGCGGATCTTATCAAGGACCTCGATGGTCTCAAGGACTTGATATACGAATCCCACGACCGGTTCCCGCGATGCCTCCTTTTGGCGCTACAAGGGCATCCCAAAATCCGGCTACATATGCACTCGTTTGACCTCCGGACACTCGTCTTCCCTAAGCGCGACCCTAGCGACGTCGAACCAGACGAGCTCGCACTTCTCTCTACACCGTCTCTACACAGCCTTGTCGTCTATTCAAGTCTCGATGACGACGAGGACAACCGCGAAGGAGAAGCTGCGCTGCAACTGGTGACTCGACTCGCGTCACGGCTAAAGCACGTTACTCTTACATATCACCACCGTATGTGGCGCAACAAGAATTCAGCTGCATCACCAGAGACCGCTTGGACTCCGCCTCAGGCCTGGCTGGGCTTTCCGGGCGACAGACTGCAGGATTCAAGGCCCGTCGGTAGTCTCCAAAGCCTGGCTCTCCAGGATAACGCCGCCAACAAGGAAGCTCTCGCCGTATGGAGTCGCCGCACAGACTTTACGGCGCTGAGAGCACTGGAGCTGTATCCATCCTTCAACTTGTTCGAAGACTTGACTGGAATGGCGCAAGACGGCCAGTTTTGCTCTCTTCGTGTGCTGGCCTTGAGCTTTGGCGGATATGGATACATAGAAGAATCTGCGAGCTTGCTTCTAGAAGCTCTTCATCCATTGGAAAGCCTCACATTGATGGACTATCACGGCCATGGATTATTCCGTGCTGCTACCCGTCGTCATGGCGACACGTTACGCTATCTCCGTCTAGAACCAGGATGCGCCCAAAACATGTCATTGCAGGATATCGAAGAGCTTCGAGTATACTGCCCTCATCTAAGGGATCTAAAATGTCCCGTTGTCCGCACGGCGGGAGACAAGCAAGAGGCTGCCTTCTATCGGGCCATCGGCAGGCTCCCGTGCCTCCAACGCCTAACGCTAGGGCTGCACGTATATTCATTATCTTCATTACCTCCATTCCCTTCATTACCTCCAATATTTTCATTACTCGACCCCAATCGGTACACTCTTGACGAATTGATGGTGGAATCAAAGATGGTGATGATGAATTCAGCCATTGACGCCAAACTGGCCCGTTCCATCTTTCGCCTCATCTCCACGGCCCAGTCACGAAATGGTTCACGTCCTGTGTTGAATCATCTTATAATCGAACCCCGAGACTTGGAAGACCCACCGTTTGACATTGACGACCGTGTGCTTCGGGATGCCATAAAGACCTCGACTTGGCTCGCGCGTACCTGGATTTGTGAGAGGGATCAATGGGGCGACAAGGGAGACGACGTCTCGGTGAGAGAGGTACTACCGAATTGGGAGGTCACTCATGCGGGAGAGGAACTGAGTGAGTGGAATCAGTGTGGTGGGATATGGAGAGAGCTCTGGGGGAGAATGGACAAGGAGGGCAAGTGGAAGCACCAGTGGAAAAGCTTGCCATTATTCGAAGGGTAAGCAAACGTCCAAGGGACTATTTATATCAACGGCACATGCGACATTATTTTAATCCACAAACATTTTCCAATGAGCCCGAGCCGCAGAACTAACATTCTGACATGCCAATGTATCATCGTTCGCCCCAGATCCAGTCAGGCGTGCCATCAGGCCTTCTACGGTCCTCAATCTGCTGGTTGATGCTCTTGCGGAAGTCCCAATAGCTCCTCATGCGCCTGATCTGGCCTGGGGTAAACTCCTCCTTACAAGCACTGTCATTCCATGTTAGCTGACTTTGTCGGCGCAACCTGATCAGGCGAAGACCTACTCGTCGGAATAGCCCATGAAGTTCCTGATAGGGTCGCCTCTCGGATCTCCGCACGTATTGGCCGTGGCATTGCATCCCGACAATGCGTAGCGTTGGGGGGGAGTGTCGTCAATGACATCGCCTGCCCCTTTGCAGAACAGCCCGTCGTCGTTCTGAAACGTATGCGACAGGCCAAACCAATGGCCTACCTCATGAACCGCCATTTTGCCCGTGTTGAGGTTTGGACGGGGCCCGCCCGGCACGGTGTCGACGGACACAAGGCAGCCGTCAAACATGAAGTCACTCTCGAAGTTCACCGCTTCATCAGTTGGGTAGTTGCAATATCCTAGGTTTCCCGAGACCTGTTGCGCTTCGGGACACCCCGGCTCCGGGATGGGTTTCGTTTCTCCTTTGAAGTAGTAGAGGTTCAACGCGTTGTAGTCTCCTTGGCGAAGCGTCTTCTTCGTGGTCCACTCGTCCCGGAAATAAGTCCAGTTGCGACCAATCGACCAGGTGGCGTTCCGCTGGGTAAAGAAGAAACCGACGCCACGAAAGTGGTGGTTGATCACGTCGAGTTGAGCGGTGAGTGTTTCGTTCTAACAAACCATTAGACTCTCTAGAACCCAATGGTTTCCGGATGCAAGACCTACAGCAATGTACCCGTCAGATACGGCTTCCGAGGCGGCGATGACGTGCATATACACGTCGATATTGTCAGGCACGGCCGGAAGTTCCCAAGGAGTGCTCTTTTCCTTGGCGGCAAACCTCTGCCTGATTTCAATCTGTTCGGGGTGTGTCTCTGGCTCCGTTGATGTGCAATTCCCATTGGACTGAGGCTCCTCAAGGACGTCAGCCATGGCTAGAAAAGCCAGCGAGCTTGCCACAGATAGCCTTTTCAGGAGTGATGTCATGGTGAAGATATTAAAGGATTGATGCTGAGGCTGCTCAAGGACGTCAGCCATGGCTTGCCATAAACAGCCTTTTCAGGAGTGACGTCAAGGTAAGGATATGAAAGGAAAGAATGGATTGGTTGGTACTAATGACTTCTCTGACAAGCCTGTCACATATAGCCCTCCTTGTAACCTAAAAGGACGAAAGGTGGGTATCCCGTTATAAAATGCCAGGGATGCCGCCGCTAAAGGCCGCTCCCAACTCATCGATTTACCCCCTGGGGGGGTCCCTGCCTCAGCCAAGGCAGCCATATTAGCCCTCGATTGTGAGGTATCGGCATCGAGACCTTGTTGCGGCAAATCCCATAACATAGCACAACAAGGCACCGAGGAAGATTACTTATTAAGGGGCGAAAAGGATAACGCATACCGTGTCCTCTACCACTGAAAGAGTGAACTTCTTAGGTGCCTATAAAAGAGCAAGTCATGTGTGCTCGGAAGCAACATTCCTCGAGCGTCTCTTGCAATAATACCGGCTTTGCTGACCGACTCGGCCACTGCCGCCGTACGGCACCATCGCCACCTTCCTGGGCTTCGTTGCCACGTCGGCTTCGTCGCCAAGAAGAAGAAAAGAACATGATGCCGCAAGCCCACGAGAGGCCACTGCGGATCGCAATACGCTGCGAGGCGAGTCTCGCCACTTGGCATCATCTTTGCCCCTTTCCTTGTTTCGGCTTCGTCGCTCGGCTTGTCGCCTCGATGGCTTTGGCCCACTTGTTTCGGCTTCGTCGCCACCCCAATTTCGGCCTTGTCGCCACGTTGGCCTCGTAAACTAAGGAAGGAACGGCAGAAACGGAGGTAGGAACGCAACACCAAGGACGAGTGTGTCTGCACCTTGCTAGGCGCTCGCGATGGCTTCTTCTCATGGCGTTAAAAGGCCACGTGTCTACTTGCATCAGACAAGAGACAAAAACATCAGTCTTTAAATTTGTGCAGGTTGGAGGCTGCAATATGTACCAAGTACCTTGGCGGAAGCGTCGGAGCGGAACAAGGCTCGATCCGGAGTCAACGGACGTGTCCACTCTCGACTTGTCCCCTCCCAATTTTTTGCTCCTCCAACCCACTCGACTTTTCTCCCCCATCCAGAGCATCTCCGAATCCTCCCACCACAAAGCCATGGTGCAGGGCCATTGACCGTGGCCCAACCTGCTTCACCATACCGTCTTGCCATCATGTGGATCCTCCCGCTCATCGGCTATGCCGGGGCCGTGGTCGGCTTCTGCTTCCTCACGCTGGCCATCGCGTCTGGGCTCTACTACCTGTCGGAGCTCGTCGAGGAGCACACCGTCATGACCAAGCGACTCCTGACCCGTCTCATTTACACCGTCGTCGGCCTGCAGCTGGCTCTGTGGCTCATCGACGGCTTCCCCTTTTGGTCCACGCTGCTCGGCATCGCCGCCCACCTGGTCTACCTAGGCAACATGAGGCGGTTCCCCTTTGTCAAGCTCTCGGATCCGCTCCTTCTCCTCGCCTGTGGTATGCCATGCTCTGGATGCCGATGATGATATCCTAGACGAATCAGGCTAACGGCGCGTGCAGTCCTGGTTCTGCTGGATCACTATGTCTGGTTCAGGCACTTTTCCTACAGCCAGGGGCATGCACACCAGCGCTCGTCGTACTATGACCAAGTCGACGCGCCCACATTTACCATGATTGCCTCCTATTTTGGCCTATGTGTCTGGCTCGTCCCCTTTGCCCTCCTTGTCAGCTTGTCCGCCGGCGACAATGTCCTGCCCACGATGGGGACGGAGTCGGTGCGTGGGGTTGATGGCAAGAACAAGCATCAGGGCATGGTCAAGGCGCTCGTGGGCTACGTTCGTGGCGCCATCGGAGACATTGCCGGCTCGACGGGCATGGGCCGTCCATGATGAGAATGCGCACCAGGGATGAGGCGCTTGTATGCATCTGGGGACAGCCGTTGGCAGATAATGCTCAAAAGCGCGTGCACTGTTGTGTCAGCGCCTCCCTTTTACTCGCGATGGCCTCGAGTATGTTGATACGAAGGTGACGTGGGCGATTTGGTGAGTCGAACCTTTTTTTCTTGAAATAACTTTTGCTTTTGCCCATTTCGTGATGAAGAAACCTCACGCTAGATTGTACGTGACAAGGCAGCGCCTTGCATGATCACTTCGAGATACTCTGACTTTTTGGAACATTTTCTCCGCAAATCGCGCCTGAAATCTGATGGAACGAATACTAATAGGAATGCATGGGTATCTAGGCACGGCTATCCTTGGCGCCGACCGCTCTGACGAGGGTTGAATGCCAGAAAGACTTGGACGTTCCAATCATCATGCGGCTTGCCATTCACCGCGCGTCAATGGAGGCGCGGCTAGTGTTGTAAGAGTCGGCGTCGTCGACGAAGAGATGGCAGGCTTGGCATGAGTCAAATGATGCAACCATGAGGCCGGTCCCGAGTGCAAGCTAGTCCTTGGAAGCACCAGTCCAAAACTTGGCATCAGCCTTGTACTCGGGGGCACTCTGGCCACGGTCGTGCTTGACGGAGAAGTGTCGGTTGTGCTCGTCGACCTCCTGCTTCTGCTCCTCACTGAGCTCCTTGTCGAGATTGACGCCGGGGACACGCGAGTTGACGACCTTTGGCGGCGCGGGGGCTCCGGGCGCGGTGCTGGACAGGGGCTCGCCGCCTCCGGTGCGGCCCTTGGCGCCCGAGCCGCCGCCTATGATGGCGTTGTCGATTGGGGTGCCGTTTGTGTTTGACGCAGCCTGGCTGACGGCCGCTCTGGAGGAGGCGAGGAGGGAGCGGCGGATGATGGGAGCGGTTTGCAGGAGAGGGCGCATGGTAGAGCGTGTCATGGACTTGGGAGATGGAAGTCTGCTTGTGAGAAGCTATTGCTGTGGTGCAGATGTGGATGACCAGAGTGTCTGCACAGAGTGTCTGTCTTGGTAGTTGACAGCAAGGACTTTGATATGAGGTCTCTCGAGGAGACTGACGGCGTGTGACGTCAAAGCCAGTGAGACTGACGGCGGTGACGTCAAAAGCCAGTGATGTGAGGTCGTGGCCGTACCGTCTATGCACAAGAGCGTTTCCGACGACTGAGCGGTCATGTCACACTGGGCGTATCAGCCTGGTCAATCCCTTCCCTCTTGGGCCGAGCTTAGAGGAATGCACTGTTGGGAATGCACTGTTGCTCATTCAAGGTTTGCTCCCGTGTGGACACGAGTCAGTATGTAAGTATGAGTGTGAATTCTCGTCCGTCGTCCCCTTGGCTGAGCCGGATAAAGAACAGCTTCAAGTCCGTCTACCAAAAAAGGGGCGGAACGTCAAGGGGCCCATGTTGTCCGACTCTCGAGCGCCAGTCCGTAAGCCGCCTAAGATGCTTGCTCCGGGCTGCACAGCATCGTCTGGGGGCTCGTGGTACATTGTCGAAGATGAGGCTTTGCTCGACGATGCCACATTGCCGAAGGTGGGTAAGCAGAGCCATGCCATTCGCCTCCCTTGCATGGCTTCTCCACGGGCCCGGGCTCCCTCGGCATTGAAGAAACCGATGCTCCCCTCCGGCTGTCTCTCCGAATCTTTAACTTATAAGTGATGAGTCGACATGAAGACCACAATAGCAGCATCACCACCGAAGCACAGCCAGGGGCAAGGCACACTCAGGGGCAAGCTCATACTCGGCGACTCTCACCCTCAGGGGCAAGCTCTCAGCCAGGGCTAAAGCACACTCAGGGGTAAAGCACACTCAGGCCAATCACACCCGCAATGGGCCTCCTCACCCTCGTCGAGGACCGGCCAACGCCAAAGGCCGTCTACAACTGGCGCGTCTACCTCTGCGCCGCGGCCGCGTCCTTTGCCTCGTGCGTCATCGGCTACGACTCGGCCTTTATCGGCACCACCATGGCGCTGCCGTCCTTCGGGCACGACTTCTCCTTCGCCGAGCGCTCGCCGCAGGAGCTGGCGCAGCTCAAGCAGACCATCGTGTCCGTGTACCAGGCGGGCGCGCTGGCGGGCAGCGTCGCCGCCTACGCGCTGGGCCACCTGGCGGGCCGGCGGGCGTCGCTGCTCGTCTACGCCGGCGTCTTCCTCGTCGGCGCCGGCATCATGCTCGCGGCCGCCCCCGAGCGCGCCGGCACGGCCCTCATCGTCGCCGGCCGCGTCCTGGCCGGCTTCGCCGTCGGCGGCTGCTCCAACGTCGCGCCCATCTACATCTCGGAGCTGGCGCCGCCCGCCGTCCGCGGCCGCCTCGTCGGGCTCTACGAGATGGGCTGGCAGGTCGGCGGCCTCGCCGGCTTCTGGATCAACTACGGCGTCGACGCCACCGTGCGGCCCGGCAGGGGGCAGTGGCTGATCCCCTTTGCCGTCCAGCTCGTCCCGGGCGGCCTGCTGCTCGTCGGCGCCGCCCTCATGCCCGAGTCGCCGCGCTGGCTGTTCGCAAAGGGCCGCCGGCGCCAGGCCACCGAGACGCTGTGCTGGTTGAGGGGCCTCGACAGGCACCACGTCTACATTGTGCAGGAAATCGCCCACATGGACGCCGGCCTGCATCGCCACGGGAGCCTCGGCTTCTGGAAGCCCTTTGCCTCTCTCAAGCGGCGCAAGACGCAGTGGCGCTTCCTGCTCAGCGGCCTCCTCTTTTTCTTCCAGAACGGTGAGTCCAGAGCCAGGGAGAAAGTAAAAGAGAGAAATGCCTTACGCCCCCTTAGGCTCCGGAATCAACGCCATCAACTACTACAGTCCCACCGTCTTCCGCAACATGGGCATTCGGGGCACGTCGACGAGCTTCCTGACGACGGGCATCTTCGGCCTCGTCAAGGCCTGCCTGACCATTGTCTGGCTCGTCATCATCGACCACGTCGGCAGACGCAGGCTCCTCTTGATCGGCGCCGTCGGCAGCTCCCTCTGCATGTGGTGCATCGGCGCCCTCATCAAAGCCGCCAACCCGGCCGACGCCTCGCTCTCGCCCCCGGCCATGGCCGCCGTCGTCTTCCTCTACCTGTGGACCGCCGTCTACACGCCCACCTGGAACGGCACGCCGTGGGTCATCAGCTCCGAGATGTTCGACCAGGACACGCGCTCGCTCGGCCAGGCAAACGCCGCCGCCAACAACTGGTTCTGGAACTTCATCGTCGCCCGCTTCACCGAGCAAATGTTCCTCGCCTGGGGCTACGCCGTCTTCTTCCTCTTTGCCTCGCTCATGGCCGTGTCCTTTGTCTTCGTCTTCTTCTGCATCCCCGAGACCAAGTCGATCCCCCTCGAGTGTACGGACCGCCTGTTTGAGACGAGGCCGACTTGGCGAGCCAACGACATGCTCATGGAGCAACTGCGACGAGAGGATCCCGGAGAGGATCCCGCCGTCACCGAGGCGGTAGCCGCAGTCAAGCTTGTGCAGTTGGGGACGCTGCCTGAAGAGGAAAAGGGGGTCACGCAACAGAAAGAGTCATGAGTTCGGTTGGATATGAGACTTCAAACACCAAAGGGCTTATGACTCTTGTAGCTCATCTAATCATCACCCTTACCCTTCAAGGCAAGGCTGAGCAACCTTGGCCGCAATGAGCGCCTTGACTCCCTCTACTGCTGGCTCCCCAACCTTCAACCCCGTCCAATAGCGATCCTGCTCGAGCCCCTGCCAGATCATTGCCTCGGTGCCAAGCACCACCTGGCACCCATGCTGCTCAGCCAAGGCACCCAGTGCGGTAAAGGGCGTAGGGTTGTAGCACATTTCGAGCATGACGCCTCGTCCGGCCGCCTTGCCGAGAAGCACATCCACCATGCGCCGCGTCCTCATCTCCATCTCGGTCCGGGGAACGGCGTCGGGCACGCACGCCACAATGGCGCCCGGACCCTCGAGACCCTCGGCTTCATCCTCCGTCGTGACGTGACTTAGGCCTTGACCGTAACCGCACGTCTTGCAGTGGCTCATCAGGGCCTCGGCCTCGTCCGCGTCGCGGTTGACCACGTAAATGTCCGTCACCTCCATCCACCGACGCAACGCATAGACGGCGCCGCGGGCCGCGCCGCCGCCGCCCACGACGAGGGCAGGGCGGTTGTGATACGCCGTGGCCGGGTCCGCCACGTTGAAGCCAAGGGCGTCACGCACGCCCACGACATCCGTGTTGGCGCCGCACAAGAGCCGGCGGCCGTTGGACTCGCGGACAAAGACGGTGTTGCAGGCGCCCACCGCCCTGCACTCATCTGTCAAGTCGTCGAGATGAGACATTATGGCCACCTTGTTCGGCATCGTGATGGAAGCCCCTGAGACGGGCCCCTTTGTCAAATTGTGCCAATCTTCAAGCTCGACGGGAAGAGAGGCGCCGGATATAACCCACCGTAGAAATTCGGATGCTGCGCCAACTTGAGAAACAAGCCCATGTCTGACGAGTCGAGGCAGACCTGACCCCATCGCAGCCCGAGGTGGCGATATACCTCTTGGTGAAGCAACGGGGATAGCGAGGGCCCCAATTTCTCGCCAAAGAGGTAGCCGTGGCGATCCAGAGTGTCGGCATCACCCACATCGTAGCCAGAGGCTTCCATGACCAAGGCTTGCTGCTGAAACCCCCCAGTCGTCTCAGCTAGCTACCACAGCTGGCTACTACAGCAACCAACTCTGGTCGGCGGGTTGTAGCGGCCTCACACTTTGGCACATGGAAATTAATTTCGTCAAAGGCAGAGCAAGTATCGGGCGCCTCCCAGAGTCGTCTGATGTATACTTCAACGAACCATAAAGGCCTCGAGAAACACCCCGCCCGAATCCCGACTCCCCGGAGGCAACCCTGCCGGACGGGTATAACGCGTTCTCCAGCAAGTCGCAGTTCCTCGTCACATACCGTCGAGCTCCTCCATCCGTTGCATAAATTCTGCCTGAAGTCGACGCAAATAGCCAGGCAGCGCTTCATCGCTGCCAGAATCCCGCGCCTGCAAGAGGGCTGCGTACAAGTTCAGTAGCAGCTTGCGGCGCACAACAAGCTTGCGCGACTCGGAACTCTGTCGATTTTCTTCCCTCGTTTGTCGCAGCGAGTCTGCGACTTGCTCGGCCCGCTCGATGAAGCCAGGTGGCAGGCCAATGGCACGGGCCAGATGAATGCCGTAGTGTTCCTCTTCACCGAACGTCCCCGCCGTGGCCTTGTAGAGCATTTTCAAGTGAGGCAGTCCAGCAGCCGTCTTGGAGCTCTGGGCGGCGAGATGAAGGTTCAGCACGCCAGGCCGCTCGCCGAGCACGCGAGCCAGGTCGACAAAGTGCGTCGCAAACCACACCGATGCCTTCTTGTCGATGAGTGCCTCTGACATGGCGATTGCAATGGCCAGGCCGTCCCGGGTGCTCGTCCCTCGGCCCAGTTCGTCCACAATGGCGAGGCTCTTGCCGTCCACATTTCGCAGAATGAAAGCCATTTCGCGCATCTCGACGGAAAACGTCGACAAGCTGGACTCGATGCTGTCATCCAACGACACTCTTGCAAAGATGTTGTGGATGACTGGGAACGCTGCATACTCGGCTGGCACGAAGCTCCCGATCTGAGCCATGATCTGGAGCAGTGCCACCGTCCGGATGTAGGTGCTCTTTCCGCTCATATTGCACCCCGTCACGACGTGGAAGCAATACTGCTCGGTTGCGTAGTAGTCATTTGGGACATATCTTCCGCTCAACGTCTGCTGGCGTGTTAGCCGTTGCATCATCCAAGCTGCCACCGCGGCCACGCACTCTGTCCAAGACGGGATGCCGCGCCGACTTCAATGCCAGAGTGTCTGTAATCTCGGGACGGACATAGTCTCGCGTTGTTGCTAGCTGGACAAAGGATGAAATCATGTCGACAAGTGCGACGGACTCGCAAACGCGAAACAGCTGCGGCGAGGCTTGCCGGAGATCACGCATCAGACCCTGTATGACGGCGTCGCTTCTGATTACCACTTCGTTTGATGTGTCGGAAAGCCTCACGTTCAGTTTGACGAGGTCCAGCGTCTGACATTCCATCTTGTCCTTTTTGCGAACCAGGTTAATGAAGACGGGAGGCGAGGCGGCCTCTTCAAAGTCGGCCACTTTGAGGCGGAGCCAGTACTTTCGCCCGTTGTCGAACTTGAGAGTAGCACGAACTCTGTATTCCTCTTGACCCAAGTAAGCAACCTGTAAGCCGTGGTCGAAATGGCCAACCCTTGCAAGAGCACGAACCGTTCAGCTCATCAACGTGCTGGTGGATTTCCTCTGTAAGCTCCTTGTAGGTTTGACGAGCGACATCCAGCATGCCGCTGATGCCCGCCTTGACCGCAAACGTGCGTTGATTGCGGAGATCCAGCGGCGACTTCATGTACGTCACATCAGCCTCGATAATCGTGCGGATGCCGGCAAGGATCGGCACCGTTACTTCGGGACGACAGAGGTCTCGGATCTTGACCAGAAGTGCACTTTGAGCTGGGCCCAAGGCTCTATGCAGATCCGGCGCTGACTCGAGGAAGCTTTTGACCATGAGGATCTGGCCAATCTGCTCCTCCATCTGCATCATGCTGGCATCAGAAGAAACAATAATGAGCTACATTGCCAGGTCAGATATACCAGCAGATTCATTGAGAGACTGGAAACTTGCCTTTGTGAGCAGTCTTTCGACGTCGTGAAAGAGCTTCAAAGCTGGCCGAGAATCAGCGACAAGACGTTGGAAAGGCACACACGTACGCACCTCTTCGAGTTTCCCGAAACATCTCCTCATTGGCTGTGAGCTCTTCCAACGCATCATATCGAGGGACTATGAAGGAGTCTTGCCGAGTCGGTGGCTGGAGGATGTTACTGCGCAGCATTCGCGCCCCCATGGGAGTCGACGTGTGGTTGAGCAATCCATACAAGCAGTCTTTGGACTTGGGATTGCGGAGATTCTGCATAATCTCGAGCGACTGTATGGCGGAGATGTCAATCATCATGGTGTCTTCGGACGGTTGGTACCGGATGCGAAGAGAGTGAGGGGCGAAATTGATTGTGAATTGGTGCTGGAGATATTTCATCACCTGCGGACAATTTTAGCCCAACTTTTCCAAGGACCACGTTGAAATGGGTTGATCACATACGGCTGCGAAAGAGCAGGTTGCGTAGTATTTGCCTTGCAAGGCGAATTTGACCGCCTCGACGTCATCAGGAGCTGCCAGCTCGTGAATGTAGTCCATGCCGGCGTGTTCTGACCAAGCTGAGCGATCCAGGGCGTCGCAACGAGCTTCTGGCACCAGTTCCTGGACAAGACTGAAAAGGGTACTGGGGTTGTTTGGGGGGCAAGCCGAGGATCTGAAGACGATTCGAGAGGGAGAAAGCATTTGAATCTTGTGGATGGTCTTGACGTAGGATTGGTTGTCACATATCTGACTGAGGGTGGCTTCACCCAGAGAGATGTTGACAAAGGCCACGCCCACCGATGGAGTGACACCGCAAGACTCGCCGAGAGCGCAAACAATGTTTTGCTGTTCGCCGAGACCAAGGATGGACGACGTTGTGGTGGCTCGAGACTTGCGGCCCGAGGCGGTGCTGGGTCGGGTGCCTGAGCGCGAGGCCGAGGTGCGCGAGGTGCTGCGTCTGGTGCTGGCCACCGAGGGCGTGTACTGGATCCGATGACCGTGGCCGACATGGCGAGCCTGCAAAGCGGACCTGACGGTGGCCGGAGAGCTGCTCAGCCTCTGCGATTGAGAGGTGCTCTGGAAGTAGGCCGAAGACGAGGATGGAGCCGCGCTGCCGTACGACGTGGAGTCTCGAGTGACCGATTGTCCAGACATTTTGAAGAGCCGCGATGATGCCTCGAGGGGCAAGCAGCCAGAACCTCAGTGCTTTGTTGGAAGCGACGACACGATGTAGCTGTGAAGTCAAGTCCAGGCCGCCTTGCAGCAGTATGATGGAAGAGAAGTAGAGTCATCGTCACTGAAGCAGGTGGCACTCAATGGGGAAAATTAGGTAGCTGCTTCCGCTGGTTCCTCGCGAGGAAGTTGCGATGTTGAGGGCCTGCGGTTGTCGTGACTAGTCGAGTACAATATCGACACTATGATTGTACTCGGCTCCAAGCAGTCTCACCCCCGCACTCAGCGGTAACTGCCTAGTGGCATTTAGGTTGCTGTCTACGTATCTGCTTGTTGCTGGGCCCAGATGCGCCCACCCCCTTGCTGTACAAAAATAGGGCAAATTATACTGAAATTAATGACCAGAGGTTCGCTTTGCTTCTGGTTGTCTTCCAAACAGCAAACAGCAAACAGCAACCAAGTTCCTGGACTGGAGGCGGGCGCCTGGCACGTGCCGAGCCATCAATCCACACCACACACACACCCCCTCGCCCACTCAACGGCCCAAAAGAAACACACACAGCCACCCGCACGCCATCACCGTACATACGCGCACACACAGACACGCACCGCCTAGCTCCTTTGGCACAACCTCCACTGCGCAGCCATGTTCGGAATCCTTGAGGCCGTTGCCGTGCCTCACTCCGGCTTGTACGCATCTTGCGAGGACCTCATGCGCGATCTCAACACGCGCGCAGAAAAGGAAGGCTACAAAATCGTCAAGGCGCGCTCCCACCGCAGTCGACCTGGCGCCCCCATTGTCCGCGCCGACCTCGTTTGCGAGCGCGGCGGCCGCCCCTACCGATGCCAGGCCACCAAGCACAAGACGTCGACCAAGAAGACCAACTGTCCTTGGAAAGCAAAGGCGGTCGATCGCAAGCTCGTCGGCGGCTGGGTTCTGACTGTCATCTGCGATCATCATAACCACGAGCCTGGCACGCCAGAGCCCCCCACTCCCTCCGAAGGTAGCGAAGCTGGTGATGAGGAAGCGGCTGTCGAGGAAATTGGTGAGCCTCCTCAGTGCATTGGCGCCGTCCAGGCCCTGCCCCCTATTGACACAGGCCACAGAGGGTCCTCGACCAGACTCCGAGACTGCTGCCGCGCTCCAGGTTGCTGGAGTGTCTGATGCTGTTCTTCGGCTAAGTGGCGACACCTTCCACCGGTTCAAGAATGACTACCGAAAGATGTCCCAGCCAGAGCGCCTGGGCATATTGGCCCAGATGCAGCTCAGGATTGCCGCCATCTACGCCGTCCAGAACGAGGACATGCTGCGCCAAAAGAGACAGGATGCCCAAAACAAACGACATCAGGAAATTGAGGACACCAGAAGGCGGCTGGAAGCAGAGGGGCTGCAATCCGTCAGGCGGCAACGAGCGTCACGCGTCATTCAGGCAGACGACTCATCCCAGGCGAGCCCTCACGCGACCCAGGCAAACGCCGACGCGCCTCAAGAAGATGGCGACGCGATCCAAACAGCCCCGGCGGCCCTCCAGCCATTTCCCACCGCTCTTCAACAGAACGCGAGACATAGCTTCGCCCGACTTGCCCCAGCACCAGCGATGCAGCTATCACAGCCCGCGATGGAGCAAGCACGTTTAGCACGCTTCCAGCGGATAGGCCCGACGCCCATTGCACCCCGGCCTCCGCAGAACGGGGCGGCATTTCATGGCTACCCGGGACCTCCGAAGCAGCCTCGGGCGGTTCAGAAGCCGCAGAAGACGACGCGCGAAGCAGCCCAGCAACCGGCCCTGTCGTCTTCTCAAGTGCAGGCTCAGCAGTCGGCTCAGCAGTCGGCTCAGCAGTCGGCTCAGCAGTCGGCTCAGCAGTCGGTACAGTAGTCGACAGGCTCATGATAGCGGCCGCAAGCTAGCCAACACTACTAGCTAGGTACCATAGGGCGCCAAAGGGGCTTACAGTTACGGGGTTGTCGCGTAACATTAAAACGTTACAATGGGTAGGAGCACGTGCTAGACGCCCACGCTGGTGTTGAGCTGCGCTAACACGTTGTGCAGCCCCTTGTAACATCAACTGTTAGAAGGTATCTGCGAAGTACCTGAGCCTGGATCTCGTGACCATTTTGGTGGAGTCTTTGTGCCAACGCGCAACGCTGGTTTGGCGCAAGCGTTGCGACCCCTCACCGCCAAAATTCCCTGCAATTTTGCCAAATTCTGCACCGTTCCATGTCTGCAAACCCACCACGCACCACATTCGCTTCTTTCTCAGCATGGCGACGGTATTCCCTCCGCCGTCGAAACGGCAGAGGCGCGAAAACCTTGAACGGTCGCAGATCCAGCAGGATGTCACGGCAGCGGCCGGGCCCGCTGGCTCGTTCAAGGCGCGGTTCCTCGACAGCGATGGCAAGCAAGTCTGCGACGTGATCGAGGTTCCCCTGGCCGATGCATCGGAAAAGAATCTCTCGCTTTTGCTGAACACGCTGCTCGCGAGGGTGCGTTTCTCTTTTCCCCACGGCTATCTTCTGGCACAAGCATTAACTTGTCTTCGCATGTAGGAAAAGGACGAGTTTCTGCCTTACCGTTTTCGAATCCACATTCCCGACTCCGACATCATCGTGGACCAGTATCCCACCGATCTCCTGCAGCTCCTGCGCAGCCATGGCATCGAGAACCCGTTTGAGACGACTGTCACGCTCACTGCCGATCCCCAAGCTGTCTTCAAGGTCCATGCCGTCACGCGCATGTCGCACAAGATACCCGGCCATGGCGAGGCCATCCTGACTGCCCAGTTCAGCCCGGCGACCAGCTCGCGGTTAGCGACGGGATCCGGGGACAAGACTGCCCGTATCTGGGACACTGAAACGGGCACCCCCCAGTACACGCTCTCAGGCCACACTCACTGGGTCCTCTGCGTAGCCTGGTCGCCTGATGGCATGCGCCTGGCAACGGGCAGCATGGACAAGTCGGTTCGGCTGTGGGACCCGACAACGGGAAAGGCCTGGGGCGCAGGTCCATTGGCAGGGCACGCCAAGTGGATAACAAGCATGGTCTGGGAGCCGTATCATCTATGGAAAGACGCGAGTCCGCGCCTGGCGAGCGCCAGCAAAGACGGTTCAGTCAGGGTATGGATGGTGAACACGGGGCAGACCGAGCACGTTCTGTCGGGGCACAGGAGTTCTGTCAGCTGCGTGCGGTGGGGCGGCACCGGGCTCATCTATACTGGCAGTCACGACAAGATGGTCAGAGTATGGGACGCCGACAAGGGAACGCTTATGCACACACTCTCGGCGCATGCGCACTGGGTCAACCACTTGGCCCTGTCGACCGACTTTGCTCTGCGCACGGCCTTTTATGACCACCTGCCGACACCAGGCACGGATCAAGAGAGGCGGGCAAAGGCAAAGGAGCGCTTTGACAAGGCCGCGAGGGTCCAGGGGAGGGTTTCCGAGAGGCTCGTCTCGGCCAGCGACGACTTCACCATGTATCTGTGGGATCCATCGCAGAGCACAAAACCGGTTGCTCGGATGGTCGGCCACCAGAAACAGATCAACCATGTCACATTTTCACCTGACAACACGCTCATTGCCAGTGCGGGATGGGACAACCACGTCAAGCTTTGGAGTGCGAGGTAAGAAGAAGCCTCGCCCACGCAGCAATGCACCCCAACTAACAGCATCTCAACAGGGACGGCAGGTTTATCAACACGCTTCGGGGCCATGTGGCAACAGTCTATCAGTGCGCATTCTCTGCCGATTCACGACTGCTTGTGACTGGGTCCAAAGACACGACGCTCAAGGTGTGGTCGGTGAGCTCATGCAAACTCGCAGCCGATCTTCCGGGCCACAGCGACGAAGTGTACGCTGTCGACTGGGCACCGGACGGCAAGAGAGTCGCCAGCGGCGGCAAGGACAAGATGGTACGGCTGTGGCAGAATTGAAGGGCGTGCATGGGAAGTAATCAAGTCGACGCGGCCCTTGGGAATCAGACGGACGAGTCTTGGTGTGAGTCTCGATGTGAGTCTCGATGTGAGTCTCGGCGTGGCTGGACCGAGGTCGACTTGGACGCGACCAGGGAGTTGTCAGGCTTTGCTAGACTCTCGAGACGACGCAGCAACGATGACTTGGACATGCGGGGTGGGTAGACGGCCGGTGGCAGCACTTATGCAACGATGAATCATATAATGTCAAGCTCGAGCCATGGGCATGGGCTTACCTGAGGCATAACCGAGAACCGAAAGCTCGAAAGTAGCAGGTGGTGACTGACGTTTCACGAAACCAAGAAGTCAAAGAAGCAGCGATAACATGGGCATGCTGGCAAAGCTGCTAGAGGACGGATCATATTGTGACATGACGAAGTGGCTGGTCGGATTCGACGTGGACATGTTGGCCCAATGGGCAGCAAAAGATGGCGAACAAGTGGACAAGGTCAGGCCGAAAGGCCACGGTCATCGCCGATGAAGTCGCACTAGGAGGCCGGGACTCGGCATACTTCGTGGAGCCTTGTTCACGGTTCCTTGTGGCACAGAGCATGGTGGGTGCAAAACGGTTGGGTGACGCCCGGTCAACTCTTTGAGTGGTTGGACGACGAGTGGGTTATCGGGTTTTGCTTGCCACCTGCCGCATGAGGCGATGGACCAAATTTTCATCGACGAGACTTTCCATGGTAAGCTGGCTGGCGTAGTCTGGCTGGCTCCTGACTTTCGGCTTTCTTGTGGTGAATAAAGGTGAAGCTTGGCCGCGAACACGGTGCAGGGGCAGTTGACGACACCACGACGTGTTGACCTGCCCATGCTGCAAGTAGTAGTACTTCGTACGAAGTACGTATGTGCATACTTCGTAGGGTGCGGTACGATGCAGTGCTGCGGAATGGCGTCGGTATAGTAGATCTAGCAGCCGTGACGTCGCGATGCGAGCTGAGGCGCCAAGACTGCCAAGACTTCTGCCTGGAAGATGAGCACTTGCAAGGGGGGATTGACTATTCCAGACGGTGGCGCCAAAGGAGCTCCCATAGCTGTCTGAGCCTTCCTTTGTAGAACGCGGAGGCGAACGAGGAAGCAAAGACGACGCGTCAGAGGTGCTTGCATGGAGCAGCTTGGGCATCACCACATGGGCTGAGGAGGGGAGTTGCAAGATGAAATGGGAAACAGGGACGTTCGAGTGGCAAAAGAAGAGGCTTGTATCGGGCTGAGTCCCAAGTCGAGGCCATGCGTGTACGAAGTAGTACTCGTACCTATATTATTATAGTACCACTAGCAGTCCCATAGAGTGCGAGCGGCCAACAGTCCAGCACGGAGTACTGCTCCGTACTATAGGTACCGGTTTGCCGCTAGGGATGACATCATGTACGCGCCTGCGCGACGTACAATGCATTGTCACGGCTTTGCAGTAGCGCGTGCGTGTCCCCGAAAGGATTCATGTGGTTGAGGGTTGAGGGACAAGAAGCGGCTGCTTCTAACCTTTGGACCGAGGGCGCCTACTGGTAGTGCTACTGGTTACAGTGGGTAGAGCGCTAAACCTCTCGGGGCAGGGCAAGCTCGTGCCTTGCAGGGTACATTGGAGAGTACATGCTATCGACGCAAATCGACGGACAAATCTAAAAAAAAACGTTGCAGCGAATCGTCTAGAAAACAGCCAACTCCTCATCGGCCTTCGTCGTCGTGCTTCTCCGCGCCAACCAACAACATCCAGCCGCACGGCCTGCCTCTCACTCTGCTTCCACCACTTCGCCCAAGGCCCTTTTCACCGCCCAACGTGCGTCATCACTCCATATGCGCCAGATAAAGGGGACCTGCCGTTGATCCCCTCCCGGACCACGCCCAGGCCTTTCTCTTCACCTCTCCCTCACTCGTTCCTCTCGTCTGCTTCGCCTCTCTTCTCCGCGAGACAAGCACCTCTCGCCCATCCTTGACCATGACCGTCTTCATCTGCTCGCTGTGGGTTGCCCCATGCAACCCCCTCCCTCGACTGACCCCTCCATAGTCAGACTGACGTCTTCTCCCACAGCTTTCTCCCCAAGACGATCCAGTTCAACCTCCCCGGCACGCCTCCCCAGCGTGGCCATCTCTCCCGACGCCGCGCCAAAGCCGTCCCCGCCCCC
This sequence comes from Ophiocordyceps sinensis, assembly GCA_012934285.1. Taxonomy (NCBI): domain Eukaryota; kingdom Fungi; phylum Ascomycota; class Sordariomycetes; order Hypocreales; family Ophiocordycipitaceae; genus Ophiocordyceps; species Ophiocordyceps sinensis. The sequence goes on from JAAVMX010000005.1 coordinate 13,727,216, forward strand.
GTCAAGACCCCCGCTGCTCGTCCCGCCCACGTCCAGCCCAGCCTCTTCAGCCCCCGACCCGATCTCACCCCCCCGCACACGCCCGTCGACGACTCCGACTCGCACTCCCCGGACCCCTTTTCCAACGAGGATGGCCTCCGCATCCAGTTCCCCCACGAGCTCGGCTCCCCCGACAACGCCCTCTCCTCTCTCTGGGGCTCCCGCGCCAATCAGCCCGTGTTTCGCGCCCGCTCGCCGCCCCCACCGAACCTCTTCGGCCACAACCGGACCCTGCAAAAGGCCTGCGAATTGGGTCGTCAGGGTGTCAGCCAGCCCAAGGCCCTGATGCGCAGCGATAGCCACGACCGCGTCTTCTCCTCGGCCCCCTGGAAGGTCGTCGACGCCGATCAGGGCAACGGCGGCCTCCGCAACGCCGCAAAGGCCGCCGCCCGCGATGGCAAGCTCAACGACTACATGTGGGTTGGCACCCTCGGCATGCCCACCGACGCTCTCGACGGATCCAACCAGAAGGAGGCCATCCAAGACACGCTGGCCACCGACTACGACATGCTCACCGTCTTCTGTTCCGACAAGGACTTTGACGGCCACTACAGCCACTTTTGCAAGCAGATACTCTGGCCCGTCTTCCATTACCAGATCCCAGACAACCCCAAGAGCAAGGCCTACGAGGACCACTCGTGGAAGTACTACGTCAACGTCAATCAGTACTTTGCCGACAAGATCGTTCAGAATTGGAAACGCGGAGACGTCATCTGGATCCACGACTACCACCTGCTCCTCGTCCCCGGCATGGTCCGCAAGAAGCTCCCCGACGCAAAGATTGGCTTCTTCCTGCACGTCGCCTTTCCCTCGTCCGAAGTCTTCCGCTGCCTCGCCGTTCGCGAGGAGCTGCTCGAGGGCATGCTGGGCGCCAATCTGCTCGGCTTCCAGATCCACGAGTATGCCCGCCACTTTCTCCAGACCTGCAGCCGCCTCCTCTCCGTCGAGGCCACCCCCGAGGGCCTCCAACTCGAGGACCGCTTCGTCGATGTCGTCAACATTGCCATTGGCATCGACCCCGTGAGCCTGAGCAAGCACCGTGCCGAGCAAGACGTTGCGCGCTGGCTCCGCATCCTTGAGGAGCGCTACAAGGGCAAGAAGCTCATTGTGGCCCGCGATAAGCTCGACCACGTGCGCGGAGTGCGCCAGAAGCTGCTGTCCTACGAGCTCTTCCTTAACAAGAACCCGCAGTGGCGCGAAAACACGGTCCTCATCCAGGTCGCCCTCTCGTCGAGCGACAAGTCGGACCTCGATGCCACCGTCTCCGACATTGTCACGCGCGTCAACTCGTCTTGGGCCAACCTCGCCTACCAGCCCGTCGTCTATCTCAAGCAAGACATTGACTATGCCCAGTACCTCGCGCTGCTGACCATTGCCGACGCCCTCATGATTACCAGCCAGCGCGAGGGCATGAACCTCACCTCGCACGAGTACATCTTCTGCCAAGACGGGAAACTCGATCCGTGGCAAAAGCATGGCTCCCTCATCCTGTCCGAGTTCACGGGCACCTCGTCGCTGTTCAACGGCAACGAGCTGTCGGTTAACCCCTGGGACTACCGCCAGTGCGCCGACGCCATCAAGCAGGCGCTCGAGATGGGGGACGAGGAGAAGCAGCGTCGCTGGGAGAAGCTCTACGAGTCGGCGGCCCGCCAGACGGGCTCCTTTTGGTTCGGCGAGCTGCTCTCGCGCCTGGACCAGGCCTACGAGGAGCAGCAAAAGCGACACCAGACGTTCGTCCCCCGCCTGTCGATTGACGACGTGGCGGCAAAGTACCGGCAGTCGCGCCGTCGCCTCTTCATGCTCGACTACGAGGGCACCCTCGTCAGCTGGGGCCCGGTGAACCAGATCATCCCCGTCAGCCCCCAGCGCACCCTCGACGTCCTCAACGACCTACTGCTGGACGAGCGTAACATCGTTTTCGTCATGTCGGGTCGGCGGCCGGAAGAGCTGGACCGCGTCTTTCGGCGCGTGCCAAACCTCGGCCTCATCGCGGAGAACGGGTGCTTCATCCGGGACTGCGGCTCGGAGAAGTGGGTTGAGATGTCGGACAATGCGCACATTGAGGAATGGAAATCGTCGGTCAAGCCCCTCATGCGCTACTTTTTGGAGCGCACGCCCGGCACCGTGATTGAGGAGCGGCACTGCAGCCTCCTCTTTCACTACGACGGCGCCGAGGACCACGAGACGGCCTCGCGCCAAGCCGCCGACTGTGCCAACCACGTCAACGACGCCTGCGAGGCGCAGCGGGTGCACGCCCTCGCCATGGACGGCTCCATTGTTGTCGAATCTCTCGACTACAACAAGAGCACGGCGGCTCAAAAGGTGTTTGAGCGGCTGCAGGGCGGTGCGGGCTCGGCGGAAGGGCAGCAGGACCCCATTGACTTTCTCATGGTTGTCGGCGACGGGCGCGAGGACGAAAAGGTGTTCAAGTGGGCCAACAAGCTGAAAGAGTGCGGCACCGTGGAAAAGGTGGTGACGGTGAGCCTTGGGAACCGCAGCACGGAAGCTGCGGCAACTTTGACGCAGGGCGTTAGTGGTAAGTGTGAGGTGCTCCTCAGCCGCCTTGGACGCTGAAGACTGACCATGATTGGTGGCCTAGGTGTCCGCAGTTGCCTACAGCGTCTGTCATCTCTGTCGTGATGGAGACGCTGCTGAACTTGCCAGAGACTGGCGACGTACAAGCGTTGCTCCCTTTTCCTTGTCGACGAGCCATTTTCGGGTGTCGGACGGTCGTTTCCCCTGGTCTTGGTTCAAGGGGCGCATTGCAGTTGGAGTGTTTCATCTCTACCCTATCTGGTGTTTTTTTTATGAAAATGATACACAAACATGAAAAGAGAGGCCCCAAGGCGGCCTCGCGGCACAAATGAAAGGTGCGACAGAGCCGGGTGCCACTGTGAGGACGCGTTTTGCAAGGACATGTGGGCAAGGGTCTCACGAGCGGCAAGGCCGGCACAAAGGCGGTAGTTGTATGTCTTGGCTTGGACATGCTGATGTTGAAGCGGATATGCCCGATTGTTCCATAGCAGACTCTACACGACGATTGAAGGTTGAATGAAGAAATGATTCAAGAATCGGCATTGCTGTCCGGTCTCGGCAGGGGCCACGACTGGCAGCGAAAGGGAGACGAGACCGTGCCGACGCGGAAGTTGGGTAGCACGCCGGCTTGTTGCTTCCTCGGTGACATGCAGTGATGCGGCACGTCCGAGTTCTGGGGACAAGGGCTTGCGTTGCTACGAAGCAATACGAGATGCTAAACGAGGGCCGGCCGCGGCCCGATGAGACGGAGAAAAGAGGGTCCAGCCCGCGACTCGGTCTCCGATGCCGGCACTCGCTCTCAGCTGCCTGACGTGCTAAAAGCTCCACCGAGCCCAATCTTTCCTTCTTCAACGACGGCTGGCTCTCGCGGCGCAACGGCAGCTAGACGCAGACACGCAGAGTCGTCATCATCATGGCCGTCTTTCCGCCGCCGCCCGTCGAGACGATTGACTGGTCCAATGTCGGCTTCAAGGTCCGCGAGGGTAAAAATGCCACCTGCTGCCCAAGGCTGCTCGAAGCTGCTCCAGGCCGCGTCACGTCGGGCTGACTCTCCCCTAGTCAACGGCCACGTCGAATCGACATACTCCAAGACCACGGGCCAGTGGTCGCCCCTCCGCTTCGTCGCCGACCCCATGATGCGCATCCACGGCATGGCCCCGGCCCTCAACTACGGCCAGCAGGCCTACGAGGGCCTCAAGGCCTTCCGCGGCCCCGGCGACGCGAACGTGACCCTCTTCCGGCCGGATCGCAACGCCCTGCGCCTGCAGCACTCGGCCGACGTCGTCTCCATGCCACGCGTCCCCGTCGACGTCTTCCTCGACGCCTGCCGCGCCGCCGTCGCCCTCAACGCCGCCTTCGTCCCGCCCCACGACACGGGCGCCGCCCTCTACGTCCGTCCCCAGCTCTACGGCTCCAGCGCCCAGCTCGGCCTGACGGCCCCCGAAGAGTACATGTTTGCCGTCTTCGTCGTCCCCACGGGCGTCTACCACGGCTCCGACCCCGTCAAGGCCCTCATCCTCGACGACTTTGACCGCGCCGCCCCCAACGGCGTCGGCAGCGCAAAGGTCGGCGGCAACTACGCCCCCGTCCTGCGCTGGAGCGACAGGGCCCGCGCCCATGGCTTCGGCATCACCCTCCACCTCGACAGCGCGCGCCACGAGGACATTGACGAGTTCAGCACCAGCGGCTTCATCGGCATCCTCGCCGGCGACGACGACGTCACCCTCGTCGTCCCGGACTCGAGCTGCGTCATCGACAGCGTCACCAGCGACAGCATCCTGCACATGGCCCGCAGCTACGGCTGGAAGACTGAGAAGCGGCCCATCAAGTACGCCGAGCTACCTCGCTTCGCAGAGGTCGTCGCCGCCGGCACCGCCGCCGCCCTCGTCCCCATCCGCTCCATCACCCGCCGCCACTCCCCGGGCCTGCTGCCCGCCGGCCCCCGCGTCACCAGCGACGCCCAGTCCGAGACGGTCACGTACATGGCCGACTCGCAAGCCGAGGCCGGGCCCCTCTGCCTCAAGCTGCTGACGCACCTCAAGGCCATCCAGCTGGGCAAGGCCGAAGATGAATTTGGCTGGCGCGTTGCCGTCACCGAGGCCGACAAGAAGATTGGCGGCGCCGAGGCCGGGGACGCCAACGACTCTGCCCAGACGGTGCACCAACTGAATTAGTCGAAAGACTGGCTGCTTTGGAGATGGATACTCGGGTTGGAAAGGAAAGGAGAAGCAGACGACGGATGGCTGGGATACCAATGCTGATGAGAATGTGCTTGATAGAAGGGGCTTGCGTCCGGCTTCTAGAGGCGTCAATGAATGGCCAGGGATGACTTGAACCGAGATGTCTTAAGCCCCTCATCATCATGGTGAGTGGTTTCAATGTCCCGTGCTTGATCTGTGCTGACGCGGATTCAGACGCCTCACTCTGACCAATATGCAGCATGGAACAGGGGCCATGTTTATAAATCATGTTGGAAGAGTATATGTACGGATGGCTTTTTCCCTCAACAGGTCGTGTTTGTGACTGACACTGCTCGCCACGCATCATGCAGCCCCATATCGTGCAGGATGCCTCGTCTTGACCGGACTGTTCTTGTTGTCTTTTCCCGTCACTTCCCCCTCTTCCCACGAGGCTCAAGTCTCAAACCGCCACGGGTCCGAAGCGCCGCGGCTAGTGGTACGCGTCAATGGCCGTCTCGAAATCGTCGTCGATGCCCTTGATGAGCTGGCGCGCAATCGGCCGCAGCTCCTTGGGCACCTTGGCGACGACCTTTCCGCCAAAGTCATTGGCGGCCCTGCGCTGGACGTCGAGGGTGACGAGGATGAGCGGCGTGACGAGCAGGTAGTCAAACTTGGGGCGGGCAACGACGAGGGCGGCGAGCGTCTTGTTGACGGCCGACGTCAGGTCCCCCGTGGCGGTGGCGACGCCGAGGGCCTCGTCGAAGCTCAGCGGCGCCGACGCCCTGGCCGTGCGCGAGCCGCGCTTGAGGGCCACGAACAGCCCGACCGCCTTGCCGACGACGGGCAGCGCCCCCAGCACGTCGCCCGGCCAGGCCGAGACGACGTCGCCGAGGGCCGTCGTGTCGTGGCCGATGGTCTTGATGGCCTTGCGGATGGAGTTGCCGTCGCCTAGCACGGAGCTGGCGAGGGCGGCGGCGGAGAGGACCGAGGCGAGGCGCATCTTGGAGGCGGAGAGGGGCTATGCGCAGATGGCCGGGGGATTAAGATGCAGGATGGTTCCAGGTGTCGAAAGGACGGGACTGAAGTGGCTTGGCCTCCAAGGGGGAATCGCCATCATCTATACACGACGGCTTGTACGAATTTCTAATTACAATCGGATGGCTCGTCCCGTCCCGTCACCCGACGTCGCTGCCCATATGGGGAATTCCGGGGAAGAGACTCGACGGAGCCACGACTGCGTGGTGCAGGGCTTTGCATGTGGGTGTCATGCCCGGAGGAATGTCACGAATGGAAACGCCTACATGCAATCTCATGCGGGTGCGTGCTTGCGGGGACGAGAGGCGGTCGCTGACGTTTCCTCGATGCAGCCATGAGGGTCAATATCCTGAGAGAATCATGCCACGGCCTTGCTCTCGGTCGATGCGACATGAAGAAAGACTATTGCATGAGCTGAAGCCCGTCTGACATTCGGCCCTCGTCTTGAAGCCAACGGCTCCATGCCGTGGCCGCCAATATTGGCTGGATACAGTCTTGGTCAAGGTACGAGGTCGATGAATGAGGTCTTCCTTGGAGTAGAGCTCTGATGCTCTGATCAGCGGCCCCACATCGGCGCCGGGCCGGCCGTTGGGAGCCTCAACCGGGCCCGGGAGCTCCGCCTTGCACAGACTACAGGTGCTTGCCAGGCATTCTCACGTAACTCATCAGTCCACCGATTCCAGACTGTTCTTCAGTTCCGTCGAGGGGCTGCCGTCTTGTTCGAGCATCTTTCACCAGATCTATGTTCAAGCATTCTCGCTACATCAACTTCTCTCTCCATCGAAACTCGACTCTGAATCATTAGGTACCAACTCCTCCATGCTCTTCATATATCCAACGCGCCCTTGCAGCCTCAGGCTACGGCAGCAAGAAGCCGCGCTCATCGAGGTGGGAGATGTCCTCGTCCATCTCCTGACGCCGGAGCTGCGCAGCCCAGAACGGACTCTGATGTTGCAGACCAAGCACGGGCCAGATGTTCTGCAGCCCGCTTTCCTTGTCCTCAATCCCCTCGAGGACGCCGGTGAGGCGCTCGAGAAGGGCGGCGAACTGCGGTGCCGGAAGCATGGCGAGCTCAACCATCTTGCAGCAGAGCTCGGCCCAGTGCTTGATAAAGTCCCCGTCGAAGCTCATCTGCGGGAAGCGGAACTCGTACGTCGACTGCGCGCCCTCATACGTCGGCTCCGTGCCTTGCAGGTCGTGGTCGTCGGACCGCGGAAGGCCGTTGCTGTCCAAGGGGGGCTTGCCTTGGCCGGGCTCGCGCAAGTAGAGCGCGACTCCGGCTCGGCCCCCTTCGCGCATGTGAAGGCCGTCCTGCAGCTCGACCAAGGTGCCCGAGCTCCAGATCAGCTTCAGGGTGTCTCGGAACGCCGAGGGCTTGCCATAGTTCCACGGGCGGCGGGGCAGGCGCTTGCTTGTCCAGCTTGGAGGCAGGTGCTCGTTCATGGCGGGATGGCTGTCGGCTGCCAACATGTCCTTGTACACGTATCCTCGCGACATCTGGCGGGCGAAGCGCGAGAACTGGCCAATGGACCGGCTCGAGAAGGTCTCACTCCTGCGATATGGCAGCAACGCGAGTAAGACGTGGTGTTCCAGCAAGGCGACCAGCGTGGCCACCTTCTTGGCATGCATGAGCCGCATGCCGCTCCTTGTGCCTACGTGGATGTGAAGGCCGCAAGACTCGTTAGCCAGGACCCTCATGCCAGTCTTGCGAAGAGCCGAGAGCACCCTCGAGAGTCGGGGCAGGCCGTCGTCCAGCTCGCTCATGTCGAGGATCGGGGTGCTAATCTCCAAGCCGGTCCACTCCCCTTGGATGTCGAGGGACGACAAGCACTCGTGCTGCACGAGGAAATACTGATACCTCGGGTGGACGCTGCTCGTCTGAGGGGGTCTTTCTTGGGAAAGGACCACGACCCCTGGGTGAATGATGGCGTCTGCGGACTCATCGCACACTGCGCAGGTCGGGCCATCTTTGTGGTCGGCGCAGAGGGTGGCAACGGGGGTGTGTTTGGCAAGGAGGGCCATCTCCGTGGCAAAGGCCTTTCTGGTGCGCAGCCGGAGCTCGTTCTTGTCGTCGGCGAGGCCATCGACGGCGCCGGTCGGGGTGAGAAACTCGAGTTCCACGCCAAAGGTCATGTCTTGGCGAATGCTTTGCGCCATGGTCGCGTCCAGTGTCTGGCTGTTCCGTGGCTCCAGTGTCTGGCTGTTCTGTGGGCTCGCAGAGGCACCAAGGCAGTTCCATCTCTTATACTCGACCAGGTGAGCTTTTGCTTAGCTTCGTGTCACCGGCAATTCGAGGCAGGAGACCGAGAACAGCCGGGGTACGCACGGGTCCGGGTCTTGTCCCATGCACAAAGGCTCGTATAGCTCGCCAAAGAAGATGAGCCGAAACAAGACAAGGAGAACAGAATGGGTGAGCAGGGACGAGTGCGGGTGAAGACGTGGATAACACGCCGTTTTCTCCGTCGACCGTTCTTGGCTTGATCTCCTCTGGGCCTGACACTGCATCTTTTGAACTCGACCATTATTTCGAAATGATATCTTGGTCTCCGAACAACTGGCCGTATGAGCAAGGCCCATGGACGGAACAGTAATTAAATGAGCTTGGTCTCTCAACGTGAACGATGCTAGACCCAAGTTGTGTTCAACCCCGGACTGTGAGCCATTTGTCGAGATGATATCAAACACATAGAGAAGCGGACGTGGCACGTGCCTTTTCATCTTTCATGTTCTATTATAGTTTGAAATCCAAGATTAAAGCTTCCACTTGGATCTAGTAAAATACCTTCTGAATACATGGTCTTTATGCCGTGCCAGTGTCCGTCCTCTGGGTGATTTAGGACCCGTCTAGAAGGTGTAGCACAACTATCATGGTAGTCCTTGCTCCCAGAAGACGTATGTCTCAGTAACCCTCTCTAGATTGACTCTACCGAGCCGGACTGGTCACGTAGCAGCCCGCTACTCCTGCTCACTCAAGAATGGCACATGGCACTTGGTCTTTAACTACGGCGAAACAGCATCTGGTGACGTGACTGTGCATTTGACTGTCGAGAACTCAAGGGTACAATCGGTCCATCGATCCATGCCAGCCACTTTGGTTCCATAAAGACTGTGGTCCAGACCCATACGTTCTTCCAATATCGAGCTCCTCCCTAGATTGATCGCTCCAACATCGGTTTCCCTCCCAGACGGATCCTTGTCGACTCAGACGCGGCCTTTACAGTACATTAGACTCCAACCGGGTTGACGCAAAGAATAGCCTGGCCAGCCTAGACGCGTGCGTGTCAGCGCAAGGAATCTCCGGATTCTGCATCGTGCGGTATCCGAGACGACTTACCAGCGGGAGGACGCAGCAGCGGGCTCGCTGGCCCTTTTCGGCGCAGATGGTCTTGAAATTCGACGGGCTGTGAGGAGTCCGGGATGCTGCAGCGAGTGTCAGGACGATCCATGGGCGCCAAGGCTTCCAACTCACGAGTCTGGCAGTCGAGGTCGGCGATGCCGAGAATATCCGTTGCGCAGCACTGAGCGTTGCCGAAAAGGCCACCAAAGGGGCAAAAGGGAGATGGAGAGTGGTCGCCGCCGCCGTCGCCACCACCGGTGGGCACGGCGAGGGCGCCGGCAAAGAGGGCGGCAACAAGCAGGAACTTCATGGTCAGGGGGAGTCTGGGGACTTGTCGAGACGATTTGGGCTGGTAAGGGGCTTGGCTGGCTGCAGAAGTGTGTCTGGATGGAAAAGAATGGACAGCTTGGGAGCGGACGAGTCGATACTTATACTCGCAGCTCGTCCATTATGATGTTCCATGACGTCTTCAAAAGGGCCCCCTACTGGAACCACACGGCACTGGAACCACACGGCATCGTCTTGAAGCAACCTCTCGAGGAGGCATCGTCATCGGCAGGCATGACACGGGCAGGCATAACACTCGGCACGTATACATGACGCGCGGGTAGAAAGATGGTTGCAGATGGCATACAGTCAGCTTACAACGTGGAGTATCGATTCCGTTGCCGTGTTTGGCCCTCTTCCGTTGCTCATCCAAGTTGGTATACTCGCTCCACCACTTTTATCAGTATTGAGTGCAAAGCATGTGACGGCAGTCGTTCAAAGTATACCAATAACAGTCTGCTCCAGGACACCTTCTCCAGGACACCTTCTCCAGGACACCTTTTCCAGGACACCTTCTCCAGGACACCTTCTCCAGGACACCTTCTCCAGGACACCTTCTCCAGACAGTCTCCTCCAGGGGTAATACGTGTCCACTGCCAGTACGGTGCCATCGAGGAAGCAATATCTGAACATCTACGTGACACAAACAGGATTCCACCGACTGGCGGCACACATGTGCATGCGCTGGGCCGAGAAACACGGCCCGTCGTCAGCATGGACGTGAACCAGGGGGAATCAAAGCCCGTCCAGACTCCTGCATGTCATGCCATGTCATGCCGCATCCGTCCGTGGCCTCACTCCGCGACCCGGACATGCCCCCCCGAGCGACCACTCAGGGGCCAGTATTCTCCCCCTTTATCCATGGAGCGAATGGGGTCCCGCGACGGCCACCCCTCCGGCCCCCCCTCCGGCCCCCCCTTTCCGCGGGGGAACCATGCCACTGTTCTCTCCACCTTCAGCCGCCTCGAGGAGAAAAAGGCCGACTGGTCCGTGACGCCCCCGGAGGCACCACATACGTCCCCGAAGATGCGGCTCGAGGCCACGGGGCTTCAAAATCCTGTGACGTCTGGAGCATCTATAAGCGGACATGCCATGGACTACAGTTTGGGAACCATCTCGTCTCCTGCCGCAAATGTCCCGTGATCCGTTGATGCCCGTGCTTCGTCTCGGTCCCGGAGCCAAGCATTTCAGCCGCACTGAAACGCCAGGATCAAGAAGGTGTCGGCGGACCAGCTGCATGACGTATAACAGTTGCATTGCATCTTGTCGTGTTGCAGCCTACAAGTTTTGTTCGTCCCAAGCTCGAATGCGTTTCCCTCGGGCAAAGGCTGCCGGCACAATGCCATCTTTATTCTAGGTTGCCTTCTCGGCGCGCCGTCTTGCCTCGCTCGCTGCATGTAAACGAATCCTTTATAAATCAAAAATTAAATGTCCAAGTATGATGCCCAACAGTCCTTATCCCCCTGAAGATGTAAATACGTAATAGGCAGACTATCAAGGTCCTCCTTCTGCCAACATTTCCAAGGCAACTTACTCGCGAGCAGATTAAAGAGGAGGCACTGACAATGCCATGGATTGCCGCGTGTTCAAACTTGTCATGTGCTTTGCATTGTACGTGTAGGGAGGGAGCTACATGTAGTAGCCATTGATGCTGACAGCATGTTTAAAGCACTGCACTTGAATGGCGACATTGTACTCGATGAGAGGCTCTGATGCCCATACTTTGCAGCTATTCAAGACATGTCGTGCTGAATATACTAGTCGTGGAATATACCAGTCGTGCTGAAAGGTAGACCAGACTGGATTTATGCGACAGTCTTCTTTAGGTAATAAGACGCCATTATACTCATGCATCTGCGCGTTTTCGAGTCAGAAGTGCTCGTCCTCGGAATATAAAAGCCATGGTTTGCACAACATCTTTCCAACACCATCACACTTGATTCATCACTCATTCACACTGATACTTGCATCTCTACACACTCAGCACTCGACTCACTTCACTCACTTCAAGATGAAAGCCTCGACCATCCTCTTGGCCATTGCCGGACTGGCTGCCGCTAGACCTGCCTCTGACCCCAGTGGTCCAGTTCACCCCGATATTATTCGCCACATTTGGGGAGACCCAAAGACCAAACAGGTCGACGACGTATCTGTAGGTGACTCCTACCCATGTCAACAAGCAACCGATATTGATGATATGTGACTATAGCCCAATTCGCGCCTTGAGAAAATCGTACAAGACTATACCCCAACGCCCAAGTACCCGGTAAGCAACTCGTTGGCCGTGAGATGAAAACCGGCGAGCTCACTGACATGACCGCAGGGTGCCCCGAACCCCAACGACCCTCCGCGCACCCAGGAGGAAATCGATGGCATACTGGATGAGTTCGATCTCGTTGATGGAGTGCCCCTGCATGAGCACAACGTAAGCGTCTCACTCCATGGCTAAAGAATGGCACGTTGTGCTAACACAAGGAATGACAGCGGGTGGATAAGCCGACAATCCAGGACGACTAAGAAATGGTCATGTGGGATGACTCTCCTGGAGCATGACTCTCCTGTGGGATGACTCTTACACAGGCATTGGTGATGTGTCTTTGTTGGTCTTTGAGATTCTGCCAACAGCTCCCGTTCCGTGTAGCTTAGGCTCGACTCTGCAAATATCTTTACCAGCTAGCCATTACACCAATCTCGTTGTTGCATGTGAGCCTCTTTGAATGTTCTTCGAGAAAATGCTATGCTTGTCAACGTCACAGGCCTCCAGGAGGTGTTTTGGACGCCCTATAAAACCCATCATGCCTACCCAACCCTGTTCGCAGTCTACAACCGGGCTGTGGCACGCGCTCCAATGTCCTGGACACGGACGCGTACCCAAGATGGCAGTGCGAGAAGCCACGGGCTGGCGTTGGACATGGCCGGCATCAAGACGGTTTGGCTGTGCAAGGCTGTTAGCCGACCTTGTATCATGGTAGATTCTGGACCCTTTCTGCCATGACATCAAAAGATTCCGACTGTACCTTTCACCCTCCGACAGCACCTGGAGCATGCGCTCCGCCACACACGCCGGCTCCAAAGGCGGCATCATGAACCCGTTGACGCATGGCTCGAGGACCTCGGACAGCTTGGTATTGACCACGGCGGGCAAGACGGTGCTGACCTTGACGCTCGGGTTCCCGTGCTTGTGCTTGAGCTCCGTGTGCAGGCCCTCGACGACCGAGTTGAGGGCGGCCTTGCTCGCAGAGTAGCATACCACGTTGGCGGCGGTGGAGTAGGCCGTCACGGAGGAGGTGACGAGCACGTGGCCCTTGTTGGCGGCGATCATGGACGGCAGAAAGGCCTTTATGCAAAAGAGGACGCCGAGGACGTTGACGTCGAATGTGCTGCGGACGTCGTCCTCGCTGTGATCGAGGAGCGTCTTGCCCCTGAGGACGCCGGCGTTGGCCACGAGCACGGTGGGCACGCCCAGCTTGGCGACTATCTTGTTGTAGACCGAGGTGACGTTTTCGAACGAGGCGACGTTCGTCTGGAAGTAGCATGTCCCGTTGCCTATGGTACAAATCGTTAGCATCTCACGTGCGTAGGGATATATATGAAACACCGTTTACGAGCTTACCCGTCTCAAAAGCCGGGGGCACCGCGTCCATGATGACGACCCTCGCCCCGATCCTCTCCAGTTTCCTCACCAGCTCCCCGCCGATGCCCCCGGACCCTCCGGTGACCACGACAAGCTCGTCGGGCCAGCGACAGGACACCCTTGGCGCGGGGTTCAAGGCCCTGCGGCTCATGACCCGGTTCAACTGGAGAAGCCAGGAAAATGCCACGCAGCCGAGGGCGACCTGGAGCGCCCAGGACAGGCGGGTGGATTCAGATACGCCGAGGTGCACGAGGCATGCCTGGGTGACGATGATGGCCCCCGGCAAGAGCAGGGATGCGGCGGGATGGAAGATGGTCCCTCGGAGGAGGGCAAGAAGGTTGTCCATGGTCATTCCCATCATGGCAGTGCGTCGAGGGCGTGTGTGAACTAACGTCTTGGCCGCGGCGTTTATAAACTCGGTTACTTGCCAGGACAAGCTTCCGCAGCTCCGCGTAGGCTTGTCCAAGCTATATACTGTTCAGCTTGTGTACGGTAGCAATCCATCGTCTTGAAAGGGTTAGTCTCCATCTACCATATGATCTTGGTTGCGACTGTAGACTAGTTAGTTTAAGCTTGTATTAGGCTATCCGGAACGGGGGGTCACAGAGACAAGAGAGACACAGTATATGAGCTCTTAGTTGCGACTATAGACTAGTTAGTCAAAGTTTGTGTTAGCTAGCCGGAAAGGTAAAGCGTCAGGCAATGGAGACGGGAGAGACACAAACCGGAAATGTTGTGGCGCGTTTATAATGGACCGACCCCGGAGCCAGCACAGCGTTTGCCCAAACACAGCACACCGCATTCGGTTATACTTGGGGCTTTGACTTTCGCCATATCAAGCGGCAGGCCACCTGCATGCAGTGGCATTTTCATCCTCGCCGATTGACACGGGCGTTTCGAAAGCCATGAGGGCGTGTGCAGGGTAATCAAGGGGAGGCCCTCTAGAGCAGCCTCGCCGCCTCTATAAGAGAGGCATACGCCCCCTCCAATAGGGATATGGTTGGAGAGTCACATGTAGACACGGCAGTTGCATGGACAAGCCCCTTCCTTTTTCATTGCACGCCTTTTCCACGGTTCTCCTGGTGTCGACAGCTTCATTTCGTCTTGTACTGGTCAAACTGATGAGCCGCTGAATTCATTTGCTGCAACTGGACAGCAAGGTTGCCAGCATCAGCCCGACGGCAAACCGGTACTGGACGGCGGTGCTCAAGAGCGGTGCTCAACATGGCGGTCCGTGTCGAGAACAAGGTGAAGCGACCGTTGATCGGCCAAGTCGTCACCTCTCCCGACCTCCGGGACCGCAGAGTTGTCACCTATTGGCTGCTGCATCTGGCGAGCCTTGGGTCGTTTGCCTTTTGGATCATGGCAGCCACGGCCGTGTCCAGAGCTCCCACCTCGCTGCCCGGTGAAACCGCATACACGCCTCAGGGGGTCAACTCATCATCCATCGCCACAGCCGCGACGATGCCGGTCAAGTATGGCCATGTCGGTCCGGCGAGTCTGGCCAAGCGATTATCCGTCGACGTCTGGTTCTCCCTCAGTCTCGTCGCGGCCGTGGACGCCATAGCCGTCGTGGGCACCTTCAACGGAGCACTGATACGCTCCTTTCATTACGCCGTGTCTCAGCGCATGATGTTTCTGGCGTCGGCCGTTTCGTACGCCGTCTTGCAATGGACCAAGAGCCAAGGGAACTTCGTGTCGCGATATCCGCTCGGGGCCTTTGTTCTGGGGCTTGCTTCATACTGGGCCTTCAGCTCCGCCTTGGACAAGTTCGAGAAGCGTGGGCCGTCCAGCGGCCAAGCCTCGCGTTGGGGAACGCCGCAGAGGTACAGCGCCGAGTTGGGCTTTGTCGACACGTCCTGGAGGCGTGCCCTGTTTCTGACGACGGCTGTGGGGGGGGTCGGGCTTCTATTGACCATGTCGATAGCGCCTCCGTGGTCGGGTCTGGTTCCGATTCTGCATATTCTGTTCGAGGTACGTCTGCCAGGCATATGTCGTCGAGTCTCGGCTGACTCGTCTCGGCTGACTCGAGTCTCGGCCAACTCGCATCTTGCATCTCGGCTAACACCTCGTATAGTCGGTGTTCCTCCGCGCGGTCAAGGCAAAGAGGACGCCGCGATACCTCTTGCTGTGCTCCCCCCCCTTCTTCGGCACAATTTGCGTGCATTGGGGAGTGGCACCACTGATGGCGGCGCCAAGCCTCTCCATCCGCCCCTGGACCTTTCTGACGCTTCTCGTCGTCGGTCGCTTGTTGCTCGACCTGCACCTCCGGACGACTTTCCGGCCTCGCCCCGAGTTGCAGTGGGCGCGCCGGGAGGTGCTCGTCTCTACCCGCAAACTGTTGCTTGTTTGCGTGGCAATGTTCCTCTTGGAGAGAATGGGAGCCGGCGTCATCACTTACATCAAGCCAATCATGGTCGTGGCCATCTTTGGGCTGAACGGCGCGGGGTTTCTGGCGGTTGCGGCGTACAATGTGGCCTTCAAGGACCCCCCTGCAGTTGCGGATGGGAAATCAAGGGGGGGGTTTGCTTGACGTTTCTTAGATTTTATGCAGCGACTAACAAGCCTAATTTGGCATCTGTTTCGCAGCCCAACGACGTTTCCGGAGCGATGCCGAGATGGGAGAAGGTTGAAAGGAACAAAAAACAACTCCCGGATTCTAGAGCTCACATAGCAGGAGCTAATGATCGTGTCTTGTGTGTGTGTGTGTGGGAGGAAGCCAGCTGTGCGAGAGGGTAGCCCTAATGGCTGCCCCTCGCATGAGGCTGACTAATGGCGGGCTCACCGCAACACGGATTGCCAGCTTAATGCCCCCATAGTACTTCGGACTGTACGCCAATGTCGAGTCACGTGATGAGTGACTCAGAGGCAAAAACCACATCGCCACTCCATCGATGATCCTCGTTTCCTGCAGCAAACTTCGGGCCAGCGAATCCACCTGCCGACGCGATCCACCAGCCCGACATCGTCGTCTGCCGTGCTGTCAACGGTATGAGCTGCATCCGCATCTCAGCGCTGCAATGACCAGCATGCGCTGCCCGGCCCATGTCGTCGACTCCTGCTGCTGGGGAGATGCAGAGGAGAGCTGCGGCCGGTAGCCGAGCCTTTAACCAGGGGCAGGCAGGCCGGGGTCCATGTGTGGTCCTGGCATTCATCTCATCGGACCGTCAACGCCATTGGGACCTGGCATCCTCATGACGAAATGCCGTTGCGCTTCTTTGTCGATGGCGTTTCCACGCAAACAGGGCTCGTGTCCAGAGGGCTCGTCCTGTTCGGGTCTTCAATAAGCTCAAGGGCTTTGTCTCGAGGCATTGACACTTTGCACGATATGATGCATCCGCACGTGCCCCCAGCGTTTATCTCTCCCTCCTCGGTCGTCTTCAACAAAAACGGGGCAAATGCTCAATGGTGGGGAAGATGCCGTCTTATGCCGACTCGAGCTCACATGAATAACGCCATCAAGAGCTGATGAGAAATAATAGAACAAATGAAGCAATCAGCCGTGCATGAGGCATTACAAACCAGTCAACGACCTTTTCTCCGTCCGGTTGCGGGTTGCGACTTTGGGGCCTGCGCGACGGCCAAACACGCGTTACCCTTTTCGGGCCTGAATAGAGCCTCAATACGCGGACCAACTCGCAGAAAAGGGGCACCGCACAGCACCGCATCCCATCTCAGAGACATGCCACAACAAAGCGAGCACCGTTCACATGTCTTTACTCCTTGCCACGGAACTTTAATTGCGCCTGCAAGGAAGGAGCAGGAAAATCCCCCCATCGCTGCCGCCATCCGTCTGCCCTGTCAGACAGTTATCCGCGGCCACTGGGCACACGCCTCGCGGACTGGCATGCTAAAAACCATGGCGAAAGCGTTGCCCTCGACGAGTCGTCGCCATGTCGCGCAACATGAAGCGCCGTACCCCACGGGGTCGAAAGCTGCCAGAGTCCCATGTCGAGTCCAACTCCACCACGGCTAATCGTGGGCCTTGAGAGCCCCATATCCCGGGGATTCGGACAAAGAAGACTGCCAAGTATCATGTGCAGAAATAGCTGCCTCTCAGCCGGGGGAATGGCTTATTGACACATCTGTCAATAGAGCAAACGGTCCATGGCGCACCCACGGCTTCAGCCTGGCCAAGGCCTCATCTCTCGGGCTTCGAAGACCTGGCAGGTGCTCATCTCCTTTGGGATGATAAGAAGGCTCCCAATGCCTCCACTTGACATGGGATCCCAGAGCCTCCATCGCCACTTTCACTTTCTTTCAACCCACTTTCACCTTATTTCTACTCGAGCTGTCGAGTGCTTGTCACTCGCTTCACTTTTATTTTCACTCTGCCCCAACTGCCCCAACTCACTTGTCTCACCTTGTCTCGAACCCGTTGGCGGAGATGTGGTTTGCCGTCGCCGCCGTCGCCATGCTCGTCGTGCGAGCACTGGCTGCCCCTCATTACGCAGGCAGTGCCCCGTACAATGACCAGAGGACGGCCGGCCTCAAAGTGGAGAGAGCTGTCGACGCCTTCTCGGAAGCGGCGCTATTGTCCAACACCTTGAAGGCCCGTCAAGGGTTGAGCAACCATGCAAGCGAGGCCGCCTCGACGACCAAGACAAGCATCAGCGAACCAGCAGTCACGACGGCCACTTCCATGGAAGCCGACAACCAGAAAGAGTTATCCAAGAAACTAGGCATGGACGCTGGGCTCAATCTCAGGGCGAGAAGTGCCGAGAGAAAACGCGAGGCTGCCCCTCAGCCCTGGTGCGGCCGGCGCGCGTGGTTGTGCTGGAAGCGCCATCTTTCGCACGTCGACGCGGCCGCCTCGGTGGAACCCATGGAACTTGTTTTGGGTGGCCAAACAGAAGGCCGACACCGTGCTTAGGGCGCTGGGCCCAAACGGAGAGGGGACGAACCCCGTGAACAAGCATGAGGCAAAGTGCTGACGCCTCGAAGACCTGTACGACACGAGATGTCCGAGCAAGACTTGGACACCATCCAGGCGCTCACGCGGAGAATACTCTCCTCGAGCGAGTAGCCTGGATCCTTGGGCCCGTTTGAGCCATCGACATCGGTTCCTGGGGTCAGGATACCCTGCGTCCGTGTCGCTACACACGCTCGACTCGCAAGGCTGCAAATGGGAGGACCGTGGTGACGGGACTGACTTTCACCTTTATCTTCTTAATCGCCTCGGAGAGTTTTCTTCCGCTCATACTCTTTTCTTTTGTGTCTGTATACTCTTTCCTTTCGTGTCTGTATTCCTGGAGGAGGGACGAACACTCACCAAGGCAAGCCTAACACGGCGGCCGACGACGCGTGAAGCCCTTGCTTTTCACTTCTTATTTCCGCAAGCCGGCGAACGTCTTTCACCCAACAACTTGGCGAGCTCGGGGCTCTGTTGAGACCTCGCAGCGCGTTTTTATACCCTGATAATCGCGGACACTGGGGCACTGTGGCTGGACCGAGATGCGTCTGAACAGGGGGGGGCATTGTCTATATGGCCCCGCTGCCGAAACCAGCACGAATGTATCAATATATGTTTCTGCACCTCTTATCGGCCTGCCTTTGCCGTACTTGCCCGTCGCATTGTATAATAAAACTCTGGTATCATTGCTGTGACCTTCCTATTCGGGCATCACGACGAACCTACGGTTCTGACAAGAACCCCGGGCGGGAGAAACGTGAGTGGGACCGTGAGGCAGGCGACGAGAAGGCATGAGCACGTCACCAAGGACACTACTCGACGACACAAACAAGGATGCAAAGAGGCATCCGCGAGGCGGCATGTACGTTCAATCATTGCGATCCTCCCCACGACGGCCCAAAAAGAGCCCGGGAAGCACCGCACCCAAGATCGCTCGCAGAGGGCATCGCCCTCATACTTTCTCCGTCCTCGGTTCCCGGACCCGGCGAGCCCGGCCGTCGTGGGCGCTTGCGTCCCTATGGGGGGGGAGCCGCACCTCGGGCCGGGACTGGGGAGCTGGGGAACGTGGACGTTTGTTTTGCGTTGTTCAATGTGTTGAATGAGGGAAAAAAAACCGGACGGGCGGGAAAAAAAAGAGAAAAAGAGGTCGATGTGGGGTCACGTGAGTGGCCCCGTTTGACGGCTGAGTCAGCTTTCACGCCACGTACCTGGTACTAGTCCTCGTTAGTCGACGTGGCAAACCGAGGACCGAGGCCATCTTCTCTTCTGGCAATCCTCGTCGTCTGGTCCGCCACCGCAAAGCGGCCCGGTCCGACGCAGTTCCTGATGAGACAAAAGGGCCCGATTCAACCGCAGATCAAACTGCACTCGGCAGGGTTGCAGTTGACCATGCACTTTTTGGCGGGTATACTTCGTAAAGACTACGAAATCACATCCCCCACGGGAGCTCTTGGAGATCAACAATTGGATTATCTACCCCCTAATCTTCGCCCTCTGCATCTTCGTGCTTGGGTTCCTTGCAGATATCACCAAGGTAAAATCGTCATTTAGTCTGGAAAAAGCCTCGAGGATAGTTCCCATGCTAGGAAGAGGGTATGGGGCCTGTGAGAGCAAGGCGTCGAGCACATCCACTAGTCCAAGTGACCATCGCCAATGGGCTAGGAGGGGGAGCCAACTTTACGGCCCCCCTAGTATGCAGGGTGCAGGGAAAACGGTACTCGATGCAGTCTGGACACGTTTGGCGCACGGCGAACCGCCGGGGCCTCTGGGTAGGAAGCTCAAGAAGCACTACTGCTTGCGAATCCACAAACGCAAGCAGCTGTTGACGGGCAGGGCTGTTTCTCGTCGACGTGTTTGCGACATTTCTCTTGGTCAACTGCGCTCTGTTGGCCTTCCGCAGTCGACTGCTCGTTCGGGGCCCCGACGGCCCATAGTTCTGAGCTCAACACGTCTGAAATCGTCATTGAAGACGGAGCGGCAGCAGAGCTGCGTCGACCAGGGGCCCGGCCATTCTCTGTGGCACATGTGCTTGTGGACTCTCGCGTCCTCTTGCTCCGCCGTCTTGGCGCCCCGCCATCCCTTGGTCCACGTAGTGCGCTGTGATCTTGGGGATTAGGTGAAGGGTGTGGCGTCCCCCATGGCCATGTATCCGGCAAGTCGTTGCTCAAGGGTGATGCCGTTTGAATGGTATCTTCGAAGGACGTCTCATCGATGCTGTCCAAGGACGGCAAGGCAGTGGCAGCATCGCTTTCCTGTATTTCGAGGAATTCTAGACGGAGCGCCTGTTGCGCAGTAGGACGATAACCCGGGTTCTTACAAAGTAGGTGTCCGATGAAGGAGACGGCACGTCCATGCTGTTTGCCCTTCAAATGCAGATGCAAACAAAGCTCAACGAGAGATTCCGGCGGCGGCAACCCGCAAAAAAGTTCCATAACCATGATGCCTAACGACCATACGTCGGCCTTGCAGTCATAGCCGCCGGGGCTCTCTGCGATTTCGGGTGCCATGTATCGTTGCGTGCCCACGTATGTCTTCATGAGCGCGAGGTCTGAAGATACGTTGAAGTCGACAAATTTGATATGCAACGGGCTCCGACTCTGCACGACGACATTATCCAGCTTAAGATCTCGGTGCGTTATGCCCTTGGTATGGAGGTAAGACAGGGCGTCGAGGGATTGCTTGGAGAAGACCTTTAGCTCAAGCATAGTAAAGCGCAGCGTTGCCTGTTCATCTCGGAGAGTCGGTCCGCGAATATATTCTAACACGAGCTCGTTGGCTGCTTCGTTGAAGGAGTGGAACCTGACAATGTGGTTCTAAAGAAAAACTTGTCAGCTTGCCTGTTACCGTTCGGCAGGTGAAGTTTAATAATCCTTACATGATGAATCACGGAAAGAAGTGCGGCCTCTTTTCTCACGTCCTTGCTACCCCAGTACTTCTTGACGGCGTAAACCTCTCCGGTAACTCGGTTGACCGCGCGGTATACCTGACCGCCATGACCTCTGCCTAGCTCGCCGTTGAAGTGGTATTCTATCGACGCGTGGGTGGTACTAGGCCCGGCACTCACAGCCAGGCTGCTCAGTGGCGGCACTTGGTGACTGAGCTCGGCGTAGAGCCGGGACCAGTGCGCTTCAAACTCTTCGAGGTGCGTCGAGTGGTCTGGACATGACAGCTCCATAGCCAGGTCGCCGACATGGATTGTCATTTCCTTGATACCTATGCTGGTCCCAAACGCCCTTTGCGACTTGATGAGAGTCAAGGCAGGGTCCAGTGACCTCATGAGGGTGCCGTGTCGGCTGAGATTGACGATGAGAAACACACCGGGCTCCTTCTGCATCCGGACGGCCAACTGCTTCGCACTGATGCCTCGGCGACTGTTCTCGTCCAGCAGGACATCACAGACGATGCGATGACTGCCAAAGACCCAGCCAAGATGAGCATCTTTAGGCTTGGGGCTCATGGCGATGCGCAAGAGGCCTTGGTGGGTGAATTGGGGCGCAGGCGTGCAGTCCCTGCGCGTGTGGTCGTAGCTGACCGTCGACTCATGAAACGGGTCAGACTCGAAGCTTAAAGCCTCGCCGTCGACGACAAATTGGCGATTTTCCCCATATTCGAGTATGCGGTCCTGTTTCGAGTGAATCTCAAGGATGCAATCGACGCCGGGAGCCATCGTGGGGGGGGCGTGAAGGCGAGTGCAATTACCTGGAAGGGCAAGTGACGCGATATCGACGGTACGACGACTTCTGGGGAGCGCGTCGCCTGGTTTATAGAAGAGCCATGGGCGTCAAGCGCCCCCCATGGCCAATCAATATTTGTGCAAAAGGTCCTCAGCTTGCATGGAGGAATCAAAGAGGGGCGGCATCCATACTCAGAGGAGACATGTCATCATCACGTGCCATGATGCAAATAGGGCAACTCCCATTTGGACACTCCCATTTGGACACTCCAATTTGGACAGCCATTTTTTATCACCATGTAGCTGAATCGACGTCCTTTTACAGCAAAGGAGAAACCCGACCCAATACCGACATCACGACCTCTTCTCCCTCATAGCCTAATGTTGAAGCTGACGGAAGCCAACCTTCGGGCCCTCAACGAACCCTCTCGTTCCCCATCTCCTCCTCCTGTCGCCCCGTCGCCCGCTGCTGAGATCAAGGCCACCAAGTTCGACCTCTTTGCTACAATCAAGCGCTTGAGGCACATGGGCCCCAAGGGCCTCAAGCTCCAGCGCGAGGCCGACGTATACATCGACGACACGGGAGAAGTTGCCTATCGCGGGACCGACCTCGCCGAACTCGACAACCCCGTCTTCTGGCGTCGCCAATTCGACATGATGGAGCCTAAATGCCTTGCCCTTAAGCGTGCTCTCTTTGGCCCACGGGCCATCTACGAGCCGCCCAAACCCCTTGTGATTGACCAAGCTGCGCAGGCCGAGCAGGACAGGATAGATGACTACTATTTCCAGCTAAAGAGAAAATTGGAGTCCTGGCCGTTTATATCTTGTTCGTACTGTTGCAACCGACCTCTCGCTATTCGTTCCGCTAATGGTCATCAGCCCAACCCGGACAAGTACCGAGTCGGCCTCCCCCGTCCTCGACCGATACCCGCCGCGCCCGGCGGCTTTCGGGAATGAAACGGGGCCTCGAAGACGACGAAGCCGCCTCGTCCTCGGCGTCTACTGCTCCACATAAGCGTCGACGAAGCTCGGTCCCGGAGCCCGAGCCGCTCCATATTCGCCCATCGTCGCCCAAGCTCCAAGCAAACGCAAAGCGACGCTCGGCACGGACACGAGATGCTACAAGAGCCATGGCGGGCCGGCAGCCGAGGCCGGGGAGGCGGAGAAGCCGGCGACTAGCAGGGCAGCGACCCGAGTATAATGCGCTGCCCTAACGTCGTAGGCGACGAGTGGAACTGGGCAAAGAAACGAACTAGATGAGCAAGGCGCCCTCGGTATCACCAACATGGAAAATGAGGCATGGCAACAACGGTGGTCGCAGTCAGAGAGCAATGGTTGTCGACTTGGAGTAAAACCACGACTACCGCGCTATTCGTCCCGTTGTTGCGCATATCGACCATAAAGATATAGTTCGCTTGCGAGAGACGAGAATCTTTAACCGATATCTCGGTCGCCGACGGACACCAGTGGTGCACCACCACATCCGCAGGTCGGGAGGAGTGTGGAATAACAGCGACGGGTAATACTAGGCACGGGTACCCGAGTCCCCATTGGGAGCCTCATCCGCGACCTTGATAAATGGAACTTGATGGAGTCTAATTGCAAGATTCGGATGTCCTAGCGTTTGTAACGTGGCCTGCTCTCTCCTCACCATGATCGCCGTTTTATTTATTATCCGTCGACACCGCCATCATGTCTCGACACCGTCTCGCCCTGTTCCTTCTGCTTTGGCTTCAGGGGCCCGGCGCCGTTGATGCCGCGCCGGACCTGGCGCTGGTGGAGAACAAGGACTTTACGCTTTCGTTGTTTCTCCGCAATGACCGTTCCTTTGACGATGCGGTGAAAATGAAAGACAAGCGGTTTTTCCACTGGACGCTCGACGTGAGCCAACAAGGCTCCCGGGGTTCACTTGTCGATTCGTTTGATGTGTCCAACCAGGCGCAGATTCGTCAAGGCCCGGGCGACGCCATATTCAATCCTCCCCGCCCGGGGAAGACGGCGAGTGACTTCCGCTTTCAGTACAAGAACGACGTCGAGCCGGGAAAGTCCTCGAAGCTCATTGCCAGGATCAAGATAGGAACTGCGAAAGCTGCGACGAATCAAGTCAGGGAGGCACTCCAAGGTCTCGAGATACCTCAGGTTTGTTCCGGAGAGAGTTGCGTCGAATGGGCACGATCGGGCATACGCCGTCTGCAGGAGAGGAACTGGGTTACCAAGTTCGACGTTGGCTCGTTTTGTGACAAGGCCGTCCAGTACGGCTTCGAGAGATATGCTCATCTTCGCAAGTCGAAACCGTCGTTTGAGCAATTTCAGAAGGAAAAGACCGCCATAGCCGAATATGGCAAGGACGGAGTCGTCAAACATTGGAGCAGGACAAACCCCTGCGTGATCCAAAGGCGAGACGGCTCGGGTTGCCGGCGCCTCACCCGCAAGGAGGCAGGACAGGCCGCCCGGAAATGGGCAGCAAAAAAGTTCAAGGCCATGGCGAAGAGCAACGGGCTGTCAACTCTGGTGACGCGGCAAAACAACCGCGTATCCTTCTCCCAGGTCAGGACTTCCCTGTCAAAGACGTTGGGCCCCCAATTCAAGGCCAAGCTAGGGGCGGTAAAGCTCACCGGGGGGGTGCTAACCGTGGCCTCTCTCGGCTTCTGGGCCAAGGACGTGGTCGACGTCTTCTCCAAGGAGTCGACTACCCTGGAGCGGATTGCGGTTGCGAAATCGCTCATGCCCGTTGTAGGCTGCGTGAGCCTGGGTGCATTGAACAAGGAGAGTTGGCAAGACGAGGTCCTCACCGGACTCGACACAGGCTTATGCATAGCCGCCGATATCATCGCTTTTGTTCCAGGGGGTTTGGCGGTATCGTTCGCGATGCATGCAGCCCGAGCGATAGTCAAGCTCCTCGCGGCCGTGTTTCATCCGCCTGGTCCTCCCGAGATCGAGAAGACGCACTTTCATTACAAATGGGGGTGGAAGCAGTACTTTTCTCACGTAGAAAAGTCGATGACGTCGGACGAGTTTCGAGGCAACTTGACGTCTCAACTTGCGGCGGAAAAACTGGCCGTGATATACATGGCATCTGAGGCAGCAGGCATGGTGTACGCGGGCATCTTGCAGCAGGGCAACTCGACGGGACTCGACGAGCTCGACTCTATCAATGGCGACGTCGACGCTGCCGACCTGCAACGCCGTACTTGCAACGCCTACTTTGAGAGAAAGGAGCGACTCTTGGACGACATGGCAAACGGATTGGAGAAGGACTTGGAAGAGGCATTCCGGAAATACGACGACGAGTTCTTCCCCAAGTATGGTGAGTGGCTGAGCAATTTCTTACTCGACGGACGGTTCCCGTCCAGCCGGTTGTCGAGAGAAGTCGACAGGATGCGCCACGACCACATCAGCCAAGTGCAATCCCAATTCAAACGGGCCTCGAAGCCCGGGTTAGAGCCCGGGCCCGGCTCGGACCAAATGCGCGCCAAGCTCCGAGAGGTCTGGGACGACGTGACGCGCGCCGACGCCTGCCAGCCGGTGTGGAATCCGCCGCGCCGAGACGACGAGCCGGAGCCACTGCCGGCACTGCCGGCACCGGTCAGTACACAAGCACTCGAGGAAAGGGAAGCCAAGTGGCGAGACGAACTGGGCTTGCTCACCGAGTGGGAAGAGGAACAGCAGCTGCAGGATAGAGTGTGGGAGGCGGTGCGGCAGGAAGAGTGGCGGCTGAGGGTTCGCAGTGCCTCATGGCCGCCGCGCGAGAGCTCGGATGCCTGGCCCGACACGGAGCTTTGGAGACTGGCAAATTCCACTAGCTTGCTGGAATAGCTGTGGTTATGGAACGGAATGTCTTGTTTAAAGCGCGTTCTGTTGAAAGGGACAGATGTGCAAATGCTATTAAAGGGGTCCGTACTCGGTTCGCCCCCAATCCAAGTACTACCGTCACAGCCAATTTACGACAAGATCCTGCATCATGAGAAGCATGACGCGCCCGTTTGCATTGGTAGCAGTCCTTTGGCCACTTTTCTCCTTTGGCCTCGACGAACAGCATCCGCAAAGACACAACAGCCACGGCCAGCATCGAGTCAAGCAGGCGCCGAGCGACAACCATCAGGCGCCGCCATATGCCGCGTATCTGAAAACCCTGATAGGCAAGGGCGTCCTGCAAGGCCAGCTGCCCGTCGTCACCACCGACCCTAACCTCATCGAGGGCCAGGCCCAGAAGTTCATGTCCAAGAAGGGCTTCGACTCGGGGCGGGCGAGTCGGCGACCATGGATGCCAACCGCCTCGCCTTTCGCCAGTGGAAGATCGTCCCGAGAGTTCTGAGGCCCACCAGCCCGAGGGACCTCGGCGTCACGCTCTTCGGACATAAGTACGGTAGGCTTGCCGCCAGGGTAACCACACTCGGCATATGCAATGACACTGACCCGCTTCCAACAAACACCAATAGACACGCCCGTTCTCATGGCCCCAATCGGTGTTCACTCACTATACCATACGGATAAGGATATTGGCACTGCCAACGCATGCGCTGCCCTCGGCGTCCCCTTTACCCTTAGCACCGCCGCATCCACGGGCATCGAAGAACTCGTAGAGGCAAGCCCGCACGGGCCGAAGTGGTTCTAGCTCTATTGGCCGACGGATAAGGCGCTCACGGCGTCGAGCCAAGGCAAGCGGATACCAGGTGCTGGTTGTCACGCTAGATACCTGGACCTTGGGCTAGCGGCCGCGGGATATCGACACGGCCAATGTCCCCTTCTAGGTCGGACAAGGCGATGAGGTTGGCTTCCAGGACCCCGTGTTCAGGAGCCAGTTCGCCCTGCAGAGCCACGGCGCCACTCCCGAAAGTGAGATGCTAGCCGCAGCCGCGCATTGGACGGGCTTAGTCTTCCCCGGCGTGAGCCATGGCTGGGATCAGCTTGACTCTCTCCGTAGGAGCTGGGACGGGCCTATCGTTCTTAAGGGCATCCTGAGCGTCGAGGATGCTAAGCTGGCCGTCGAGTATGGCATAGACGGTATTATAATTAGCAACCATGGAGGCAGGCAATTAGACGGCACGTTGGCGACCCTAGACGTTCTCCCGGACATCGCAGGCGCCGTTGGTGACGACATCACCGTCATGCTCGATTCGGGGGTTCGCACGGGTGCGGATATCCTCAAGGCACTCGCCCTCGGCGCAAAGGCAGTCTTTCTAGGCCGGCCTATCGTCTACGGGCTCGGCATCAACGGGACGGCGGGTGCCCGGGCCGTCCTGGCGGGCCTGTTGGCCGATCTCGACCTGGCCATGGGATTTGCGGGCATCAAGCGCGTCTCGGAGCTCCAGCCGTCGTTGCTCCGGCGAGTCCAGTATCCGGGCGACACCCTATCGAACCTGTAGATGATTCATTTACTCTTTTCAGTCCGGGTGGACGCTCTTTGATGCGTCGTCTAAGACGCAAGTCTAAGACGGTGTGACGCTGCTACCCTTTGCCGCTCGGGGTTTTTCTACCCTACCAGCCGTCACGTTGCACACGGAACCGGCGGGTTTTCTGCTTGACACGGCCGGCGTCATTGAGCAGGTTATTGGCGCCGTGATCCCGATAACATCCGTTCCAATCAATTCCAGCCGATCATAGCCGCCACAGACGACGATTCTATTGGATAGTCTGCCATGACTGAATACCACCCCCCGAGCTCATCGGCCCATGATGCTGGCTTATCAATACTGTCAGCCCGGAGTCTCGTCACGAGGACTAGCTTAGACACTCTACAGGGTTGGATTGCAGCCCGGGTCATTCATATTCCATCTCGAGAAGCAATCAAGCGCAGTCACTCTACGTTGGATTGCAGCCCGGGTCATTAATACTTCATCTCGAGAAGCAATCAAGCGCTCACTCTACGTTGGATTGCAGCCCGGTCATTAATTTCAATCTCGAGAAGCAATCAAGCGCAGTCACTCTACGTCCGATTACCCCGAGGTGCCGATGCTAACCTTTTGGATCAACTACATAAAGGGGTTGACGCCGGTGAGAAATCAATTGCAATCATTCTCGACCTCGGCCTCTTTTTAGCAACTGTCAACAACCCCACAGCCTTCAAAATGCGTTTCTCAGCCATTTTGCCCTTTCTGGGAGCAGTTTCGTCTGCTCTGGCAGCTCCCAACCCGGTCTCAGAGTCAGTCTCCAACGCCACTGCGCTGGGCATTGACGTGTACGGGCCGATCCCCGGCGACGCCGTGAGAGCCAGGGAGGGCCACTGGACTGCCGAACCGGGAACCCAGGCATGGGCGTGGATCCGGGCCCAGATCGACCTTGGGAACGATCACGGCCCCGAGTCCAAGCCGGAGAAGCGCCAGCAGTACGCGAACATCGGCATGAGCATGTTTGTTGGTGACCTCTGTAAGCAAGACGCCCCAGCCGCCAGCCAGAGGGGTGCTCACATGCATGTGCAGGCACCGGTCAGGCAGTATGGTGGGACAACGTCCTCTACGGTTACAAATACTACACGACCATCAACATGTTTAGCGTGGGCATCCGCTATCGCAGCCTGCGCGCAGATGAGCGGCTGGAGTTTAGCAGGGGGAATGGCTTCGACTATTGTGCCACCCATCTGTACGCGATGGAAAGGAGCGCTCCAGGTAAGTCCCATGCGCCATATCAGCAGCGTGAGTCCATCTGACCTGGTGCACAGTTGGCTGCTTTAACTCTCAGCTGGTGAACTGTTTCCGCATTGGCTTTATTGCCTAGATTGGTATTCTGGACAGCTCGTGGGAGAGAAAATGCAGCGTTGGATGGCTCGTGGGGAAATGCGGCGTTTGGATGGCTCGTGGGAGAGAAATGAAGTTTTTACAGATGATGCCGTCCAAAGTGTCGTGCAACGCGCTTTTGTTTGGTCGTCTCTTGCGTCATCACGTGAGCAATGTAGACGTCTTTTCGGGTCACGGGATCGGAGCTGACGTGGCCAACAATTGTCATCTTTTCGCCTCTGTGCACGACTCGCTGCGACTCGCAGAACGAGGGCAATTTCTGCCACCTCGACGCGCTCGGCCCTTGTTCTGCCACCTCGACGCCGTTTCTGTGTCTCAATGCATGCACCTTTAGACTTTTGGCACTGCGAAATCACGGAGTCGCGGTGCATCAGCCGCCGTTGCCGGAATGGTCTTGTCGACTGCGCCAGTCTTGTCGACTGCGCCAGTCTTGTCGACTGCGCCAGTCTTGTCGACTGCGCCAGTCTTGTCGACTGCGCCACCGTGTCCGACCCCGAGCGTGGCGATGCTCCCGGAGACCCACCTACACGCATGACGCAACTCCCACCTCCTCAGCATGACTTCCTTGGACCATGACCAGCACTCGCCCTGACGCCGCTGCAGCCATTGCTCGACACTCGCCTCGCCATTCCCTGCCTCTCACTCACCGAGCCTCTGTCATCGCAGGAGCCTGCATCCAGGGACACCGGAAAGGCTAGGCCCGGCCATAGACACAGACTCGCCCCTCACCGCCTCGCTCTTCCCCTACGCCGCGCGCAAGAACCCAACAATGGCCGACATGTCGTCGCCCATGGCCAACCTGAAGCCCTTTTCCAATTCCGCGACCGAAGATGACGACGACAAAGGCGACGAGTTTCGCGTCGACAGCGTCGGCCGAGGCGGCCGCTACAACCGCCACGCCCTGCAGGACGAGGAGCCCCTGAGGGTCAGCCATGCGCTCCAGTCCTTCCTCGTCAAGCAGGGCGTCTTGTCAGAGGACGACGTGAGCTCAGGCGTGCACGACCAATGTCAAGCCCTGCGCGACATGCTGAGCAAAACGTCCTTTGCCGTGCCGGACCAATTGCAGGACCGCTCTCATCCCCTGCCCGAATACTTCATCAGCTCCAGTCACAACACGTACTTGATGGCGCATCAGCTCTACGGCACCTCGTCGGCCAAGGCCTACGAGACTGCCCTCAGAATGGGCTCCCGCTGCGTCGAGATTGATGCGTGGGACAACGCCAACGACCCGGACGAGCCCAAGGTCACCCACGGCTACACTTTTGTATCCCACATCCCGTTTCGTGCCGTTTGCGAGACGATCCGCCACGTCTTTGACGAGGACCTCGATTTGGCGGCTGACGACCCCTCGTACCCGGTAGCCCCCATTCTGCTGTCCCTGGAGAATCACTGCGGAGACCACGGCCAGCGGCGCCTCGTCCACATCATGAAGCACGTCTTTGGCCACCGTCTGCTCAGCGAAGCAGTCCGCCGGGAGGGCCACCGCGAGCAAGAGGGTTCGGGCGAGCATGTCACCTTGGCGGAGCTCGGTCCTCGTATCGCAGTCATTGTCGAGCATCACATGGCCGGCGAGGCCAACAACAGCGACTCTTCCTCGGACGAATCATGCAGCGCCGACGAGGAAAGGAGAGGTGGCGATGCCGCCCGGGACAGGCAGGGCGACAAGTCGGTCCCGTTCAGCGTCATCACGCCAGAGCTCGCTGGGCTCGGCGTCTATGCGCAATCCGTGAAGCCGGCCGACAATTCTTGGTACGATGCTGGGGGCATGCTCAACGGGCCGCATCATCACCTCATCAACGTCTCCGAGTCGGGGCTATCGAAACATTTGCCGGCCAACGCGGCGCCCATCGCAAGGCACAACGCCCACCACCTGATGCGAGTCTACCCCAAGGGAACGCGCATCTCGTCGTCGAACCTCAAGCCCGTGGCCTTTTGGGGCATTGGCGCCCAGATCTGCGCCCTCAACTGGCAATCCTTTGGCACGAGCAACCAGCTCAACGACGCACTCTTCAACGGCTCCGACGGCTACGTCCTCAAGCCGGCGGCCCTACGCGCCGGCGGTGATGGCAAGCTTGGGACTGGGCGGATCAAGAGGCTTCGCCTGCACGTCGCGGGCGCCACGGATATTCCTCTTCACGAGGACCGCGAGGCCGAGTCAATCAAGCCCTACCTGACGTGTAATCTATACAGCCCGTGCCCCATCCAAGGCGACACGTTTAAGCGCAAGACTTCGCCCTATAAGCACCACCGGCTGGGCATGCTGCACCGGGGCGAGAACCCCCCGGCCATTGACCCAATCTGGGACGAGACGCTCGAGTGGACGTACGAGGAGAATGAGCTCGTGTTTCTGCGCATGCTGATCAAGAGCGACGACGCGTGGGCTAAGAACCCCATGTTTGCGGCTGCGGCGGTGCGTCTCGTGTACGCTGTGCCTGGCTGGACCATGATCAACATGATGGACATGAAGGGGGGCGAGACGGGCTGCACGGTGCTTGTCAAGTTTACCATTGAAGATGCTTGATGGCAGTGCGTTTGGGTAGCCGCGCTGCTGGGCCGTTGGAATCGACAGTTGCCCCGGCCACATTGCACGTATGTTGCCAATGTCTTGCCTGCCGCAGTCCTGATTACCGTGCCCAGTCGGTAGTCGCCGCTTGCAGGCAGTGATTTTCCGCCATGAGAGTGACGACGCCGGCCTCTATTCTCCGTGTAGACGCGAAACCCCGAGGCAAAGATGCGCGCGGCCCGACGGAAAGGAAAACGAGACAAGAACAGGAGGCGTCGCAGAGAGCAAGGGATGGATGGGCCAAGGCGACGACAGGGCGGGCCTGACACATGCTGAGCCTCCGACGGCCCATCCATGACGTCTCCTCTCGTCACCTTGATCGTCTTGACGATGCGTCTCGAGTTCCTGGGTCGCGTGCGCGTGTTTTGATGCCGCCACGGGGCCTAGGCGTGGACCCGTGTCTAGCGATATCACTCTGCACATGATTTACCGGCCCGGCCTGTTTGCCATGTGCATGTAACGGTGGGCTTCTGGGGGAGGGACGGCGTGCGGCGTTTCGCGTGCGGGCCGACATGGCGGCGGCGGCGGGATGGCGGCCCGGGGACCCTTGTGCGTGTGTGAGTGTGTGAGTGTGAGTGTTGATGATCGTCAGAGTGTGTGAGTGTGAGTGTGAGTGTGAGTGTGAGTGTGAGTGTGAGTGTGAGTGTGAGTGTGAGTGTGAGTGTGAGTGTGAGTGTGAGTGTGAGTGTGAGTGTGAGTGTGAGTGTGAGTGTGAGTGTGAGTGTGAGTGTGAGTGTGAGTGTGAGTGTGAGTGTGAGTGTGAGTGTGAGTGTGAGTGTGAGTGTGAGTGTGAGTGTGAGTGTGAGTGTGAGTGTGAGTGTGAGTGTGAGTGTGAGTGTGAGTGTGAGTGTGAGTGTGAGTGTGAGTGTGAGTGTGAGTGTGAGTGTGAGTGTGAGTGTGAGTGTGAGTGTGAGTGTGAGTGTGAGTGTGAGTGTGAGTGTGAGTGTGAGTGTGAGTGTGAGTGTGAGTGTGAGTGTGAGTGTGAGTGTGAGTGTGAGTGTGAGTGTGAGTGTGAGTGTGAGTGTGAGTGTGAGTGTGAGTGTGAGTGTGAGTGTGAGTGTGAGTGTGAGTGTGAGTGTGAGTGTGAGTGTGAGTGTGAGTGTGAGTGTGAGTGTGAGTGTGAGTGTGAGTGTGAGTGTGAGTGTGAGTGTGAGTGTGCGTGTGAGTGTGAGTGTGAGTGTGAGTGTGAGTGTGAGTGTGAGTGTGAGTGTGAGTGTGAGTGTGAGTGTGAGTGTGAGTGTGAGTGTGAGTGTGAGTGTGAGTGTGTGAGAAATGTGTGTCATTGAGAAAGTTGTGTGTCATCGCGCTGAGGCGCCTCACCCCTCATCCGCTCCCCCACCATCTCGGCCCCTCAGCGTAAATACCTCTGCGTGAGGACTGTGAGTGTGTGTGAGTGAGAATCGCATCCCCCCAAGTGTCGGTGAAACGCCCGACACTGGCCAAGCAGGTTTGTTTCGGAATTCCTCCCCATCATCATCCATCATTTCTCATCATCATCATGCTGGTAACATGCTGCTTATTCAACCCGCCCAAGTAGACATACATTGTACAACACAACCTCGAAAAGCTCGGCCAATCAAGACGGGAGAGGGTGTGTGAACCACGTATGTACCTAGTACTTGTAATAGTGGACGTCCTCGTCGAATGTCATGCCATGCCATGCCACCCCATCGTCCCATCTCGGTGTGCAAGGGCATAAGTGAGGGGTGGGCGAGACCCTCAGCCAAGCGCGTCGACAATGGACGGGCCTCGAGGCACGCGTGACGAACCTGGGAAGCGCGCGGTGCAGTTCACCATGTCGGTCGGAACAAGGGGCAACGCCCGAGAAAACTACCACTCTATTCCGCGACACTGTACTTCGTACTTCGTACATACGGATACCGAGTACGGATACCCACGAGTTAAACGGAGTACGAATACGGATACCTAAACGGAGCACCCGGGGCGAGTCCCGCGCGCCTGTCCGCGGCTACTGCGCAGCCTCTGTTCCTGTCAACGGCAAGGAACGAGTCTCGCAACGTTTGGTCTTCTTCATCGGCCTGGCCGTGTCCGGATGCCCCTCGCCCTGGGCTAGCCCTAGCCCAGCGCATGGCCGCGTCGCACCGGTGGGCGGCACAGGCCCTCCAGCAAAGACCAATAGGCGAGGCATCTGGCCATGGCCTGCACCTGGCCATCAGCCATCAGGCCATGGTCGCGTTACTCTGCTACGTGTGAGCCGTTGAATCCGAGTATCCGTACTCCGTGTGTGGTAGTACATGGAACCCCAGAGGCAAGACAAGGCCCGCGGCCTGATGACCAGGCAGCAGTCAGTCACGGGCCATCTAGAAGGCCAATCGAAGGCTTCGGGCCTGCGGACTACCGACCCTGTGGCACCAAGGAGAAGCGAGACGTTTGCCGCAGTGAGCCCGGGCCGTCGTCGTGTGAGCAGCAGAGAAGAGGACAACAAGCGAGGTCAAGCATGACGTATTCGATGCACAGTGTCCGGTGGTCCACGGCGCCGTCATGAGCCAACAGCCGGCTAATGACAAAGACGAAGGAAGCCCAGTGCGACCCGGGAGAGACGGCGCTTGTGCTTGTGCACCTGGCCTTGGGCGGATGAGCGCCCACCATGACACACAGTCTGCGGCAACCATCGTCAGCTTCTGCCGTGCCGCACATCAGTCATTGCAGGACGAGGAAACGCCGTCGACATGCAAAGTAAAGACTAGGCCAACGAGTGCAGACCGAGGTCCGGAAGGGTGTGAAGCGGAACATGGGGTCGCACATGCATGTACGAATACTTCGTACATATGGCTCGTGCCGTGGCTGGCTGCTCGCATCTTGCCCACGAGGACGAGGGAGAGACATCGGCTCCATGGGCTAGCCTAGTAGCTGCAGCGCATTTCCCATGCCCTCCAATGTTTCGGATCTGTTGACAATGTTTAGCCTGCAGAGCGTGTTTACGGAGAGCGTGAGCGCCCCCCTTTTCTCTTGCTTCTTCCCCACACACAGCCTGATGTCATGCATCATCAACAGCCTCCTTGTTGGTCTGACATCGGGTGGCCGTTGCCAGACACGGACGGAGAGCGCCCTGGTTCGAGAGGCGCCCCTCGTTGGGCACAGGAGGTGCCATGTGGTGCAAATGGGCTGCTGCCGCTTGGCATGTCGAGTTGCGCGCAGCCGTTTGGACAGGCCACGGCGAGTTGTTCTCGTCCGTCGTGTGTGTGGCTCGTCTGCGTGCAGGGCTTTGCGTGCAGGAGAACTCCCCCTCGGGATTGGAGGGTGAGACGTGGCGTTTGCGAGAGGGACCCTTGCCGAGAGGCGGCCATGGAAGCTTCTGCTGCGTTGTTCCAAAGAGACGGGAATGAAGTTCAAGTTGACAGGAGCTTGGGGGGTTTGGAGACGAAGCTCCCTAAAAGTTCCCCCAACGGGTACGGTACCGCTACCCTAATGGAGGCCCTAAACCGCCGACGCTCCACTGACAGCGGGAAACGAAATACTAGGTACCCGATCTCGGGCGCCAATGTACAGAAAGCCGCGCGGGGCGTGACAAACGGGCAAGAAGACGAGGAAATTCGCCGCAACTACGGCCCCCCCACCCTAATCTTGCGCGCAAGTTGCCCGATTGGGCCATCATGTGCTATCTCGCTCGACTCGACGACACGGCACATTTATGAAAAAAAGCTTTTTCACTTCGGTTTGGCTAAAATAAGAAAATAAGCTGTGACGAAGAGTGAACAGCGGACATGGCCTGCGCGTCGGGCCGCATGTGACCTGGTCAGTGCATTAGCATTGGTGTAGTACTTCGTAGGTAGGGGTACTTATACATACTTGGTAACTCGTAGGCGAAAAATCGAGGGACCAACGGACCACCGCTCCTTGGCAAAAGGGAATCAGCGGCCAGTGACGCCATTGGTCGTGCCACTGTCTGGAGGACTTGACCAACTGCAGTCCCCACCTTCCCATACCTATGTACTGGTACATACTCCGTACGGAAGGAAAAGGGGACGCACTTTAACCCTTGCCCGTTTCGTTTACTAGCAGCGTCCGTGTCCAGCAATGTAAACGGTTGCCCCGAGAGAGATCCAGGCACCGGGCGAATCCCACCCTCGGCACGTGCCAACTTGTCTCCCGTCATTCCCATCTCCCGAGCATTGGTCCACCAGGGGCCTCTTTTTCTAGGAGCCTCCGAGATGATTGGTATGTGGGCGGAGGGTGAAAAACTCCCTTCTTTTAGCCCGTGAATGTACGAGTTATGTACTGAGTACCTAGAAAGTCAAACTGTAAAACTGTACATTGTACCTGGTCGCCCACCTACAACAAACAAAGAAGCAAACCAACCAGCGAGATCCCTTGATGAGGAGCAAAGGGCAAACCCGCCACCCGACAGGCTGGGAGAGCTGCATGCATGTAAAACCGCCTTGGCCTGCGGGAGACTACTACTACTATCGCGATTCACTATCAGACAGTTGGGGCCAATGGTCTAGTACGACAGTCTCCCCAGTAGGTACCTACCTTGTTAGACGAGCCTCTCCGCGACGGAGACCCCTCATGTATCCGTGCCCCGTATCCGTACTCCATAGTACATACCCGTTGGGATCGATGAGCTGCATAGAGGAGTCTGTACTAATAAGTGAGTTTCGTTGGGTGGCATTGTCGTGGGTAGACGGCGGCGGTGCCTGAGTCTCGTGCCTCGTATCATTGCACAGTGCGCCGACACGCCAGCGGCCTCCCAACCAGCTCTGTACCCTATACTCCGTCGCTGGAAGATGGTATCTCAGTGTTGCGGCGGACACACTTGCCAGTGTATTCCTATGTCTGTACTCTATACAAAGCCCCCTCGCGGCCTTGTCACCTTTTTCTTTTATTTTCCTGTCTTCCCGCCGTGTGGAGTACAGGTACAAGGTGCAGCCTCTGCATGCCACCCGGTTCCGTCATAGCACTCCTCGGCACCCCACCACCACGA
Source organism: Ophiocordyceps sinensis (assembly GCA_012934285.1). Classification (NCBI taxonomy): domain Eukaryota; kingdom Fungi; phylum Ascomycota; class Sordariomycetes; order Hypocreales; family Ophiocordycipitaceae; genus Ophiocordyceps; species Ophiocordyceps sinensis. Next base: position 13,763,130 of record JAAVMX010000005.1, read on the forward strand.
TTTGCTTGCTGGGGTGTGGCAGAGCACCTAACCCTGGATACGGCGCAGTACCCCGGGCCCCCCACGTCGAAGCGGCGTAGACAATGTATAGCGCCGTACTTCGTACAGCACCTTGGGTACTCTCGCTATCAGCCCAGCACGCACACTATCCAATTAATTCTTTCACTCCTCTTGTACCAAGTTGTACCCAAGAAGCTCTTCGCTATCCCACCCCTCAGCCCCCTCATCTTCTTCCTTCTCCTGCTCATCTAGCCTCCCTCTTTTTATCTTTTTACTGTATACTCTTTATTCCCTCCCCTTCCTCACCCCGTCCGTCTGCTTGCTCGGGTTGTGGCAAATACGATAAATCCTCCCCCATCGCCTCGCTGCTTCGACCCAGCCCTCGACCTGTTCAGCTTGCTCGAGGCCGGTGACGGACTCTGCCCTCGACGATCTCACTCATACCAAGTACTACCACGTCGACGGAGCTCTCACCCGTTTGAGTTAATCTTCCGACTCCACCGTCGGAGGTTCCCATATCCGTCGCCAGCCTTCTGTCCCGCCTCTTCTTCTCCCCTCTTCCAACCTCCCACTCCCTCCTCTTCTCGTCTCTTCTCGTCTGTTCTCGTCTGTTCTCGTCAGGTTCGGGGACAAAGCGCCATGTCGGACCATCACGATACTCGGTCTGTCGGCTCTCACGCAAACGCCCGCACCATGGAGCGATCCGATTCCTCGTCGTCGTCGACCCCCTCGGATACCAACGAGCCCGTCCTCCATCAGCCCATGCCCACACGACCGCGACTACACAAACGCAACAGCAGCGGCCCAATGGTGGTGACGCGCGACAGCTTCGACATTGTCGGTCCCGTCGAGTCTCATTTTGGCCCAGATGACGTCAGGGCCATGAGCCCGCGGCGGACGAGCGAGGACATTGACAAGATGGGCAAGGCTGCGAGAGAAGAGCTGCACAGGTACGTCGTCCTCCTGCCTCTAGTGACGCGACGGCCTGGGTGCTGACTGGGGTGCTGGTAGACATGCAAAGGCATTGCAAGACTCGCTCCTCAGCATTTTCAACCGAATCGAGGCCGTTCGCGAAGAGCACGACAAGCTAGATAACAACAACAAGTTTCTGCAAAAGTACATTGGCGACCTGATGAGCACGAGCAAAATCACGGCGTCTGGCAGCAGAGGCAGGAAATGAGAGACTCGCGCGTCCAAAGACTGAGAGACACGTGTCCACGCGCACCTTCAACTCACGATACCCACGATGCGCGAAACGGCCCGCGTGGCCTCGAAAGTCGCGCGCTTCGACTGCCACCCGGCCGCGTTCTGTCGACGATGGCCAGCGTGCCACGCCAGAGATTGTTCTGTCCCCTTGTCACCTGAATCCGATTACCACACGATATCCAAACGTCGGACGCGAATGTCTTGCACCACTGGACTTTTCTTTTATCACGGCTGTTGCGTGTGGGCAGGGGCCTTGATCCCGGCGCGCAACCCTACTGTACTTTACTTGCATCTTCACGGCCGTCTCGTCTATTGGTATATTGTTAGCGGATTCCAGAGCGACTGCTAATGCGGGAGGCACCAAGGCACACACGGCCACGGCCATTCAAGGTGTGCAGTTTCTACTTTACGGTCCGTCATCCGGGGGCATCAGACCTTTTGTTGGCATTGGGACGGGACTTGTTTCAAGCCCACGACATTGGCGACGCCCCCCGCCGTTGCACGCATAGTACTAGGCGTTGATTGGAGCAGGGTACGGGGTGATGCCGACACTGAACTGGCATTTTCCTTTTTCCCCCTTTTCCCCTTTTTTTTTCATTTTTCTGTTTGTCTGTTCCGAGCCAGACAGCTAGACGATTTTAACGCGGACAGGCATGGTAGAAAAGGGTAAATGGCACAGGGTGTATCTTGTCTGGTACAGGGGCGTCAAAAGTACCCGAGGACACTCTGTCAACGGACACTCTGTCAACCATGAACTGACTGACGACTTGCCCACGGCCAATTGATGAAGGGGCGACGTCGAGCATGAGGCGCTGGCTTGCATCCTCCCAGCTTGGCCCCCTTTGCCCGACGAGGATTTCTTTGATTTCTTTGTTATCATGGTCTTGATTGTCACAGATTTCCGTCTTGGAGAGCTTTGGGCTGGGATGATGCTGGCAGCGCCAAGCCGGGCCCTCGAGCACAGGCGTGGAGCCCGGCATGTCGAATTATCCAGCTTTGGTAGATTAGCCAGCCACGCCAACTTTTCACGGTAGCATCCACGGCGCACCATGTCTTGACGGTTGCCGGCCTGCCTAAACCTACATATGCTCTGCTACTCGAGGCGTGCTACTCGAGGCGTGGACGGGGCTGTGGCCCATTGCCGAGGGGCCGACGGAGAGTTGACGACGCACCCTCCCACCTACCCCCTTTCCAAAACAGCCGGGTCGTGCCCAAGACGTACGGATAGGGCAGAAACAACAGACGGGAATCAAGAAAAAAAAAGGGGGTTCGGCGTCGGCGGGCATGTTTTGCACGGCGGGCCCCTCGCCTCGCCTCGCAACCCGGCCAATGGGAAGCTTCGTGTCGGGCGCCGCGATGCCGAGAGGGTGAAGGGGGGGGGGTATATGCGCGCGCTTAATCAAGGGAGGCCGCCCCTTTTCATTGCGTGGCACCGTCAAGGCATATGGAGAAGAAAGAAAAAGGGGAAAGTGGGAAAGGGGGAAAAGCCCCCTCCCCATGGCATCCCGCGATAACCTCGTAGACCAGCCAGCAAAACACGTCCGAGACTCGGCCCCGTCCTCAGGCCACCATCCTCGCTTCCTTGCCCCCCAGCAGGCCCTCGCTCTCCAGCACCAGCGGCCCCCCCGCCGGCCCGCTCGCGTCCAGGCTGACCGTCACCCCCCTGCGCTCCTTGACCGCCCGGACCGTCTCCCCGAGGTTGCGCCAGTCCACCTCGCACGCCAGGCTTGCCTCTGGTTGCCGCTGGTGCTGGTGCTGGTGCTGGTGCTGCCCGTCCGCCGGTGCCGCAACCACCTCGCGAATCTCCACCGTCGGCAGCGGCAGCCATCCCTCGCGCTGCGCCACCAGCATCAGCGGAATCTCCGCCTCCGTCTCGGCGCTCGACGACAGCGGCGCCGCGTCCGCCGCCGACGACCCCGGTATCACGAACCGCCCCTTGCGCCGCCCCCCCAGCAGCCACGCCTCGGCCGGTGCCGCCACCTCGTAGCCAAACTCCTGCTCCTCCCGCTGCGCCGTCTCCGTGTCCCAGGCCCGCGTCCACCGGAGATGGAGCGTCGCCGGCACCATCTGGTTGACGCACACCGTTGCCGTCCCGCCGCTCCCGACCTGCACGGGGCCCGGCTCCGGGAGGTGTAGCCGCATGTCCGCAGTGTGCACTACCGACAGAGACGGAATTTCGACGGGTATCAGCAGCGATGACGCCTCGTCTGCATTGCCCGCGCCGACCTTTATTCGCGGGTGCTGCCTTTGCCAAGCGCAGAGCACCTCGCCCAGCTTGGCCGCCGCCTCCTCGCTCGACCCGGGCACCGTCCCGAGCCCCTCGAAGCCTCTCTCCCACGCGATGCCCTCGAGGAACGCCGTCGCCAGGTCTCCCAGCAGGGCAGCCCGCTCGAGATCATGCGCCCCGAGCCCTCTCCTTACCTCCTTCAACACGTGCTCCACCACCAGACCCGAGTACTGCTCCAGGGGCGTCTGAGCCAACTCGTCCGCGACCGAGTCTCGGATCACGTCCTCGACCACCGTCTGCAGTACGCTATAGTGCAGCTTCAGGTACATTATCCTGCCGGACCGCTCCCCGGCCTTTGTTCCGGCCCTTCTCTTCACCCGGTAGAGCAGACTTGCCGGCTGCTTCGGAAACACGGTCACGGTGTTCTGAGGAGGGACGCCAAACGCAGACTCGAAAAGCTCCGATTCCAGCAGCTCGCTCTTGTGCAGCGAAACGGGGCTCGACGTCGCTGTCGATATGATAAATCTCGAAAATAGGGCATGGTGCTTGAAGACGTCCTGCACGTTGACGCCGAGGGCCAGGGAGACGGGCATCGTCAGCGATTTGGCAAGGGAAAACGTCTCGCCCGACTCGGTGACATATTTCACCTCGAGCCTGGCCAGCACGTCGGCGACGTCCTGCTCGACCGAGTACGGAAAGCGAAACGTCGCAGACGTGCCCTCGGCCATGGAACCCAGGAAGAAGGCGCCAGACTCGGGAGGCTTGGCGAACTCCATCGACGAGTCCACAAACTTGGCCTCCGTCGTCAGCAGTCGCAGTCCTCCAGTGGCGGGCCTGACCCGGATCTCGCAGCTCTTCACCTTGTTCCACCCAGTGCTGAGCTCAAAGTCGAGCGAGTTGTTCTTGTCCAGGCACGTGTGCTTGCTCGCGCTCGCTCGCACGTCGAAACCTCCAGTGCGCGGGTAAAGCCTCACTTTCGCGTCTTTGAAGACGGCCGCCGTTTCCCTTGGCTGAGTCGTGTCCTGGTCGTGGTGCAGATGCAACTTGCTCGACGATAGGCCGAGGTGACTGATGATGAACTTGCCGTCCACAACAGACTGTCCTCTTGGTTAGCCCGTTGGCCAGGATTCACGCGCCCATCTCCCACTTACGTTGCAGTCCACAGTGATGAGATTCCTGCCTGGGGACAGTACAAATGGGCCCGTTTTCTCAAACGCAAGCTCCTTGCACGGTCCACCGTCGATGCTGGCCACTTTCAACTGGGCGGCATCAATCGCAATGTCGGTGGGAAGGAGGCTGTACAAGGCCACTGAAAGCGAGCAGGTGTCGCGTCTTTCGTGGTACAGGGGCGGCCCACCCAGCTGAATGTTTGTAAAGACGTTGGCCAGCGGCACCTTGATCTCGCTCGGGAGCGTCTTGGCCAGACCAAACAGCTCGCCGATGATGGCCTGTAGCGGCGAGCTTTGAGCAGTGTCCCGCGATACTCGGAACAGTGCCACCTTGTCTTGGAGCCGCGCCCTCTCGGCCGCGCATGCTTTGGTGACTAGTTTGAGGGCGACGCGCACAAAGTCGTCTTTGGACTGCAGCTCGCTCAGGCACCTGGCGTACATGGCGAGCATTGAGAGTTCCAGAGAAGACCAGCCATCGCCTCCGAAAAAGGACGTTGTTTCGCCAAAGTAGTCGGCAGCGACCCTGTACTCCTTGACGTGCACCTTGAGAACAGCCAGGTCGGCCCTGCAGGACTGAACGGCGTGTTGGTGGCCTGCCACTGTGTGATGCCGTAGGGCCTTGTCGGTCAGGATCTCATAAAGCCGGTAGAACTCGTCGGCGCCGTTCATGGCGGCGCGCAGTATCTTGCTCTCGATGCCAGCCACCGAGCCAGCGACGCCTTGACCGTCGTCAGACTTGTCATCTTTCGCCTTGTCGACGGCGGAGCTCTCGTCTTCGAGGCTCACATCGTCCATGTCCGGCTCGTCAATCATCGGAGCCTCGTCCCATCCGTCGGACCAGCCCCGCCTCTTGCCCAGCCCCCCGAGTACGCTCCTCGAAAGCATGTAGAGCTCAGCCCTCCGAGCGGCCAGCTCCTCTATCCCTACGTTGAGGAACCGCGAGCTTTGGGCCTCGCCGTCCGGGACGCTAGCCCGTCGACCGGGGCCCGGAAACAATCCCGGGCTCGGCGGCCGACGTGACGAGGCCGAGGCGCGGAGGGAGGTGCTGCGGGCCGGATGCATCATTGTCTTTGGCTCTGGCATCAGCGCCTTTGGCTCCTGGCCATTGCCGGGCGTCGGAGCCGTCGACGGGACTGGGAGCGCCCTGGTCGACGTCTGCGCCAAGATTTGCTGCGCGACCGAGAATGCAAACGACGAGACAATGTTGTCGACTGCAGCTAGACAAGATGCGTCGAGGGGGGCGGAACCTAGTTGCGAGTTCGCCGAGCTCGCCTCGGTCGAGAGCGCGCAAAGTAGGTCCTGCCGCATGACCTGCGAGATGAAGGGGATAAACTCGAGCGTTCTTCGACATATCTCGGCCAGCATGTGAAGGTTCTCGGGCTCGTCGTCGTGGCGCGTGGGCGGTGCGAGCGGCGCGACTCCGCGCAAGACGGACTCGTGCTGGGCCCTGAGCTTGGCCAGCAACTCTTCCCGCGTCGAAGAGGCGTTGCCCAGACGCAGGAGGAGCGAGATTTGTCGAGAGAAAATGTAGCATCGAAAGTCAAAGACCGAGACCTTGTTTTCCAGGATCCTGTCGCGATACGCCTTTTTGGTTGAACTAATGCTGATGTCGTCGGGCAGGTTGTTCTTGGCGGGCCCCCCCGACAAGTCCTCGGCGTCGACATGGCCGTCGTCGTCGGATGTCGCGGCCAAAGTCTTGTGGACAAGCGTCTTCAGCTCCTCGGTGTAGCTCAGAACCGAACCACCATGGCGCTCTGGCGAGCCAGTCTGGGCCTGTCCGTCGAGGACCGAGTCGAGCCCTACGCCGAGCTCATCATAGCCGACGAGTGCGTCCTCGACCAGGCCGACGCTCTCAAAGCCCCTCGCCAGCCCCTCCTTGAGGATGAAAAAGGTGCAAAAGTTCCAGCCCGGTAGGCTCCGCTGGGCGTCCTTTTCTTTGATGTCTTCCTCGTACTGGGTGACGCGGCAGTCAAACGAGGACAGAATCAGACTCTTGAACTTTCCCATCAGGTCGGCCCAGGCGTTTTCCGCATCCTGCTTGGACTCGGTGTAGCCCGACGGCACAGCGGGGACGACGCGGGGGAGCACGTCGTAGGGCACGTCGTTGATGCCGATGCGGATCTGGGCTACGTGGTCCGAGGCGCCCCTGGTCGACGAGTTGAAGTCGGAGCGGAGCTTCTCCAGGAGCGGCAGGGAGCCGGTGCGCCATCGCGACGACGCAGATGTCTTTTCCGAGGTGCCCGTGTCGGACAGCTTGCCGCTTCTCGGCTGGTTGGCGGCGGCCGTGTTGGGGATGACGACGTGGATAATGAGCCACTCAAAGGCGTCGTGCTTTTCCTGATTGCTGCTCTTTTTGGAGCTGCTCGACGGGGGCGTGTGCAGCCTGACCCATTCGCGGACCTCTGACCTGACGGACGCCTTGTACGAGTCGTTGTCGTCGCAGCGCACTAGCAGGGCCTTGAGGTACGAGGTGCGGCGCAGGCCGGGGATCTGATGCCGACGCTGACTTCCAGGGGCCCTGACGGGCACCGACTGAGCAGAGACAACCTCGCCGGAGCCGGATTGGCCGCCGACAGGCCGCGTGTGGAAGCCATGGTCGCGCGACGAGCTGTCGGGATCGCGAAGCGGGCGTGCAGGGTGGGAGCTGGATCCGCCGGGGAGCAGCTCGACGTGCAGGGTCTCGATGGATCGGATCGGTCCGGCGTGGGACTGCCAATGGAGGTTTCGAAGGGGGAGACGAGGGACTAGACCGGGCGCGAGCAGCTTGTAGACACCGTGGGGATCAAAGTATTCGACTGGGCGTCGAGTTAGCAGGCAACGGCTCCGGGAGCTCGAGACGGGGGCCTACCGGTGACTGTAGACGTCGAAGTCTGCCGATCCATGACTGCCGGGTTGCCTGGGCCATTGGCGCAAGACGGGCGCGCTGTCTGTCCTCACCCGCGAGGCGTCGAGGGCGTGAATCGCCGTGTAGATGGAGATGCGACGAGTTGGCATGAGGTGGCATGAAGTCTGGAGCAAGAAGGTGGTGTACCTGGATGAGTAAGCCGCCACCACACACAATCGTTATCGCATCGTGACTGCTCAACTTTCTACTAGTCTACTATGTACGCAAGCAACGGTGGATCTGCTCGACGGTTACCAACAAATTCCCGCGGCCCCGTTAGCCTTATAGCCCATTTTGCCCCTCTACCCTTAACGTCCCGTACCTAGGTACTTCCGCTACCGCCATGTGTGCAAACGATGCCGTGCCCAGCATTCGAACTTGACGTCCAAGGACCCAACGGCCTCTTTCCCGTTTGTGCGCTGGCATTGCTTTTCGAGTGTACAACCGAGACCTACCGAACGGCCGTCTACCTACTAAACCTAACGCCCTTTAAGGCCCTGATCCACAACGCCTTCAAAAAATCAATGCAGACGCGGGCAGAGACTTGCTCCACCTAATTTTAGTGCGGGTCTCCCCATGTACCGTCCGACATCCTTGTCGGCCATTTCACCCACCGCCTAAGGCCTGTATTTCCTATGCCTCGAGTCCTCGATACAGGTATTAATACGAAGCCATCGGCAGAGGCGGGAAAAGACTGCCTTTGGCATGCGAAATAGATCGTTGAACATAACGTTTGGTGCCGCAAGGAGCCATTGACAGTGTGCCCGAGACCGCGCGGGGGAACCTCGAAGAGAGAAGTCGTCGTTATCGCTATTCGCGATAGCCTCATTTTCTCCCCTATGAGCTTCCTCGTCGATGAAGCCGCCGGCCACAAAGGCTTGTGCAAGAGCTAATAGAATGGTAGCTTTCCTTGTATGATCGTAGGCATCGTATTTAACGATAAAGCGGTTGGGGAAGTCGCCTAGGAACGAAGTCATAATGCACGAAGAGGGTGTATCGAAAGCGCCTTAAAAAACGATATAGGCGATATGTCGAAAAACAATGCGGCGCACCGCATTGTTTTTCGACATGTCGCCTATGGCAGAATTCGACATTTTTCTTGGCATCTTTCCCTAATGTAGGCATCTACGCGATGCTGCACGACCCCTACTAGCGCGATACATTGTGAATAGGGATAGACATGCAGCTATAGGAGGAGGAGCACGAATTCTTGCATTTAGGCCGAAAAAGGCTATTAATCGGGGGACGAATACTCTTCTAGCCGAGTTGCATGTCCGCATTGGTTTTTTCAAGGCGTCGTGGATTAAGGCCTAAAGGGGTCGATAAGACGGGAAGGAGTCCTTATAAGCGATAGTAGCAGTATATAAGGGAATACAACCCCTTATATAGCTATATTAAGAAGATCCGGCCGATAATCACGCATTTACGCGTGTATAGATATATAGTATACCTAATAATAACGGCAGTAGGGTAACTATTAGATAGGGTCTTTAGGGTTAACCGGTGTATATATATTTTATATAATACGGCTAGCTAGAGAGGAGGCTACCGTGTTGTAATATAGCCTCCCTTAAGTCACGTGCGCACGTAACGCACGTGATTATATAATTACGTGTATATAACTATATCTTATAACACTATATTCCTATACTAGCAGTCTTTCTTTTTATAACCTTAGACTAAGTGATTACGATTACGAACGCGTAAAATAACCTTATGTCTATATAAAAGAAATAGTACGCGGCTTTATTAAATAGGCCGGTACGAATAGATCTTAATATTAAATTAGGCCCGGGCTAGAACGTAGCCGGGGCGAAGTAGGGCCGTATTAAGGCCGGCATAGAATAGTGCCGGCGCAACGTAGTTAATATCGATTAAGGTCTTATAATAAAGGCATCTATTCGAACCGTTAATTAGTTTGAATTAATAAAGCGCTATAGAGATCGATTAAGGGAGTCCTTTATTATCGCGTTAGCTAGGTTATTATTACTATTAATCTACCTAATCTCCGAGATCTCGCGCCTCTTATACGACTATCGAAGGGCTATAATATCAATCATAAGCCTCTTCTCCTAGGTTATCCCTAGCTTAACGAGGTTCTCGTAAAGCGAGTATAAGTCTATGCAAATTACTAGTAGAAGGGGTAGAATTTATAAGTGTTTCGTAATTAGCTTTATAGTTATTACTAGGACGATGCTAAGGTCGATACTATTTACTATCCCGTAGATTTCTAATGCAAGCACGCTTTATATTACGCGTTTACACTTAGTCGAGCTTTAATAAATAATATTGCCGGTAACGTCGAATTTAGTATCGGTCCTCTCCTTATTAATAATTGCAATAATAAAGCTAAGTTACGATAAGAGGTCTCTATTATTTGCGAAAGAGCCGTCTGTAAAGACTATTAGCTTTACTATTGCTAGGTCTATCGGGACGTATTTTAGTCCTCGATCTTAGTTATCCTTTTGCTACTAAAGACGCTTATTTAGCCTCTTATAGTCTTTCTTTTTAGGCTTGTAAACTTAGGCTGTAATAGAGATATTAAAGGATTCTTCTAGCTAATAAACACACGCTACGTAGCTCCCTTAGGCCCGTTATTCTAGGTAGCGCTAAGGGCTATTAGATGCTATTATATTAATTATGTTAATACGTATAGCCTAGCCCTTCTACTGCAATAGTATATCTCCGCTCTATTATAGTATTACCTTCGCGCCGTTAAAGTCTATAATAGAGCTAGCTATTATTAACGTCTTTAGCTTAGCCCGGAATTTAGCTTCCTGCAATTTGTCCTCTTCGGCGGTTGAAAAAGTAAGGGTGCTAAGGATAAGGGTATCGTCGGTCTAGATTCCTACGATGCCTAATTTCTTAAGTCCTATGTTAGTTATTAGCAGGCACGAGTTATAGGTTAATATCGATATATTAAGTTGCTTAACGTAATAACCTTAGTATATATAGAACTAGTAAATACTAGACTCCGCGATGCCGTATAGTAGTCGGATAACGCGAATAATAGTCTCTTTTAGGTATCTACCTTCTAACTCCTTAGGTAGGTACGTTAGAATTGTCTATAATAGCTTCGTCGTCGCCTATAGGTAGGCCTACGTAATATTACATAGGGATAAAGTCATCCTATAATCCCGTATTATCGTAAGCGCAATTGCTAGTATTAGCTATTAGCTAACGCGCTATATCGTTAGCGAGGCTATTAATAAGCAGTGCTTCTCGCGGTTATTATAACCTTAAACGACGAGCCTCGATTTCTCGTATAGCTTTATGTCTCGTCCTTTTACCTCTTATACTATACGTAATCGGAAGATACGATAGCCGCCGTGCTTTGCCTTATTATACTTCTCGAAGCTAAAAACTCCGCGGATAAGGAGGTCGTCGATCTCCTAATTGTCGGCCTCTTTAAATAAGGCTCTAGGAGTTATAATAATGCTATCGTCACGCAGCTTAAGCGCTAAAGCGTACGTATCCTCCTCTTTCTTAATAAGGAAGGCATACGTAGGGTTGCTTCGGAATAGGAACCTAAGAGCTATATTGCTTATAATTAATTGCTTCGGCTTATTCTTAAAGCCGGGCGGACGTCCGTGTCTTCGAGCTGCTAGGGGGCTTAGTCGAGGGGGTTTAGCCTACTAAATTAGCTGCGGGAAATCTTCTTTAAGACGTAGAGCCGGAAGGTCTTCGGTCTTCTTATCACGGTTATACGGTTGCACTAACGTTAAACGAAGGACCTAAGGTCCGTTAACCGTATTAATCGTTATATTATAGCCGTTGACTAAGGCAATCTTAAATAGCCTTTACTAGCCGGTTTTCTCTCTCTATATACGAACTTTACTTTATAAGGGAAGAGAGAGAATATCGGACGTATTTAGTCTATTCCGGGTTTATAAGGCCTCCTTAACTTACCGTTCTATAGAGAGCTAGCGTAATATCTTTATCGCTTTATAAACTACGGCGGCTTTTTTAAAGGTCGTAGCCGAAGGCGGAGAGTCTAACGTTATGCGTAGATATACGCCGAATACTAGCAGCGTTAGCATAAGGCCTTAAGGTCCGGCGGTATTATTAATAGCCTTTACTACTATTTAAAGAATTGCCTCGGTAGAGGTTATATCGCTAAGTTCGGTATATATAATATCGAAGGCATAGCGTAGCGGAGCGTGGTATCTTTTAACCTTACCGATAGACTAATATACCTCTACGGGAACTTACTTATATATAATGCCTATAAACTTAGCCTCGTTGCGGAATTCTACTAACGTAAAGTTCGTTCTAGCGTTATATTTAATAGTATCCGGCGGGCCGAGATAGGTATTAATCTATAAGGTTCGAAGCGTCTCCTACGTATCCTTAGCGGACATTAAGGGTAAGAAGCGGGCTCTTTAGAATACCGTGGCCGAGTCGACTATATAGAGGACTAGGCGGTTATATAAGTGCATTACGTCGACGATAATCTCGTAGTTAAAGTCCTAGTCGTCCTTTAACGTGAATTTAAATCGGCGAGGGGCCTATAAGTATAGTTAGCAGTAATAATAATACTTCGCAATATTCTTAAGTGTATTGATAGATACTATATAGCCTGCTTAGCGTAGTAAGTAATAAAGTCTTATTACTATAAGGTGGCTAAATCTACGATAGAGCGTGCGGAGTTCGCTTTCCGCTAAGAACGAGATAGCTTATTCTGCCTTACTAAGGAAGAACTAAGGGTAGCCCTATTTGCGGACTACTAAGACTATAACGCCCTTATCTTTGCTAATAATAACGTTCGTGGTATTATTAAAATATACCTTTAAACGATCTATATCCGCGAGAGAAAATAAGAAAGGCGTTAGGGACTTAAGTATATAGAAGGTAATCCTTCCTACTAGTGTATTAATAGCTATCGAGCTAAGGGAGTTAATAGCATTACCGTTGCCGAATTTAATCGAGGCTTAACTAGCTATAGAGTCGTTAAGCTTTACGTTAGGGTTCTCTCGTTAAAAGGCGAGATACTATTCCTAACTAGCTATAAAGACCTTAGCGGCGCCGGTGTCGATTAGGATGCCTTAGAATTGCTTCCTTAAGTACCTATCGTCGATAAGGAATTAGGCAGCTAGTATAGCCTGCTTTATATTAAATACATCCTCCCTTATAAAGAGATATATAAATGCCTATTAATAAAGCATTTAGGTCGCTTACTACTATTCTATCTTAGCACTATCGGCACTATTATCCTAGTACTCTTTAACCCCCTAGTCGTTAGTTAGGCCGGTAATCTTATAACCTTTATATTTAGTTACATATGCTGCTAGATTCGTAGCGGGCGTTCCTTAAAAGTAGCATTAGGTTAAGTACTAGTCTTTCGCCCTCTGCCTCTCTTCTAGGGTGTGTTTAGTAGACTAGCAACCTTCCTTATTGCAGACGAAGCACTTCTTGCTCTAGGGTCGGCTCCCTATCGGGTAGCCGCCTCGTCTTCTGCCACCGGAGCTATAACTACGGCTAGAGTTACTACGGTAACCGCCGCGATTATAGCCTCGCCCGTAGCCTTATAAGAAGCTACGGTAACCTCCTCTACCGCGGTTGTTAGTATACCTACGGTCTAGGTATATCGCCTCCGGGTTAGATTAGTCTATATCCTTAGTTAGGAACTATCCGGGCGTGCTAAGGTTTAGGCTCGTCTTAAGGGATAACCGGAGCTCTAAGAACAATATCTCGATGTGCTCTAAGGGTCGGAATAAGGCCTATATAAGTTCGGGAATATTACGGCACGCCTTAATAATAGTAGCTTGCAGTTAGTCTTTGCCGATAAAGGTGCCGCCGAGGGCTCGTTAATACAATTAGAGCTTATTAAAGAGTAGCTCTAGGACATCTTATAGAGGCAGCGTAGGGTTCTAAGTGCGTAGCTTATTAAACGAGATAGAGGTCTAATCGGTAAAGTAGTATGCCTTATTTACCTCGGTGTTAAAATGCCTCTTAATGCTATTATATACTGCCTTAAACGTAGTAGTCTACGTGATATATTAAAGGTAATACGCCTAGGCGCGACCTATAAGAATCCTCGGAAGCAGCCTATAGAATTAGCCGGGCGTAGCATTAATGCTATAATAGACGCCTATAAACTAGCGGATCTTATTATCGAATAAGTCGTAGGGCTTGCCGGTATAATTCTTTATACTGTCCTAAAGCTTCGTAAATTTCTATTAAAGTTCCGCGTTAATAGTCTTATTTAGAACGTACGCTAGGGGAATCTAAAGATAAGCTTTAAGCTCGGGGTTAGGGATAGCAGCTATATCTCTTAGGTTAAGAACGGCGTAATCGATGTATTAATAGCAATAGCTCGTAGGGTAGATTATTATTTGTTAATATAGTGGAAGAAATAGTATAGGGGCCTATATAGGTTGTATTCCTACTAGAGGTAGGGACCTTTTAGGGGGCATACCGGCGACGCTTAAGGCTTTATTCGACGGGGTTAAGGGCTAAGCCGGCGTGTTTCTACTATGTGTTTAACTATGCGGGGAAGGGCCGTTAGCGAGCGTGTAGTTAGCATCCGTAGCCTCCGGCACGGTAGTGCCTCTATCGAACTAGATTCTCGCTAGTTCTCCCTTAGGCTATGTTAGCGGATCTTATATCGATTGCGTAGCTATAAGTTATCGATTAAAGCCGCTTTAAAGGGGTCTAGTGTATACGCCTCGTCGGCGGAGGAGATTACGCACTGCCCTCTTAAAGGTTAGATAGACTGCTTGCTATATAGCCTCTTTCTATCTATAGAAATATTCTTAATAGTAGCTTAGGATATCGTATCCCTATATACTAAGATTAATATTACAATCCGCGAGGAACCTTACAACGTATATTATTGCTGATTTCTCGTCCGGTTGCTTATTAAGGTCGATGCTATTATTCTAGCGATCGATATCGACGTTATTGCGAGCGGGCTATAAAACCGGTATGCTTCCTAGCAGTCGTTCGTATAGGCTACTGTCTAGCTATATAGGGTTAGGGTTCGAAGAAGTTATAGTAATGTTAGGTATTATAGGGTAGTCTTATCGGTAAACGCGTCTACGTGCGTGGTTTATTTATTATAGCTCCGTCGTCTCTTTCTCTAAAATTCAGGCTAAGACTATTAATAGAGCTAGAGTCTATAAGGTTACGTTCTCCTATTTAGGGCAGTGACTTTAGTAATCTCGCTTAGCATAAGATCTTTATAAAGGTCGTAGAACGGGGTTTCTATACAAGCACTTTCGAGGATAAAGTATCTTATCTCTTTTATCCTTACTATTCTATAATTGACTATAAGTCAACTACTAATTAGTATTAGATAGGGTCTTTAGGGTTAACCAGTGTGTATATATTCTATATAATACGGCTAGCTAGAGAGGAGGCCACCGTATTATAATATAGCCTCCCTTAAGTCGCGTGCGTACGTAACGCACGTAATTATATAATCACGTGTATGTAACTATATCTTATAACACTGTATTCCTATAGTAATAAAAGTTACGATTAGCCCGATGTTTATATACCTACCCTATACTTCTATAGGAATAATAAAAACTCTATTAAAACTTAGCGCGTTACTTAAAACCTCTATAAATTTTATAAAACCTATATAATATACTAAAGTTAATAAAGACATTTTATATATAATTTATAACGCTATATATAGGAATAAGGGATATCCGTTCTTTAGGCACGATTATAATCCACGTGATTAAATAGATTACGTATAGGCAACGCCTATACAGATGCGTTATTAACTATACGATGTATCGATTATATGCATTAGGGACCCCGGTAATAGCGTTACTAACTCGGCCGCCCTTGTGATAATTAAGTTATTAACTTAATCGCCCTTATAGGCATAGCCCCGACGTCGTAAGCAAGGGAAGGTCCGGCTTTAGGCCTTATTAATATACGCGTTTATAGCCTATATAAAGGGGCTATTCGTCGCCCCTTAGTTAATAGATATTATAGACTAAAATCCAGCCAGTTTATAACCCCTTTGTTTGTTTAACTAACTAATACTAATTAGTGATTAAACGATTAATTATAGATTAGTAAGGTAGAAGAGGCAGAGCCTAATCGTCGAAAGTGCCGGATCTTTATCCCCCGCGGATTCTATTGCCTACACTTAGAGACGATCCTTTATGCTAAGAATAAGGAACCTACGCGAGTTAGAGCCGACGAAGCTATTATAATATAGCTAGCTCTCGGTAACCGCCGATAAGTTCTTTCCTAGCTTTTGTTTAATCCCGTCTCGCTTTAAGAAGAAGAAGAGTTACGTCGAACAATAGTGCGTCTATAACATAAGACAACCTTCGTAACGACCCTCGCGACCCCCTTTTAATAATAATAGTATAATCTATTTAATCACACTATATCGGACCCTACCGATAACCCTAACGCTCCCGGTCCCGTACTAGAAGCAACTAGGCCTAATAATAACCCCCTTCCCGGTTGGCTAGTAGGCATTAATATCCTCGGTTTAAACTAAAATAAGACTAACATCGTATACTAAGAGACAGACGTTACCTATAATAATACAAACGAGAAAGTAGTAATAACTTATATAGCCCGGTTTATTATTACTAATATCGGCTTATATAGGAATAGCTAGCTATATAGCTACGTGCGACGTTGTTATCGCATACACACACGCAATCGTAGGGATTATATATTATCCGGGAAGGCTATATTACTGCGATAGCTTCTCCTTACCTAGCTAGCAACTAACCTAATATAACTATACTATTTACCCTATAAGGTCGACCTAGAGACCTACTAACACTAATTAGTAGTTGACTTAGTTAATTATAGACAGCTAGGTAGAAGAGATAAGATCCTTAACTATCGATAGTGTAAAAAACCCTACGAGGGAATACCTACAGGTAGTTATCTTTATGCTTTAAACGAGCTCTTTTATCTATAACGTTACCGCGTTAACGCTATTTCGAGATCTCCTAAGCTATCTATTAATCCCGTCTCGCTTCCTAAAGGAAGAAGAGTAACGTTAACCTATAGTACGTCCCTAACGTAGAAGACAACTTCGTAAGAAAATCTCTTACGCCGATAAAATACGTAAAGACTATTACGTATAACATTATAACTTTATTAAGCCCTACCCGCGTAGATAACACAAGGCGCGATAAGCTATTAAAGATTACCCCTATCCTAGAAAACGACTACTAGTACACCTTTATAAGTATCTAAGATACATAATAATAACCCGATCTTAAGAACCTAAGTAAAGCAGAGGCTACTATATACGTTGTAAGGTTCCTTTATAAGTGTGCGTACGATAAAGACAACTAAGGCTACGAAGCTATTGCCTTCTTCTAAGAATACTTTCGAGGATAGCTTCTATAGACATAGGATAGGGTATACTAGACCTATAAACGTTCCTTACGCAAGCTCTTAAAGAGACGTAGGATCTACACCGGCCTAGATAATTAAGGCTTTAACATATAGTTCCTTAAACTATAGACTATCTTAGAACTACTATAATAGCCTGCAAAAGAGTATATAAATCAGACATTTAATTAGGGCACGATCGTTGCATTTATACCACCGACTCCGGCCCTAGACCCGGCTCTAACCGATTAGACAACTGTCCCTAGTGTAACGCAATAACAATAGACTATACACCCTACAATATATTAGTTTAACTAACCGACTGTCCCTATGCCTGCCCTTATCCCCGATGTGCCCGCTATAACTATTGCCCCTATTTCTTAAGCTCCTATTCCCTCTGCTAATAATGCTATTATAACTATTGCCCCTTTGCCGTCCTTTAATACTTATACTATAATCCCTCTAATCGATATTCCGAACGTCGATATAGATATAGACCTCTAGCAGAAGTTCGCAAAGCTATAGAGGAAGGATAAGTATTATATAGGATAGCCCTATAACCTCTTCGACGATAAGGTCTATATATTTATAAGGACCTACTATAAACTTAAGGTCTAACTAGGTTAATTCTATAACCTATTCTCCTAGATCCTAACGGATAGAGCCGAGACCTTCTATATCTATAACGTTAAGTTAACTATATCGTTCTATACAACCTATAATGCTATTAAGCAATATTTTAATACAGATGTTAACTATAGTTATTACTTTACGGACTAAACAATAACTATATTTAATAAGGTCCGCGTAGAGAATCCTACGATGCCGCTTTATAAAGTACTATAGACTCTCTTTAATAAGCTTTAGCTATATTAGAGAGCCTTTAGAAAAGACTACGAAGGTAATATACTACTTCGTACGTTATTTATTAACGCGTGCCGTAGTGTCCCGGAACTAGAATACGCTCTCTTTAAGCCTGCCTAAAAGGTCGAAACCGTATTTATAGACTTACGTATATCTATCGAGACATACCTAATACGCAACCCGTCTAGCTAGTTCCTATAGGATAAAGCATTTAATTATAACGATTAATAGTACCTAGACCGAAGATACTCGAGCAATCGTAGACGAGGTGGATTCCGTAGACGAGGCTACGGACGAGGTAGTCGTAGAGGCTATCTACGAGGCTTTAGATATAACCGTAGTACACTCTTCCGTCTACGAGGACGCGGTAGTAGCTATAGGAATAGCTCTAACAACCGCTTGACTTAGACTAAGAAGTGTTTCGTCTGTTATAGGGAAGGCTATTAGTTAACTAAACATACGCTTAAGGAACGTTAACGGTCTAAGGACTAATACCTTACGCAATGTTTTAACGACGGCATCTATACTACTAACTTTATAGCCTACGTAACCGAATTTAAAGGTTACGAACCCGATCCTAAAGGCGACGTTAACGAATACTAGGACGTAGAAGACGCCGATAACGCTGCCGAGCCGGACTAAGCAGCAACTTAAATGCTCTACGAGGCCGCCTTTATATACCTTTAGACCGGCGAAGACGTTTACGGCATAGATTAATTAATCCCTGCCGACTAATTCCTAATCAAGGATCGCTACTCCCGTTAATAGTTCTAGGGAATTATAATCGACACTAGTGCGGCTAGAGTATTAACAGTAGGATAGGAGCAGTACTTCGCTTTATAGCGAACGGAACCTTCTGTTATGCTTAATAGCTCTATAGCCGGGCAAGCTAGCATCCGATTTAGAACTAGCACTCCTATTTAATCCCTTAGTTTAATCGCCCTTAAAACCCCCGTTAGTCGAGTAACTTTTCACATTCTTAAGACCTATACCCCTTTTCTGCTCTCTCTTACTAATATAGACCGACTTAGGATCTACTTCGATAATACAACGAACGCACTAGGGACTAAAGGCAACCGGATCTTAGTAATTCGAAAATAGGGTTACCTATAGTTCTTCTTATTAAAAGCAGAAGAAACGATCTCCTTTCTAATAGAGAGTAAGATATAAACTCTATATCGCCGTTTTAAGCACCTAGCTGTTTCGAGACTCTATTACCTGCTTAAGCAGGCCGGCTATAATATAACGACTATATAGCTTAAATCAATCTCTAAATTCTATTATTACTGCTAAATGCACTTATAGGCACCTAGACGTTTTAAGTTTACGCTAAAAGATAATTAAGAATTCAATTACGAGATTATAGTAGACGTAATATACCTTAGGAGCCCTTAACGACCTATTCTATACGTCGTTAACTCTGTAATAGCGTTCTAAAGGGCTAGGTTCCTTCCTTCTATATTAGCTAAAGACACTTAGGAAGTCCTTCGAGCCCTTTAGATCGATAGCTACCTTAGACCTCCTAATACGATTAAACACAACGTAAGAACTAATTTTGCCTTAATAGAGTTCCGCAATAAGGCAAAGATTATAGGGATAACCTATAAGTAGGTCCCTATAGAATTATATACGTCGATTAGGAAGGTCGAAAGGTATTACGCTCCTTTACGACGTGCGTTTAAGATTCTTTATATAGAGATCGGGACTATTACGTCTCCTAAAGCAGTTCTTTAGATAGCTATAAAAGCCGTTAATAATATAGCCGGACCCTACGGCCTTATCCCTATACTTCTCGTCTTTAGTGCGTACCTACGTATAACTATTAACTCGCCCCCGTTAGCTATAACCTTAAAAAGGTCTATAGCTATATAAAAGGCGATAAAAATGCTTCGATAACTCTCTATAGAAAGGCAGGTGTAAGATGCCCTTCGTATAAGGAACGGTCCGTTAATAGTTAAAACTATTACTCTCCTACTATAGAGTAAAGTCTAAGTCTAGCGGGAAAAGGGAGGATAGTAGGGCCTATTTAAGATTGCTATAATTAACGGTTATAATATTACTATTAATACTATTAACGGACCTTAAGTCTTTCGGTCTATAGTCGTATAGCCCTACCTTCGAGACGACTCGTCTCCTTAGCCCCTACTTCGCGCGATTAAACTAACTCCTCCTACTCTAACTAAAGAGACTCCTCCTAACCCGACCCTTAACTATACACTAGGGACTATATATCCTACTCCGACTCCTACGCCCCCGATGCCACGCAGACGTGGCCGTCCACCCGGTGTAAAGAATAAGCTAAAGCTCCTTATTCCCCTTCCCCCTCCTTAAGCCTTTGTCATTAAGAAGGAGGAAGATGCCTACGAATTAGCACTTAATTTGCGGGAGAAAGGAGTTATTATAACGCTAGGAGCCCTATTTAAAGAGTTAGATAGGCAAGAGATCGATAACCTTATTGCCTATAGTATTTTTAGCTTTAAACGCTATGATAAAGCTATCTACGGAGGTTACCGTATCTTTAAATCGAGGATAGTACGTAAAGTAAAAGGGAAGGATAAGAAACCCTACGAGAAATCACGACTCGTTGTTTAAGGATATAATAACGAAGAGAAGACGACCTTATTAACGTAATTACCGACGATTTAACGCGTTAGCTAGCGGCTAATCCTAGCCCTCGCTCTAGGACTTCTTCGCTATTACGGAATAACTCTTTTATTACGAGACATTACTTAGGCCTACCTATAAGCCGAAACTAAGCTATTTAGGACTATCCTAACTAAGCTGCCCGCCGAAATATAAAGACGATACCCGGAAGGGACTATTATCTATGTAATTCGACCCCTTTACGGGATCGCGGAGTAAGGACTATATTAGTTCCGAACGTATTATAAATATTACGTTATCCGACTTAATATATTAACCTCGACGTACGACTCGTGCCTATTAATCGCGAATAAGACCCCTAATAGATTTAGGATAGTTAGCCTATAAACGGATAATATATTAATGTTAGGCATACGCACCTTCTTAAATGCTAAGGAAGAGCAGCTTTAAAAAGCTAAGTTTAGGGCGAAGCCGAAGACTAAGATATCTACTAGCTCGGTAATTAATTTTAATAGGGCTAGGCTAATACTCTAAGATTAGGATCTTCTTCTTTAGCAAAAGGGTTAATTAGAAAAGCTTAAAACTATTATCGCTCGGGATTATAACTATACGTAGAGGTATATAGAATAGCGAGCCTAAGGAGCATACGTCGCGTTAATTTGCCAACCGGAAGCTTCTTTTAACCTTTCTATAGCAGCATAAGTTTAAAATCCTAACGAAAAAGACTGCATAACGATTAACAAACGCCTATAATAGCAAATAGACTATAAGGAAAGCGGCCTAACGTACGAACTAGTTGATCTTACGAATGCGAAGCTGCTAGTATTCCCGGATAGCTCTTTTGCAAATAACTTAGACCTCTCTTTACAGCTAGGCTTTATTATTGCGCTTATTATAGAGACCCGGTCTAATAGCTACTTTAAGATTAAAGGCAATATCGTATACTAGAGCTCTACTAAGTGCAAAAGGGTTATACGTAGTATTCTAGCCTTAGAGGTCTACGGTATAGTTAGAGGCGTTAATATTAGCATTTGCCTCGCTATAACGATTAAGATAATTATAGAACGCCTATAGCTGCCTCCGGTGCCTTTAATCCTTTATATAGACTCGTATTCGCTCTACGAATGTCTTATAAAGCTTACTATAAAGAAAGAGAAGCGACTAATAATCGATGTTATATCGCTTCGTTAGTTATACAAGCGAAGGGAGATTACAGAAGTCCGATGGATTAATAGGAATAATAACCTAGCTAATGCATTAACGAAGTCCTCCCCGAATAAGTCTCTTAAACACTTCGTTAAGACTAACGCGCTAACCGTAAGGATAGAAGCTTTCGTCGTGCGGCCTTAATCTTAAACGCTCTTTTCCTTCCTTATTTAATTGCGCGCTCTTTCCTTATTTAATTACGCGCTCCTTCCTTATTTAATTGCGCGCTCTTTCTTTGTTTAATTACGCGCTCTTTCCTTATTTAATTACGCGCTCCTTTATTGTTTAATTACGCGTTTATTCGCGTACTTATTCCTTTACCTATTCTATTGCTTAATTAACTGCAATAAAAGAATTCGTCGATACGGTTCGAACCTTAAACCTCCGGATGTTTATATTTAAACCAATCGGGAAGGTTATCTTATTATACGCTATTGTTTAGTTAAACACATTCTAGTAATTCGCTGTAAACATTATAATAAACACTATAGCGAAATTAACAAAAAGAATAATCTTTTAGTAGAGTAATATTATTAACATACTTAACTAGGAATCGTCCCCGAAGGGGTTCCTAGACATTAAGTCTAATAAGTCTAATCCTTACAACCGCCCCTATCGAACAACCTTAGTACGAATAGCCCCGAAAGAACAGCCCCGACGAATATTTTGTTATTTTTCCCTAATTACTTTCCTTCCTACTATAACGTTCGGTAAGATAGTTAGTAAGGCTACCCTAAAGCGCGGTTACTAGCACGAAGCGGTAGTCTAGACCGCCTAATCATTAA
The DNA here is from genome assembly GCA_012934285.1 of Ophiocordyceps sinensis. NCBI lineage: Eukaryota > Fungi > Ascomycota > Sordariomycetes > Hypocreales > Ophiocordycipitaceae > Ophiocordyceps > Ophiocordyceps sinensis. The sequence continues at coordinate 13,785,405 of JAAVMX010000005.1, forward strand.
TAGAGGTTACTAGCCTAACTATTGCGTTAAAGAGGTGTTTTCTCGCATTGCGTTATTACATTGTAAACTAGCTGCGTATTTAACGGTTATATAGCTATTATAATATAGCTTTAACCTCGCGCCCGCGTAAATACAATAGCCTGCTTAACTAGGCTCTTTCTTTTTGTTTTAAAAGGTACGATGTGTTTCTATAAAGGAAAAATTACGAGTGTAGGAATAGCTAGCTATATAGCTACGTGCGACGTTGTTATCGCACACACACACGTAATCGTAGGGATTACGTATTATCCGGGAAGGCTATATTACTGCGATAGCTTCCCCTTACCTAGCTAGCAACTAACCTAATACAACCATACTGTTTACCCTATAAGATCGACCTAAAGACCTACTAACAGCTCGACTATTTATAGATACGAATTATTCTTAGACTTTTAAGAATACTTTAATAGATAGATAGAGGCTATATAAAACCGGGTAGATAAACATTTTAGGAGGACCCTTAAATCCTTCTTATAAGCCCGTAGGATCTAGACCGGCGCTAAAAACCTTAGTTACTTAGCATCGTTTTTAATGCTTTAGCGCTTAGAGATTCCCTTAATTTAGCTAAAGGACGAACTGCTATTAGAATAGTTAAAGTTCTACGACGAACGAACCCGATAGTTTGTAAGGAATACGTCCGTTATAGCCCCGGCTGCTATAACTACCCCTCCTTCCTTAATCGTCTTAGGCACGACCCTAACGGCACCTCTTACTGCCTTAACCCTAGCTCTTATAGCAACCTTTACGACGGCACTGTCTACGCCCGTAACTATCCCCTCGGCACCTCCGACCGCCCCGGCAGTTACATTCGCGTTAGAACCCTCCTTTACTTTAATAACCTCGATACGTACTACCTCCGTCGACCCTAGCTTATACCCGCGAGATTAAATGCCCGGTATATTCCCGAACCTTTAGGCCCCTTCGTTCTAAGATATATTAGAAACGCTAATAATACTTTACTTAACCTCGTACTAGTTCTCTAAGACCCCTCCGATTAATATAACGGCAAAGGCAGCCTATACGATAGTTCCCCCTTACGACGTTCCGAACGAGGAGATAGACGTAGACCTCTTATAAAAGTTTATTAAGTTATAGGATAAAAGCAAGAATTATATAGGGGAGCCCTATAATATTCTCGATAATAAAGTCCGTATCTTTACGGACGTTTATTATATAGTTAAGGCCCGGCCTAGCTATTTCTATACCTTCTTTCCCCGGATCCTTACCGGCCGAGCCTAAGACTACTATATCTAGTATATAGAGTAGGATAGCATATTTAGGCAAGCCTACGACCTACTAAAGGCTTACTTCGATACTAAAGTAAACTATTAGCACTATTAGGTAGATTAAAGCACTATAACTTTTAAAAAGCTATAAGTTAAGTATTTAAATAAGACCTAATAGGAAGTCCTATAGACCCTTTTTAATAAGCTATAACGATATTAACGCGTCCTAGGATTTAAGTTCGCTAGAGACCTCCCCTTCCGCACTATATTACTTAACGCGTGCCGAAACGTCCCGGAATTTAGCTATACGCTATATAACCCCCCTAAGACTACGGAAAAGCTATTCTCTACGTTGCGTTCCTCCCTAAAGACCTATCTATCGATATAGGCCGAGAATAATGCGTCTAGCACGTTTATATAATATCGTAACGAGGTAATAAATATAAATAATAAATATAATTTATTAGGCGTATTCTACACCGACCGAAGATATACTAACAACCGCGGCAACGGCCGTAGGTTTAGCGGGAGCAGCGGATAAAGCTACCGTAGCCCTTATAGTAGCGGTAGTAGCTTTAGCAACCGCTAATAGTCGAAGAAGTGCTTCGTTTATTAGAAGGAAAGATGCTAGTCGATAAAGCATACCCTATAGGAACGAGCTAGGTCTAAGGCTTAATACTACGCTTAATGCCTGCTAACCGGCAACCTTAGCATAGGATTCGAGGCTTATCTTACTAAATATAAAGGTAACGAGACTCTATAGGCCGCTATTAAGTAGCGTAACGATAAGGCTAATAACGACGAAGAACTAACTAAGTAGTAAGCCTCGTAAATCCTCTATTAGTAGTCCTTTAACTATTTAATTATAGGCGAAGACGTATAAGGGATAGACTAATTAAGCGTTCCGGCTACTTAATTCGTCTTCGACCGTTACTTAAAGGACCGTTTCTACGGCATCCTCGTAGACACTAGAGTAGCTATAGTCTCTACAGTAGGTTAAGACTAGTATCTCGCCCTATAGCGAGAAGACCCCTCTATTATACTCGACGAATCTACCGCCGGCTAGGCCTATATTAAATTCGGCAGCGGCGAAGACGTGCGTTCCCTCGGCTCTATTGCCCTCGAAACCCCTATTAGCCGTATTACGTTCTATATGCTAAGAACAACGACCCCCTTCCTCCTATACCTAGCTAATATAAATCGCTTAAGCGTATACTTTAATAATACTACTAATACGATTATCGGTCCCGGTATTACCGTCCCCGTTATTCGTAAATAGGGATATCTATAGTTCTTCTTTAGTAAAGAAGAGAACGCAATCGCCTTCTTAATTAAAGCCGAGATATAGACGCTCTACCGCCGATTTAGCCACCCGGCCGTTAATAGACTTTACTACCTATTAAAATAAGTAAGGCATAACGATATCTTAGTAAAAATACTCGAGGATATCTTAAAATTCTGCTATTACTGCTAGCTCTACGCACCGGCCCCCTAGAGGTTTAGGTTTATATTAAAGGATAATTAAGAATTTAATTTCGAGGTCCTCGTTAATGTAATATACCTAAAGGTCGGTAGTAGCACCCGCCCGGTGCTATACGCGGTCGATATAGCGACCTCTTTCTAAAGAGCGCAATTCCTCCCGTCTATATCGGCTAAAGATATATAGGAGACACTTAAGGCGCTATAGATCGATATATACCTTAGCCCCTTTAACTTTATCCGGCATAACGCGGGCACTAACTTCGCCTTAACTAAGTTTCGCAATAAGGCTCGTATTATAGGTATTACGTATACCTAAATCCCCGTTAAGGCATATTAGTCTATAGGTAAGGTTAAAAGGTACTATAGCCCGCTCCGTCGTGCGTTTAAAATAATATACGCTAAGATCGGTAGGACAATAGCCTTTAAATCCGTCCTATAAATAGCTATTAAAGCCGTAAATAATATAGTAGGACTAAACGGCCTCGTCCTTACGCTCCTCGTCTTTAAAGCGTACCTACGGATAACTTAGGACTCCCCTCCTTCGGCAACTACGGTATAAAGAGCCGCGACTATCTAAAAGGCTATAAAAGCCTTACGGTAGCTCTCCGCCGCGCGATAAGTTAGGGATAGCCTATAAGCTCGAAACGGCCCTTTAACCTTTAATACTCTATTACTACCGCTATAGAGTAAAGTCCGCGTCTAAAGAGAGAAGCGAGGATAGTAGGGTCTATATAAGATTGCCTTTATTAACGGCTACGACGTTACTATCGAGACCGTTAACGGCCCTATAGTCTTCCGCTCTACCTTTATATAGCCGTACTACTATAGTAAGGACGATACCTTAGATCCCCTTGCCCTTAATAATATAGATACCTTCTCTAAGGTCGATTCTTCTGCTCTAGACAAAATTCCCGAGCTAGATCCTTCCCCCTCTCCGGCATAGGTACTACCGGCTCCGCCGTAGCCCCGTAAACGCAGACGTCCCCTAGGCTTAAGGAATAAGCTAAAGACCGTAACCTTCTATAATTAATTCCTCGTTAAGAAGGAAGAAGATATACTACGGCTATCGACTAAGCTACGCAATAACGGCGTTATTACTATACCCGGCGCCCTTTTTAAGGAATTAGACTAACGTAAGATTAACGATCTCGTCGCCCGCGGGGTGTTTAGCTTTAAATAATACGACGAGTTAATTTATAGGTCTTATCGCTTATTTCGATCCCGAATAGTCTAAGAAGTAAAGGGCCGTAACGTTAAACTATATAAGAAGTCCCGACTAGTAATCTAAGGCTATAGCGATATAGAGAAAAGCTCGCTCCTAACCTATTCCCCTACTATTTAACGTATTAGCTAGCGCTTAATCCTAGCCCTTACCCCCGCCTTACTTCGCCGAGGCATAAGCTTATCTCTCCGCGATATTACATAGGCTTATCCCTAAGCTTAAATAGAGCTTAATCGTATAGTATTAGCGGCTCTTCCGATAGAACTCTAGGGTAAGTACCTAAAGAGCACTATTATAAGAGTTATTAGACCGTTATACGGACTTATAGAAGCCGGTGTATATTAGTAGAAAACCTACTATAAGCACTACGTTAAGAGCCTTAATATAGCTCCCTCTACCTATAACTCGTGCCTTTTAATTACGAACTAAGGTCCTAACGACTTTAGCCTTATCGGAATATAGACCGATAACACCCTAATTGTAATAGAACGGTTAAAAGACAGAAGACAGTCTAACCGGACTAAGTCTCTAATAGTTAAAGACTAATAGAGGGCGTTATTTATCCTTAAAAGCTATAGGGGCGGAATAGTAAGTAGAGGAGCACTCGGGGTTACTTATACTAGACCGGCTAGCTAAGTCTAAGCAAGTAGGGGTAGTCGAGGCTAGAGTACTAAAGGCACTACTAGAAGAGGTGTAGGTCACTTAGTAGGCAGTTAAACTAAAACTATGATAAAAGCTAAAGAAGAAAGGAAGGAAGGAGAGCCCGAGGAAGGGCGGACTAAAGTTCCTTTATATAGCTCTTCCCGTCCGTCTAGACGGTCCCGGTACGTCCCTTTCCTTCTAGCACCTTCTGCCACGTATCCCTTATACTGCCCCGAGCTAATACGGGTCCCTAAGGCTACGTAAGGGCTATATAGGTCGGCTAACCTTAAAAAGGCTGCCTCCCGCATCGTTCTAAAGCCCTTATAGACTAATCTAGGTTATATAGGTCTATTTATGCACTACGTGTATAATTTCATATAGGTAGGTTATACGATATAAGTCGTATAACCTCCTTATACGGAGGATCGGACGAATAATCGGTCTAAAAAGCCGGGAGGGCTATATTAGGCCTATAGCTCCCGGTAGTCTAAGTGTCGGTCTATTATACAAGGCATCGAGCTAATCATCGGGTCTTATTAAGCAGGGGTGCTTAATAAGATCGTCGGCGTGACCGTAGCTACGTAGTACGTCCTATACCTAAGGAAGCTAAGTCCTAAGGGACTTAGGTTTAAAAAAAGGGGTATATCTTAAGCCGAAAAGGGGTATAACCGGATAATAGGTAAGTCCGGGGCGAATATCTTTATGCTAAGTTATAAAGTACTAAGTACTAAAGTACTAAATACCCTAGTACCCTTATACTAAGTATTTCCGTACTTAAGTCCCTTAGTACTTAAGTCGTCCCGTACTTTAGAAAAAAGAAAGTAAACTAGGAACTTAAATTAGTAGTTCTATAACATATTACCCTTCCTAAGGGGGGTTAAACCTTTAAACCCTTAAACTCCTCTTCCCTTAAACCTAAGGGTTAGATTTATTATAGGCTTTAATTTTCTTAAGAGCGTTCTTAAGATGCTTAATAGGTTCCTACGTGTTATCGGAAGAAGGATAATTCTTCTACTTTATAAGATAGAAATGCTAGCTGTTTTCTATCTTCTTATATAAAATCTCTTCGATTTTGTATTCGTCTTCTTTAACTAGTATATCGATATCTTTCGCTAGGCGGCTAGTCTTAGGCGCTAATTCGAGTAGCGAAACGTAAAAAACGGGATGTATAAGCATAGCCGTTAGTAGGTCTAGCTTATAGGTTAAGTCGGAGAATTTTTCCTATATAAGAAAAGGTCCTATCTTCTTATAGTCTAACGAATTGTTAGGCCTATTAGAAGTAATATTCTTCTTAATAAGGTAGACTTTATTGCCCTTATTAAAAGTAGGTTCCTTTTTAGTCTTCTTATTATAATAATAAGTTATTCGCTCCTTTATAAAGTCGAGCTCGTCTTTAATAGCGGAATATAAGCTTCTTAGCTACTTAGAGCTTAAGATAGCTTTTTCGGCTATAACTTCCGGTAGGGAAGACCTATAGGCTTTAGGCGTAAATCCGTAATTCGTAAAGGCTAGCGTTTGCTATATAGGTTCCGATACCAAAGTATTATAAGCTAACTAAGCTATTAGTAGCCTAACTAGCTAGTCGTCTTACTAGTAGTTAATATAGCTTCGAAGGTATTGCTTTAAGGTTTAGTTTAGCCGTTCCGTAATTCCGTCGGTAATAGGGTAATAAGCAGTAGATAATTTATGCTTAGTTCCTAAAGCTTATATAAGGCTTTGCTAAAAGTATAATATAAACTTTCGGTCCTTATCCGTAATTAGGGTTTTTAGTAGACCTCTATCGGCTAGAATATATCTTATAAAGACGTAAGATAATTCCTTAGCTAATATAGCTTCTTTAATTAGAATAAAATAACCGTATTTCGTAAAGCGGTCTATTATAACTAATATAGAGTCGTATTCTATATTTGTTATAGGTTCGATAGATTTCGGTAACTTCGTAATAAAGTCTATAGCAATAGATTCCTAAGGTAATTTAAGGGTCTCTATAGGCTATAGATTTCCGTAGGGCTTATGCCGTATAGCCTTAGCTTTATTATAAGTATCGTATACCTTAATAATCTTCTGAATTTTACGGCGAAGATTATACGTATTATAGTAATTCCGAATTCGATTATAAGTCCGGGATATCCCTTAGTGGCCGTATATCGGGCTTTCGTAGAAATCCTTTATAATCGTTGCCTCGCTATTAAGCGTAAGGAATAACTTTCCCTTATAGTAGGCGAGGTCGTTTTCCTAGGTTATATACTTCTTAAACCTACTAAAATCGGTATCCTTATAAGTGCTTTTAAGTAATTCTAAAACAGAATTATCTCCTTCGATCTTAAATACAGCATTAAGTAATTACTGCTTATAGTTGCCTTCTATATTAAGATATAAAAGCCTTTCGTTATAAGGTTCGATCTTCGTATTATAGTCGGGACGTCGACTAATAGCGTCGGCACGGGAATTTTCGGTTCCCTTCTTATATAGAATTTCGTAGTTAAAATCTACTAAGAACTCTGCCTAACGGATTTACCGTGCGTTAAGCTACTACGTATTAGCGAAATAGGTGATATTCCTATAGTCTATATAGACCTTCGTCTTATAGGAATTCCCTAGAATATAATGCCGAAATTCTTTAAAGGCGTTTATAATCGCTAAAAATTCTTTATCGTAGATTGGATAATATATCTCTGTCCTACTTAGCTTTTTAGAGTAAAAAGCTATAGGATGCAATATATTATCGTCGTCCCTTTAGCTTAACTACGCACTTAATGCGAAATTAGAAGCGTCGGTTTCTAATTCGTACGGCTTTTCCGTATCGTAGCTATATAGTACTAAGGCGGAAGTTAATAGGCTCTTAAGCTTAATAAAAGCGTTATTAGCTTCGTCCGTCTAGGTATAGGGTTTCGTCCTAGCTAGCTTTATTACTACTAGTATAGGGATTAACTCTTTAGAGAAATCTACTATAAAGCGTCGGTAGTAATTCGCGTAGCCTATAAAGCTCTATATTTCCTTAATCGTAGAAGGAATAGGTTAACTACTAATTGCCTTTAACTTATACGGGTCTATCCGTATAGTGTTTAGGGTAATTATATAGCCTAAGAATTCGACTTCCTACGTATAGAATATGCATTTTTCTAGCTTAATATAAAGGCTAGCTGCTTTAAGAGCCTTAAGCACCTTTATAACGTCGAGTTTATGCGTTTCTAAATCGTCTAAATAGACGATTATATCGTCTAAATAAGCTAAGACGAATATATCGAGGTATTTATGCAAGGCGTTATTAATACGCTTCTAAAAAGTCGCTAGGGCATTCGTAAGCCTTAAAGGGAGGATTAAAAATTCATATAAGCCGTATCGAGTTTTAAAAGCGGTCTTATATTCGTCTCCTTCCCTAATTCGTATCTAGCTATAAGCTACTTTAAGGTCGATTTTCGTATAATATCTTTTCTTAGATAATCGATCCCTTAATTCGATAATAAGGGGTAAAGGGGCCCGGTCTTTAATAGTATCGTTATTAAGCTAGCGGTAGTCGATATATAGCTTAGTCTTAACCTTATCTTTGCTATTTTTCGGAGCAAATAGTACTAAGGCCCGATATTCTAATTTCGACTCCCTTATATAACCTTTTCGAAGGTTTTCGTCGATATAAGCTCGAAGCAATTTTAAATATAATTTATCGAGTGTTATAGAACTACTAATTTAGGTTTATAGTTTACTTTCTTTTTTCTAAAGTATAGGACGACTTAAGTACTAAGGGACTTAAGTACGGAAATACTTAGTACGAGGGTACTAAGGTACTTAGTACTTCGATACTTAGTACTTTATAACTTAGCATAAAGATATTCGCCCCGGACTTACCTATTATCCGGTTATACCCCTTTTCGGCCTAAGACATACTATTATAGTATTAGGTCATATTATATATTGTCCTACGTAACCTCTATATCGTATATATAGACCCTTAGACTTAGTCTATAGCTGTGCTCCTTCGTAGATTAATAATAGTTATATACCCTTTTTAAGCTTATTCTATAATAGTTTAATCTACTATTCTTCTGCCCTCCCGCTAAGTCCTTACGATTCCTTAGTCCCCCTAGCTTCGCCTATACGCTTGCCTTCGTTCTTTGTCTTATTACGCCTCTTTCCGCCTTTTTTCTACTCTCCTATAGATTTTTCTAGCCCTTTTTCCTACCGTTACCCCCTTTTCCCGCCGCTACGATAGCTACTCCCGTTTCTACCCCCTCCCTCTCCCCTCCGCCCGGCCCTCCGGCAGGCGTTCCCCTCTAAGACGTCCCTTAGCCTAACGCCCTCTCCGCCTTCCCTTACTTAGCCTTTATTCTCCGGGGTTCCTCCGTCGCCTCGTCCGTCTTCGCCGACCTTTAGGCGAATTTCCTCCGGCATACCGATTAGACCTAGTCTCTCGTCCTTCTTAAGTCTAGTTTCCTTAAGGCCGCTACCTCCGCTACTACCGCCTATAAGGAGGCTTTCGGCTACCGGCAGCACGCGGAGGGACTCTAGAACTAGCTTAATTAGTCTAACGCCGCCCTCGCCTACCTTACCGCCCTTTAGGCTACCCTTACCCCTCCTACCGTAAGTCCCTATGCCCGCTTCGCCGACCTTAAACGCTTCTCCAGCGATATCGGCACTTAAAAGCAGCGCTAGGACGCCTTCTACGTCTAGCGCGACGGTATATCCCTTAAGATCGCCTCTAACCCTTATATATTCCCTACCGATAGGGACTAGGTCGTTTACGCGACCGGCTAACTCTCCGGCCGGGCCGCTTCTATCGCCGCTAGCATCCCCCGCTATATCCGCGACGATACCCCCTTCGAGCAGTAGCGCTTCTAGTCCCTCGACTCCCTTACCTATAAGCTCGCCTCTGTCTTTAGTGCTTTAAACCACCGCGCTTAGTCTAAGGCGGAATTTAATACCTTAGCTATAAAGGGCACCTCTTAGCCGGATTTCTTCTTACGGTTTACCTAGCTATAGGCCGACCTTAATTATAATAAGAGCGCTTGCGTTAGACACCTCTATTAAAAAGTCACTAACGAGCTCGCCGATGCCGCCGCTCTCTAAGTCCCTAGCCTTAATACCGACGACTTTTACGGCTAGGCTAAGCTCTACGCCGCCCTTTAGGAGAACTATAAGCGTGTTTAAGCCCGTAAGAGGCTCGTCTAGCCCTAGACTATTCCCCCCCCCGCCCTTACCGGGTCCGCCGGCCCCGCCGCCTCTACGCCTACTAGCGACCCGATAGACCTCGACGCGTTCTAGGCTAGTCTTACGGACGCCGAGAAGCAACGACGGTATAAGAACCGTCTCTATCTCTACTACGCCGCCTTAGTGACCCCGACCTATACGGCCCGGACCTATCTTAAGAAGGGTGCTAGCTAGGGTCGCGGCCGAGGCGGCGGTACTCCCGCCCCGCGCCTCCTTATGCCCCCTCCCCGGCTTAACGTCCGGGCGATCGAGTAAGGCTTCGTCGAAGGCGAGGTTACCGACTCTCCTGCCCCTACCTCTAGCGCTTCTCCCCCCCTAGGAAACGCCTAGCTCCCTCGCCTTATCGCGCGACGGAGCTTTCGGTTTCTAATTTTATAGCTTTATTTAATATAAAGGAGGACCTTTATCTCCCGGCGGGAATATAGCCTCGCGCTTTACTATTGCCTTTCTCCCTTATGCTTACTAACATCGCCGTAAGTGCTTTAGTCGACTCTAGTTATTCCGGATTCGCCTTTATATATACTTAGACTACGCACCGCTTTACCCTCCCCGTCTGCTAGCTCTAGTTCCCTCGCCGGCTCTCTCTCGCCGATAGCAGCGACTATAAGTCCGGCGCTATTACCTATTACGCTTACTTAGTCGCTTAAGTCGGCGCTTACGCTAAGTCTATCTGCTTCTTCCTTACGAAGCTTAGCTATAAGGTTATTCTTAGCCTCCTTTAGCTACGCCGCTACGACCCCGTTATTAGCTAACGCGATAACTCCCTCTCCTTCTAGTCCTTATTCTACCTCGCCTCTTACCTCTTAGACCCTTAGCCTTATCTTATCCCTAGCCTCCCAGCCGCTCCCGCTATTCCTATTCCCGCCCCTAAGGGAATATAATTTATAAATATAATTCGTTCCCCCCCCGCCTCTTCTATCGCTAACTCTAACAACGAGGGCGAGCCCTTTGCCTTATCCTCGCCTCTTGCCCCTTAGGCTTTTGCCTATACCGTCCGCTTTTCTAATACCCTTAAGTTTATTCCCCCGTCGCCTCGTTTTTCCCTCGGCCTCCTAACGTCCCTTAAAGATACTCCCGACGTAGGTAAACCTACTTACCTAGACTCCTCCCGTTAGACCGACCTCGACCTCGGCTATAACTCCGACCCTTTAGATACCCTCTACCCCTACTATTACGTCCGCCCCCCCCGCTCTCGGCCTATACGTTAGGCTACCGGCTCCCGCTACCTAGCTCCCTTACTTAAGCATTAGGCGTTAGGACCCCGCCCCTTTATAATCCCTCCGGGCGACCTTACGTTCTCTATCCGGATGCTTAACGTAGCCGCTATAGCGGTGTTCTACCGCTAGCCCTCCGTTACGACTTCTTAGACTATAATTAAAGCCTTAGCCGCTAAACCCCTACCTACTAAGCCTTTGCCTCCTATCGACTAAGAGATCCCTAAGGAACTCTATTAGGCCGTTTTATCTAAGTCTATTAATCCCGATACCGCTAAAGCCCGGCTTAACCCCCGCCTTTACGACTTCGTCGATAACTACCTTAATAAAATCTTCCTTTATAAGGTTTCGCCCGATAATATCGCTAAGTTCTTTTTAAAATACGATAAAGTCCTTTATACTCTCGATAAGCTCCGGGCTAAAGTCCTAAAGGAGCTTTACTATATAATCTATATATAGCTCTAGAGTAAGGCCGATAAGCTCGCCCCTTACCGCGCCGTCGACACTTAGATTAACCTTAAGGAGGGAATATAACCCCCTTACACCCGCCCCCGCCCCTTTAGTAAAGCCGAGAACCGTATTATCCGCGCCTATGTTAATAAGCAGCTTAGGAAAGGCTTTATTCGCCGTTTGACCTTTACTACCGCCGCCCTTATTATGCTCGCTTATAAGCCCGGCGGCGGCGTCCGTTTCTACGTCGATTACTATAGCTTAAATAAAGCCATAATTAAGAACCGCTTCCCCTTACCCTTAGTCTATAACACCCTCGCCCGAATTAGGAAGGCGAAGTTCTTTACTAAGATTAACGTTATTATAGCGTTTAATCGCCTTTATATCGCCGAGGGCTATAAGTAGAAGACGGCTTTCGCTACACGGTATAGGCTTTTCGAGTATTGCGTTATACCCTTTAGTCTCTCTAACGCGCTATCCTACTTCTAGAGCTTTATTAACATAGCCTTATACGATATCCTCGATGATTTTTATTCCGCCTACTTAAATAATGTTTTAATCTTCTCTACTATATAGGAGGAGCACTAGGCCTACGTCCGGGAGGTCCTTAAGCGCCTTAACGCCGCTAGCCTCTAGCTCGACGTCGATAAGTGCGATTTCTATATTACTAAGACTAAGTACTTTAGCCTAATTATCTCGGATAAAAGCATACGTATAGATCCTAAAAAAGTCCGCGCCGTCCTCGACTAGCTAGCTCCCTCCTCTATAAAAGACCTCCGGCGTTTCTTAGGGTTCGCTTATTTTTATCGGCGTTTTATCTACGGCTTCTCTAAGCTCGCGAACCCCTTAAACGCCCTTACTAAGAACTCTGCCCCTTAGATCTAGTCCCCCGCTTGCGCCTACGCCTTTAGAGCCTTTAAGCACGCCTTTACCGCCCTAGTCCTCGCATACTTTAACCCCTCTCGAAAGACTATAGTTTAGACCGATGCTTCTAACTAAGCCGCTAGGGGCGTGCTAATATAGCTCTCTAACGACGGCCGCTACTACCCTATCGCGTTCTTCTCGTCGAAACACTCCGCCTAGGAATATAACTATAAGATCTACGATAAGGAACTCCTCGCGATCGTAAAGTCCCTTAAGGAATAGCGCCTTAAGCTCGAAGGCCTGCCTAAGTTTAAGATCGCTTCGGATTATAAGAACCTCTAGTATTTTATAACCACGAAGCTCTTTAACTAACAGCAGGCCCGCTAGGCCGAGTTCCTAAGTCGCTTTAACTTTAAGATCGTCTTCTAGCCTAGCTCTTAAGCTACCCTCCCTAACGCCTTTAGCCGACTCCTTAGTTCCCGCCCCGCCTTTATAACCGACCGCGCTAACGAGAGGATCGACTATCGTTACTAGGTTATCCTTCTATAGTCTAAAGTCGACGCCTCCTTACTCCCTAACGGGTTTAAGGAGTCCGACTTATCTATAAATATAATTAATAAATATAATTCTAACGACTCCGACTGCCTTAACCTCTATGCCTTTAACGACTTTAAGCCGATTAACGACTTTATCGACCGGGCTTATTTCTCCTCTCCGCTTATCGCCGATATTCGCGCGGCTCTCCGGTCTTCTTAGCTCCGTTAGCCTAGTTCTCTTTGCGTACCTCTCCGCTTAATCTCGAAGTCCGCCCTCTTAGAGGCCTAGGGCCGGTTCTACTTTTAAGGCCGGTTGTTCGTTCCCCCTAACGACGCCCTTATCCTCTAGATCTTAATCCGTACCTATACTTCCCCGCTAGCTAGCTACCCTAGGCGCACTAAGACCGCGAGCCTCTACCGCCGAACCTACGTTTAGCTTAGTATACACGAGTCTATTTCTAGCTTCGTTCGCAACTACTACGTTTGCCTCTACGCTAAGTCCCCCCGTTCCGCCCCTTAGGGCCTTCTTTAACCCTTACGTATCTCTTTCGCCCCTTAGACCGATATCTCTATTAATTTCGTTATAGACCTTCCCGTCTATCGCCGTTATAGCGTTAAGTTCTTAAGCATCCTAGTTATCGTTAACCGTCTTACGAAGATGCGCTACTACGTCCCGACGCCCTTAATAACGGTCGAGGACGTTGTTAACGCGTTCGTTTCTTACGTTTAGTCTCTCTACGGCACCCCTACCTTAATAGTTAGTAATAAGGGCACCTAGTTCGTCTCCGCCTTCTAGTAGTAGCTTAGCCGCCGCCTTAGTTACCGCCTGCACCTTAGTTCCGCCTACTACCCTTAGACTAATAGCTAGACTAAGATCGCGAACGCCTAGATAAAAGTCTACCTCCGCTACTATACTACCTTCCTTTAGGACGATTAGGTAGATCTCCTTCCCCTCGCTAAGTTTACCGCTAATAACTAGGTTTCTAAGTCTACTAGCCTCTCCCCTTTCTTCGCTAACTACGGCTTCGACCCGAAGCTTAGCACCGAGCCCTTAGGACCGCCCCCCCCTAGTATAACCCCCTAGTAGCGTAAGGAGTACCTCCGTAGCGACGCGCTCGCCTTACGCCTCTAACGCGTATCCGACTTCCTTTATAACGCGATCGAGGACGCTTAAGCCACTTAGGCCTAGCACGCTAATGCCCGCCGGGCGCCCGCCCTAACGTACTAGCCTAGCGATATAGTCTTTCTTAGCACCCGTTAGATCCGTACCCTCCGCCTGATAAAGAAGCTTAACTATAAACGGGAGGGCCTATACGAGGTCCTTAAGGCGTATAAGACGGCTTGCCTCCTCCGCCTCCCTAAGGGTAGCCGTCTCTACCCTATTTTCTACTACTTACTTCTTACCTAGACCTAAGAGCCCCCCCTACCCGGCTAAGCCGACCTAAATATCCGGCCTACTAACGGGGGCATCCTGCTTTCCCTAGACGGCGATAACGATAACGACGCGTACCTTAAGTAGGAATTCTCCTCTATCCTTACGTAACGTTAGTACGCGTCTAGGAAGATTAAATATCGCATCTAGTAGCGTTATAGCCCCCCTACGTAGGAGGATTCCTTATGCCTTAACGGATGTTAGGACGACCTTAAGTCCTTCTACGCCGCGAACCCGGCTAAGCCTTAGCCCGCCTTCTATACTACCTTCCTCGCCTTTTCCCCCTTGCTTAGATAATAATAGATATAATTAATAAATATAATTCATCTTAGCGCGTATAGGCTTTCCGACCTCGAGCTTTGTTTTATTTCCTTCCTTTATATTATAGGGGCCTACCTTTTAGGTCGATTAACATAGGATCCCTTAGCTCTCGCTCTTCTGCTATTGCCCCTTTTTAAGCGTTTAAGTCGAACGCCGATTTAAGGGGGATGTACTATTACGGTATTAGGTTATATTATATATTATCCTACGTGACCTCTATATCATATATATTAACCCTTAGACTTAGTCTATAGCTGCGCTCCTTTATAGATTAACAATAGTTATATACCCCCCCTAAGCTCGTTCTATAACACACACCCCTTTTTTAAACCTAAGTCCCTTAGGACTTAGCTTCCTTAGGTACAGGACGTATTACGCAGCTACGGTTACGCCGACGATCTTATTAAGCACCCCTGCCTAATAAGACCTAATGATTAGCTCGATGCCTTATATAATAGACCGATACTTAGACTACCGGGAGCTATAGGCCTAATATAGCCCTCCCGGCTTTTAGGACCGATTATTCGTCCGATCCTCCGCATAAGGAGGTTATACGACTTATGTCGTATGACCTACCTATATGACATTATGCACGTAGTGCATAAATAGACCTATATAACCTAGATTAGTCTATAAGGGCTCTAAAACGACGCGGGAGGCAGCCTTTTCGAGGTTAGCCGACCTATATAGCCCTTACGTAGCCCCGGGGACCCGCATTAGCTCGGGGCAGTATAAGGGATACATGGCAGAAGGTGCTAGAAGGAAAGGGACGTACTAGGACCGTCTAGACGGACGGGAAGAGCTATATAAAGGAACTCTAGTCCGCCCTTCCTCGGGCTCTCCTTCCTTCCTTTCTTCTTTAGCTTTTATTATAGTTTTAGTTTAACTACCTACTAAGTGACCTATACCTCTTTTAGTAGTGCCCTTAGTGCTCTAGCCTCGACTACCCCTACTTGCTTAGACTTAGCTAGCCGGTCTAGTATAAGTAACCTTAAGTGCTCCTCTGCTTACTATTCCGCCCTTATAGCTTTTAAGGATAAATAACGCCCTTTATTAGTCTTTAACTATTAGAGACTTAGTCCGGTTAGACTATCTTCTATCTTTTAACCGTTCTATTATACGATAAAAGCTCTTACCTTTTGCTTAGCCGCGGAGTATGTTTTTTAAGACCGTTGCTTAATCTTTATTTAATCTTTGCTTAGTCTTTGTTTTACCCTTTAATCTTTTCTTAATCTTTCTAATCTATTAGATCTTAGATCTTATTTCAATCTTTATAGATTTAAAAAACCCTTTTTAGAAAAAACACTAAAAACAACTACTTCTTTAAGAATGTCTTCTTTTACTTCTTTAACCTCTCGCCCGGCAGCTCGCCCGGCAGCTCGTCCGGCTGCAGCTACGGCTGCTGCTTCTACTACTACGCCTACGGGCCCGGCTCCGGCTTATACCGCCGCCGCCCTAGGACCGCCGCCGCCTCCGGGCCCGGCCGGGTACGCCCTGGTCCCGGCCCCGGTTCCGGACTTCCGCTACCCCCGGCAGTTCGGGGAAATTATTAAAACCCCGAAGCCGGCTGTTTATACCGGAGAAGCCGGCAAGCTATAGGAATTTCTTACCTAGCTAAAGGCCTTCTTTCTTTCCTTTCCGGATTCCTTCTCTATTAATAAAGCGAAGGTCTTCTTTACAGCTAGCTGCTTAAAGGGATTAGCTTTAACCTAGTTTAAACCTATTCTTAGGGATAGGGTAACCGAGGCAGAGGGGGACCGGGATAAACTTACGGACGATATCTTTAATAGTTATTAAGCTTTTAAAACCAACCTCTAGTAGACCTTCGGCGTAAGTAACGAGAAGAGAGCCGTAGAGCATAAGCTACGGTATTTACGATAAAAAACCTCTATTTCTAATTATACTGCTTTATTTAGGTAGATAATATCGAAATTAGAATAGGACGATAACGCTATAATAGCGGTTTTTTATAAGGGGCTAAAGGATAATATAAAGGACGAGATCTCTAAATAAAACCGTCCTAACACCCTCGTCGAGTTTATAGCCTAAGTAGTTAGAATCGACGACCGGCTTTTCGAACGCCGGCAATAGAAGAAGGACCCCCGCTTAGGGTATAAGGTTTTTTCGAAGAAAAAGGGGAAATAGACGAATTACGGCGATCCTATAGACCTAAATGCTATTTTAAACCCGGGAATAACTAGCTATTCGGCAGCAGCTAGAAGCTCGAAAAACAATAGCATTTATAAAAGCCTTACCTACTTCTTTTATAAGAAGGCAGGGTATATTGCTAAAGATTACTACCGGAAGAAAAATCTAGCTAAAGGAAAGCCGGCGGCTTCTAAAAGCCTTAATCCCTTAAAGCAAAGACCTCTTAAGCTCTCTCTACCGCCTTTAAGAATAGCTCTCGATCCTACGCTTTTTAATAGCGATCCTATAGGCTTCTCTGCCTATCCTTACTACGAAAAACGTTTTACGACTATTAGGGATTCTAAGGGCAATATAGCACTTATTCTAGACAGCCTAGTTAGGCCCTCTATCGAAGAAGAGGAGGACCTATTTAGATAGTTAGACCTAGACGAGGATCCGGCCGGACCGGAGGACCCGGCCGGCCTAGATAGTCCGGACGCTCCGGATAGCGTGATAGAGGATCTAGTAATCGACTTAAAGGACGGAGAGATTATAGATAACTCTATAGATAACGCGGGGGTCGGACTAGCACCCCCGGACTCCCCGGACTCCCCGGATTCCTCTATAGAGTCCGCTCCGGACTTAGAGGGTCCGGGGCCCGGGCTAGAGCCCGGGCTAGAGCCGGACGACGACGACGATATACCCCTAACAACCTAATACGACTCCGAGGAATTCCCTTAAGAAACCTAGTACTAGTATAACTATAGCTAGGCCCCGGAGTTAGAAGATCTTACCGGAGGCTATATACCCGATGCTTATAGCCCCGCTAATACCGAAGAATTCTTAGAGGGTAGCTTAGCTACGGCTGCCCTATACGACGGCTCGGAGTCCCCTCCGGCCTACCGTAAACTTAAAGACGTTAAGGACCTTCTCGATAGCCTTAACCCGGAATATAGCAGCTATAAGGAATACCTAGCTATTACAAACTATTTAGAAGGAGTTATTAAACAAGAAGCCTAAGGATACCCTAGCGCTAAAGATAGGCCCCCGGAGTGCCTTACTGATATAGCTAAAGAGACTTTAGCTTTACTTTAAAGCTATAAGCGTAAAGCAAATCGGCTAAAGGCCCTACTTTTAGATAATAAGCATAAAACCCACGAGGAATTTAGTAGGGAAATTGCATCCCTAATAGACCTCGTAGAAGAGAAAGAACGCGAGAAGCTTAACCTCTTTACTAGACTAGACCGTCTAGGAGGTTATATGCCGGAGCTACACCCGGAACCCTCTTTTAAGGTCCGGACTCTTTAGGAGGCCCTCCGGAGGCTAGAAGGCGTCTACTGCCTCGCCTCCCGGACCCTTAGACTCGCTTCTTAAGTTAACTAAGACCTACTCGAACGGGTCCGGCAACTATAAGGTGTTATACAATAGACTAATATAATTAGTATACTATAGGGGTTATCGAAAGGATAGGATACTACTAGCCGTAATAAGGCCTAGGAAGGGAGTTAGGCCGGCTAATAGTTCTACTAGTAACGGACTGTCTACCGGTTGCGAAGGCAAGTATAAGGTAAAGTAGGTTTTTAACTATTAAATAATATAGAAAATAATTACTTATCCCTTCTATTCTTAGGCTAGGGAAGATGCCCGTTATATACCTATATTGCTATCTAGGTTTTTACCGTAAAATCCCGGCGTATTACCGTAGCTTCCTTAGGGAATCTCCCTAATAATGCCTAATCGCGTATTACCGTATATATATAATCCTCTCCCTATATATGCCTTAACGCGGTGATTTCCCCTTATTATACGCTTTACGTATTATAGTAAAATCCTTATAATACGCGTCGTGAAATAGCTATAGAGTCGTAGCGTAATGCTAGGGTTTACTTATACTAGATTTTACTATAATATTACTATACTATAACTATAAAATGCCTATAAAATGCCTATAA
Source organism: Ophiocordyceps sinensis (assembly GCA_012934285.1). Classification (NCBI taxonomy): domain Eukaryota; kingdom Fungi; phylum Ascomycota; class Sordariomycetes; order Hypocreales; family Ophiocordycipitaceae; genus Ophiocordyceps; species Ophiocordyceps sinensis. The sequence goes on from JAAVMX010000005.1 coordinate 13,804,117, forward strand.
AATATAGTAGGGCAATATTAGCGTAGTCTAAGGTTAACTTATATCTATATAGGTATATACCTATTAGGGTCTTATACCGTAATAAATGCCTACCTTAAAGAGATATACTACGCCTTTATAGTGCTTACGGATCGATAGGAAGCGATTTAAGCGACGGGAGATAAATCGTAGAGTGTAGATATAAGAACGAGGGACGTAGGAATAGTCGAGTAGAGATAAAGCGTGTAAGGAAAGGGCGAAGGCCGTATTAGACAACCGGCATAAAGTAGGTAGACCGTTATATTAGGACGGCGGGCGATAAAGGCGAGAAACCGTATTAGACGGCTAACGTAAAGCAGGCGGGGTGCTATAGCGGAAGGCGAGTATTAAGCGGCGACCGCCGAACGAACATAGAGCTTAAAGGGACTAGATAGATAAAGCGAGACGTAGTAATAGACGAGGCGAGACGTAGAAAGACGAGTATAAAGCTATATTATATAGCTAAAATAATAAGGCAAACGCTAAGATAGAAGAGCTATATTAAACGGCTAAAAGAGAAAGGAAAAACGCCGAGAGGGCGAGACTAAGCGAATAAAGAACGAGCCCGGCTAGGCGGGGGCGGGGCCGGCGGCGCTAAGGGCCTCGTCGCGAGGGACCTTATCGCTAGTAATAACGACGGGGGCTACGGCGAATGCTTTAAGGGATGCCGTACGTTATATCCTAATAGCAGACGGACGCGCGCGGGGTTACGGATTATTTAACAAGCAATATTCGGCTTAATCTTCTTAAGAGAGGGCGGCGAGTACTACCGCGTTATAGATAGGGACGCCGCGCGGGTTAGCGGCGGATAGTTCGCCGGCGCACGCGATCTATAGGTTACTACGGCGGCTAATAGGGAACGGGACTAGCGTAGCGTAAATAGTAACGCGCGTATCGCCTATAAGCGGGGAGCTTATAGGGACCGATAGGTCTAGGGCGAATCTATTGCCGACTAGCTATATCTAGCATACGGCGGTGAATTCTACCGCGGCTATCCTATTAGCTAGGATTGCCGAGGCGGCGGACGCTAAGATACAAGCGGCGAGGGCGCTATCGTCGATTAGTATAGTCGGTATATTAAAGTAGACAAGCAAAGAGCTCGGTAGCCTAGCTATAGCGGCGAATGCCGGTAAGGTAAGGTTATCGCCGATTTAGCACTAAGTGCGGGCAAAAAGGCTCGCTAAAGTAATAGCAATAGCGGTATTCCTATAAAGTAGTATAAAGGTGCTTAAGTAGATAACGGCGGCGGATATAATAGCGTTATACGTCGGGATTTTATACTCGACGATCTATAGGCGTAAAGGCATCGGCGGGGCGGACGTAGCGATAAGAGTAAAACGGGCTATATTATTATAGCGACGACGATAGAGCGTGCTATAGGAAACCGCGAAGATATTATTAGGTAACGCGTTCCGTCGTTCGCGCGGCGAGTCGTCGGCGTCGGCCGGGGAGGAATAAAGGGCGCCGGCTAGTATACCGGGCGTGCGCTAAACGTGCCGTCTAAAAAGCAGGGCTACGGGCGTCGCCGGAGTCCTAGAAGCGGCGAAGGCCGCCTCGGCCGCGGTTATATACGTGGTAATAGCCCTAGCGTGCTAAACAACGCGGAGGATAGCTTAGATTTCCGTAGCTTCGGCTAGGGAGAGGGCTTTAAATATAGCTACGGTAAGGGCGTCGGCTAGCGTTAAGGCAAGCTAAGCTATACCGAGGGCGTTTCTAGTAGGGTCGTCCGTTACGGAAAAGATATTCCTTATAAATCCTTCGAGTATTATAGGTAAAGAGGGCTAGGCCGCGTTAGGAAGAAAGCGCCCTATTAGGTCGCGATAGGGGCGAGTAAGCGTAAGGCGTGCTATCGGCGTAAACTAGCGGTCGTCTAAGGAAGATACGAGAGGGATAGCTAAGCGATAGGGACGCTTTAAGGTAAGGGTAAAGGCCTTAGGAAGGTCGGGGTTAGGGAAGTATCGCCCGTCGACTACCTCGCCGGATAGGCAATTATATCCTTCTTTTATAACGGCGTCGATAAAATCCCGGTAAAAAGTAGGGTTTACGTTTTTCTACGCCGTAAAGGATATAGTAGTACTCTTAAGCGATCGGAGAAGATAAAGCTCGCTGCCGTAGATTTATATAGCGCGTTTAAATTTAGGCAAGGTAAGGCGGGGAGGCTAGCGGGTGACCTAGTCGCTAAAGAGGGCATAAAATACCGGGTCGCGGGATAGAATACAACTACTAGGGATAGGAGGAACCGCGAAGGACTATATAAGGCCGCGGGGAGAAGTAGCGAGATAGGAGCGTCTAACGACGAGCAAAGAGAAGGAAGCTTAACGGGGCGCGGCGGTAGGGGAAAACAAAAAGAAATTTAAAATAAAAGCGCGGAATAGGTAAAATAGCTAATAGTTAACCGCCGAAAATCGGTGGTTAACGCGGCAACGCTTACGGCGAGCCGGTAAAGACATCCGCGAGCGACGCCCTATAAGTTACAAAGATTTCTCCTTAGGCTAAAGGGGCTTATACGCGGCGAGGGCTAGCGCGCGCTGCTTCCTAGTCTAAGTAATCCTCGTAGTAAGCAACTCCTATTACGTATAGAACTCGTCGATAATATCCTACTAAGCGAAGTCCTAGGCGGGAACCTAGGAATTATAACTACTAGGCTATCCCTTTTAAGTAATAAGGAACTCTTCGCGTATTACGCTACGACTATATTTACGCTTACGTATATTAAGGATATAGTCGACTTTTTAGTAATCGGTATCCGGTTTAAGGCTGGGGTAGGAGTTAGGTACATCCGCTAGCTTAAGCTAGGCTACGGATACTATAAGGTAAATATTTATAGAGTTATCTATATCGAGGCGGTATATTAGGTAGCCGATCCGCTTTATAATTAGGAAGGGGCCTATACGCCGCTCCTTAAGCTTAGCGACGCGCCTATTAGCGATAGAATAGCCTTTACTAAGCTAAAGCTAGGCCTAGTCGCTAGGTTTAAACTCAAGCTTATAGTGCTTTGCGTTATATCGCCGCTTTATAGCGGCTTAAGCATAGGCGAGAGATACGTAGGCCTACTCTTAGAGAACCTATCGGTCGCTAGCGCCGGCTTACTCGCCGAGGAAACGTAAGCTATCGTCTATACGTTAGCCGGTAATAAGCTCGCTTAGGGAAGTCTAGATAACGGCGGAGAAAGAGTTATTAAGCGAGAACTAGAGAGGTAGGAATCCCTTAATTATAGCGAATAAGCTTATAGTATAAGGTCTATGCTTAATCGTTTATAGTAAATTAGTTATAGCTTAAAAGCAAAAGGCATATCTTAGAGAATTTATCGGTAACTATAAGTAGAGTATTAAAGTATTCGCTTATAGGCGTCTTCTACGGAAGACCCTTAAAGGGGACGTTAGGCAAACCCGTAACGAAATCTATAGCGACTATATAGAAAGGGACGCTCGGCGTGTGGATAAGGACTAGCTCGCCGGCGGGCTTAAGCCGGTTCGACTAATTCCTTTTATAAGTATTGTATTTCGCGATAAAATCGTCGATTCGACGAAAGAGCTAACTAATTATAAAGCTAGAGGAGAGCTCCTCTTATATATAGCGCCTGCCGGCGTAGAACTTCGGCTAGTATTCGTCTTCGATTATCGGTTTAACGCACGCCTTAGGGATATAAAAGCGTCGCCGTCCGTCGGTCTTTTTAAGGTAAAGGAGGCCGTCGAGGATAAAGAACGTGAGTCCCTCTTTAAAGCCGTCGGGGCCGAGCTAATCGATAATCTAAGACTATCGGGGATCGTCCGCGTATCCCGCCTTAATTTCCTAGCGGAGCGCCGGAGTTATAACGGCCTTAGTGACTAAGTAAACCCTATTAACAGGGGCCTCGTCTTCCTATATCCGATCGAGCTCGCTAGGCCCGATAGGAAGGGTCTCTATCGTTAGTAGCTAAGAAAGCGAGTCGGCTAAGACGTTCTTAGCGCCGGGAATATAATAAACCTCGAGCGGGAACTAGCTAAAGTACTAGGATATAAGGACGAGGCGGTTGCTACTCTTTATGCTAATCGTAAATAATAATTGCTATTTAACAATCGCGTATATAGCGGCGTAGTTAGTAAGCACTATAATTTTTAGCTCTATCGTAGAGATAAAGTAAGACTAAAGCTTGCGATAGGCCTAGATAAGGTATCCTTCTTTAAGCTCCGTAGGCTAGTATTAAAGCTCGCCTCCCTAAAGCTAGCGGCTAAGGTAAAGAATAAGCCGAATGCTTATATAAGGGGGGCCTTACGCTAGGTTCTACGTTATACCGGGAGCGATATAAAAAAGCACGACTCTAAAACCGTCGTAACTAGCGTCGAGCTAGATAAATCGCTAGCTCTTTAGGTTAAAGTAATAGAGTTTAGCGTCGGCGGTAAAGGCGTCGGTAATATCGTAAAATACCTAAAGCTCCTCTAGCGTTAGATCGAACTTAGCATTCGCGGTAAAGCAGACTTAGGCTTGCCTAAAGGGCAGTTTTCCTTCGTCTCGAGCGGACTTAAGCTTATCTATCTTACGTCGCTATAGCGGTTTAATATACTATAAGAAGTAGGCGACTAAGTATCGTAATTAGTTAACTAGGCCGATCTATTTCTTAAGGGCTTATAAGGTATTAAGGAACGCGATAGAGCGTAATATATAGACCCTCTCGTCTATATTTATAAGGCCGATGCCGTCGACTTAAAAGCTAAGCAGCTATACGGAAGGGTACCTAAGGAAGGACTTCGGCACGGATAGGGCGAGGTTATAGTCGGCGAATAGCTAGAAGATCGCCGTAAGGTAGGCGAGGTACTCTTCGGCGGAATCGGAGAAGATAATAATATCGTCGATATACGCGGCCGCGTAATCTATATAGTCTTAAAGGATCTAGTCTATAAATCGCTAGACGTATGCGGGGGAGTTTTTATATCCTATTAAGGCTACTATAAGGCGTTTTAAGGCTACTATAAGGCGTTTTAGCCCTCGGTAGGAAACTATCGTAAAGCGTTTGCGATAGTAGAGGTAGACGAGGAACTAATAGAAGAAGGATTAAGTATTAACGGCGGAGATAAATCGTTTTCCCTAGAGCTTTTAGATTATATCGGCCTAAAGCGGCATAAGGTAACTATCGGGTATAGCGACGTTATTAAGCACGCGTAGGTCGACGACTATTTAAGGTTTTTCCTTACCGTTAACGGTCCGCTATACGACGAAGACCGGGGAGGCGAAAGGGGTCGCTTCTATAGCTTATTCTATTCGGCCTTTTCGGTATAGCTCGTCGTATATCTCGTCGATATATTCCTTATCCCGTTAGTTTAAGGGGTATATACGAGATGCGATCTTCTTCTAGTACTAATTATCGGCGAGCGGGATCTTTATATAGTAATCTAGGTAGACCTTAATAGTGCCTTAGTCGGTCTAAAGTAAGGGGAATTTATCGGCTAACTGCTTAATTTTCTCGGTAAACTTAGGGTTAGTAGCGTAGATTTTTACTCCGTCCTTCGACTCGATTTTTAGAAACGAGGTCTCGCGCTCGATGCTAAGCTTAAGATGCTAGTTAAGGCCGCTATCCTATAGGGGTGGTTTCCCGTTAGGGACATTTAGCGCTTCGGCTAACTCTAAGTCGTCCTAGTCTTTAAAGGATTCTAAAGCGGACTAGCCGTCTAAGGACGAATTAGGGATTATAGCATACGTGCCGATGTTTATAAACTAGATTTAATCGTAAAGGTTAATAACGGTTTTAATTTATTGCCTTTTATAAATCCTTATCGTACGACTGCCGGTATTTACTATAACTAGGGATTAGCCTTTAGAAAATAAGCTATAGGCGAGCTCTATCTTTATCGGGAAAAACATTAGGTCCCTATTAGCGGGAAGGTCCTTAATATTAACCGGAAGACTTATAGTTATACCGGGCGGAACGTAGATATCTACTATACTACGGACGGTTCTATAGACCTAGGGTCCGTCCTATTCTAAACGAGCGTCGACGGATAAGTTACCGTAGGCTCCGATAATTACGTAGCTCGATAAGTTTATAACGTCTACTTAGTATAGGATACTTTAGGATTAGCCGAGTAGTAACCCGGTCGGCTGCTTAAGGTTAATCTAAGCGCTAACTTATATAGCGCCGACTGCGAGGTCTTTATTAATCTTACCGGGGATATATATATCGAAGTCGGCCTATCCCTCTATAATAGCGCTGCTAATTCCGGTAAGGGGGCGTTTTTTAGTAAAGTCGATTAAGACGTTATCGAAGTTAGTAAGGAAGTCCGGATAAACGTAACTACGATCGGCGTTAGTATCGACGTATACTTTATATTAGTCGGTAGGCCTATCCTTACCGTATGCTATAATACGGGCGTATATAAAGCGGGATAGCTTATCTAAGGAGTCGGCGGGCCTTAACGGCGTGGTTTATACGATTAGTACGTCGCCGATCGGGGTAGGGATAACGCGAGGCCCTATAGGTAAGGGATCGTCCGTCGTAAAGTTAATATAGTCGGGCTCGTCCTCTTTATCTACGTCTATAGGGTCTAGCTCGCCGCTCGGCGTTAGGTCGTCTTCGTAGGCATAAAGAATCTAGTTAATAACGTGCTAAGGTAGGTAAGCTCTTCCGCCGTCGGTTGCTCTAGCTTCGATTTCCTAAGCGAGGTTAATAACGATAGGGTTGTCTTTAGAACCGTTTATAGGTTTAGTCGTAGGCGGGTCCTTAGGCTTAGACTAAGGTCGAAGCGCGGGCGTTATTGCTAGAGCGGGAGGGACTCGTGCGGCTAGTATTAGCGTCTTCTTAAGGTTAATAGCGTTAGGCTTATTTAAACGCTAACCGCTTGCTTTAGTACTATACTTAGATCGCGGCGCGGAATTAGATCGTAGCGATCTTTGCGTATTGCGTTAGCCGTAGTTCGGCCGCTAACCTCCGGCGGATTGTTAGGGTTTCGCGGCTAGCTTATTAGCTAGCCTACCTTAAGATCCGGCTGTAAGCTTAGTCTAGAGCTAGGGAATCGTCTGTTCGTATTCTATAACCTAACTATTAAGGTTGTCGGCTTTTATAGGCCGTCTAAAGGATTCTTAAAGTAAGGTATCGAGCCGCTAATAGACTATTATAGTAAGGTGCTAATCGGTGTATAAGGCTGCTTTAGCCTTTCGATTTAAGCGCGATAGCTATCCGCGAAAGTCGGCACTACTAATAATATCCTCGATAGAAAAGTATTCCTTCTAAAGCGCTTATGCTACGACTTTAGGCCGGGTAGCGAAGCGAGTCCTAAGCTTCTAGCACTATGCCCTATAGCCTAGGCCTAGGGTATAGAGCAATAACCGGTCTAACTCCGAGAGGTCTCCGGAGTATTATTCGATCGCGGTTCCTCTAAGGAGGCTAAGGACTAAGGCGGCTAGTTCGTTAGCGTACTTAGTCCCGCGGATAGTAACCCTCTCGAGGGCGTCGATAAATCTCTCGACGCTTTTGTACGTAATAGTCTTCTCGGTCTCCTAAAGGGTATTAAATAAGGCGTCGAATAGACTAGCCGGATTAAAAAATCTAACGTCTTTAGCTTAAATCTAAGGCGTAGGCTTATTTAGTATACGATCGCCGGCGCCGTTCGGTTATCCCGTAGGGTAAGATATCCCTATCTATAGACGGTCTAGCAGCCTAGCGAGTATATCTTCGGTTATTATAACCGGCGCGGGTATTATTCCGGTCTATAGAGCTAGCGCTTAGGCCGGGCTTAACGCTAGGGCGGGGCTAGGTTAAGACTCCGTAGATCTATAGGAGCTGCCGGCCGGCGGGTCGAGGTCTAGTTCTATCCTATATAAGCGTCTATCGGGGTAATACCGTAGCTCGTTAACGCGACGGAAGAGCGCGTCTCGGTATTATCTTCTAAAGGAGGAGTTAAAACTAGCGATTTCCCGTTAGATTAGCCGAATGTCTTTTCGCTAGCTATTTAAGAACTTAATAAGAAGTTCGCCGTATAACCTTCGTAGATACGATCCGTCGAAAGGGTATTAGGAGTAGTTAGCGTAGAAGCTTCGTACCGCTTAGGCTTCCTTAGTCCGGGCGTCTACTTCCTCTTAAAGATCCTAGAGAAGTCGTTTAGTAAAGAACTAGTTAGCTTCCGGGAGTTAGCTATATATAAGCAGGAGTTTTCTTCTTTAGAAGATATCCTCTAGTATATAGTACTTAATCGGCACGAGTCTATGCTTCCTCTCTTCTTAGCACTATAGGGCTTTAAACTCGCGGCGCTCCTAAAGTTAGTTTAGAATTAAGGAAAGAGAATTACTACTATTTATTATATAATAGACTAATATAATTAGTATATTATAGGGGTTATCGAAAGGATAGGATACTACTAGCCGTAATAAGGCCTAGGAAGGGAGTTAAGCCGGCTAATAGTTCTACTAATAACGGACTATCTACCGGTTGCGAAGGTAAGTATAAGGTAAAGCAGGTTTTTAACTATTAAATAATATAGAAAATAATTACTTATCCCTTCTATTCTTAGGCCGGGGAAGATGCCCGTTATATGCTTATATTGCTATCTAGGTTTTTACTATAAAATCCCAGCGTATTACCGTAGCTTCCCTAGGGAATCTCCTTAATAATGCCTAATCGCGTATTACTATATATACGTAATCCTCTCCTTATATATGCCTTAACGCGGTAATTTCCCCCTATTATACGCTTTGCGTATTATAGTAAAATCCCTATAATACGCGTCGTAAAATAGCCGTAGAGTCGTAGCGTAATGCCGGGGTTTACCTATACTAGATTTTACCGTAATATTACCGTGCTATAACCGTAAAATGCCTGTAAAATGCCTGTGAAATATAGTAGGGCAATATTAGCGTAGTTTAAGGTTAACCCGCATCTATATAGGTACGTACCTATTAGGGTCCTATACCGTAACATAAGGTCTCCCTTTTAAGACTACGAATTATAGGGTTATAATATAACCTATACCTTAGGGAACTACTAATAGACCTAGCAGTAAGTCTATTAGAGAAGAGCCGGGTTCTACTAGGTTTAAAAGAGAACCCTTAGGGTTTAAAAGACAACCCCTAAAGCTTAAAAGAGAGCTTAATCTATATAGACTTAAAAGATAGTCTAATAGACTTAAAAGAGAGTCTACTAGGTTTAAGAGAAAACCTAATCCCCCTAAGACTATTTTAAGGGAGGGGATATAAGGTAATAGCACCCTTACTACTAAGGATTTAAAAAACCTCTATTACTAAAAGTAAAAGGGCTACTTATTAGTAATTAAGATCTTCTTATTATTAATAAAACTATTAGTAAGAAGATAACCCTTACGATTAACTACTAAAGGCATAGACTTTCCGCTTTAGTAGATAGCGGATCTATAAGCAACTATATTGCCCCGGAAATAATAAATCGTCTACGCCTTCGTTACCGGCAGAAAACCACGCCTTATACGCTATTTATAGCCGAAGGGAAACCCTTTACGTATAACAACGGGAATATTATCTACGAAACTAATCCTTTCGAATATTCTATCGGAAGCTTATCGTTTAAAGACCCTTTCGATATCCTATCTATACGATACGATATTATATTAGGACTACCCTTCTTATAATAATATAACCCTTCTATCGACTAGAATAAAGGCCTTCTAAGGTTTAAAGACGATACCTTAGATATTCCACTCTATAACGAATTAAAGGACTTAACCGGACTAAAAACCTCGGAACTTAATACTAGCTTAGAAAGGCGTAGCCCGGGAATTAAGGAAGTTGCTACCTTATTCGAAGAGGAACTTCCGGACCGATTTAATACGGTCCCGGAACCGCTAAACCTATTATTAAAAGACGCTTCGAATAGCGCCTTTATTAAAGAAACAGAGACGGACCTTAAAGCGGATAGATTTAAGACTATACCGCACGATATCCTCGTTAAATTCGGTGTAATATTTAACGACCTACTAGAGCATAAACTACCGCCTTAAACGCAATAGGATTACGAAATTAACCTTAAAGACAGAGCAAAGCCTCGCTTCCGTAAGATATATAACCTTAATAAATTATATTTAAAATTGCTTTAAGATTATATCGACGAAAACCTTCGAAAAGGTTATATAAGGGAGTCGAAATTAGAATATCGGGCCCCGGTACTATTTGCTCCGAAAAACAGCAAAGATAAGGTTAAGACTAGGCTATACATCGACTACCGCTAGCTTAACAACGATACTATTAAAGACCGGACCCCTTTACCCCTTATTATCGAATTAAGGGATCGATTATCTAAGAAAAGATATTATACGAAAATCGACCTTAAAGTAGCTTATAGCTAGATACGAATTAGGGAAGGAGACGAATATAAGACCGCTTTTAGAACTCGATACGGCTTATACGAATTTTTAATCCTCCCTCTAAGGCTTACGAATGCCCTAGCGACTTTTTAAAAGCGTATTAATAACGCCCTATATAAACACCTCGATATATTCGTCTTAGCTTATTTAGACGATATAATCGTCTATTTAAACGATTTAGAAACGCATAAACTCGACGTTATAAAGGGGCTTAAGGCTTTCGAAGCAGCTAGCCTTTATATTAAGCTAGAAAAATACATATTCTACACGCAGGAAGTCGAATTCTTAGGCTATATAATTACCCTAAACACTATACGGATAGACCCGTATAAGTTAGAGGCAATTAGCGGTTAGCCTATTCCTTCTATAATTAAGGAAATATAGAGCTTTATAGGCTACGCGAATTACTACTAACGCTTTATAGTGGATTTCTCTAAAGAGTTAATCCTTATACTAGTAGTAATAAAGCTAGCTAAAACGAAACCCTATACCTAGACGGACGAAGCTAATAACGCTTTTATCAAGCTTAAGAACCTATTAACTTCCGCCCCGGTACTATATAGCTACGATATAGAAAAGCCGTGCGAATTAAAAACCAACGCTTCTAATTTCGCATTAGGTGCGTAATTAAGCTAAAAGGACGACGATAATATATTACATCCTATAGCTTTTTACTCTAAAAAGCTAAGTAAGGCAGAGATATATTATCCAATCTACGATAAAGAATCTTTAGCGATTATAAACGCCTTTAAAGAATTTCAGCATTATATTCTAGGGAATTCCTATAAGACGAAGGTCTATATAGACTATAGGAATATCACCTATTTCGCTAGTACGCAGCAGCTTAACGCACGGCAAATCCGTTAGGCAGAGTTCTTAATACACTAAATGGGTGGGAAAGGGTATATAAAGAAGGATAATGTTATTAAGGTGGGCGAGAGCCCCGGGAGCTAGGTATAGCTCCCTCTATCTTATCTATGCTAATGTAATCACCCTGGCCCACTGGCCAAAGGGTGCATTGCATGCATTAAAGTGCCGGCACGAAAAGAAAGCTCTGCTGACCACAGCAGTTATGCCGCGCCAATACAATCCCAATCGGGCAATTGAAAGAGGTGCTTCCAATGCCCTGCTTTTCCTTCGTCCTTTCCTTGTGAGTTATGCTCACACACGCTGGTGATCTTTTTCCTCCGATCACCCTTTCTGCTTGTTTAATCATAGCCACGAGCAGCAGCATCAGACGCGGCGTTGGCTGCGGCTTCGTTCCTCTTCTAATCACCCCCATATTCATCGTCGGCCTATTGAAGAAGGCGACGGTCGTCTCGGCCGTCTCGGCCGCGGGGGCGTCGATCGTCACGACGAGCACAGCGTCGGGCGCGTCGGGCGGCTTGAAGATCTCCTTCGTCATAGTCTTGCCCGCGATCTCTAGGGCGGCGGCAGCGTTGGCTGCGACGTTGGCAGCGTTGACAGTCTCTGCGGTCTCGTTGGCAGCGTTAAGCTCTGCGGGCTTAGAAAGGAATTTCTCAGCGTCCTCGCTAACGTCCCCTCCTACGGCGTGTGCTGCGTTGACAGTCTCGAGTTAAGCCCCATTGGCAGCGTTGGCTGCAGTCTTCTCTAAGGGCCCGGAAAAGAACTTCTCAGCGTCCTCGCTGACGTCTCCTCGTACGGCCGTATTGACTTAGGCCGCATTGACTGCGCTGATGACGATTCCCACGGCGGCAGGCGTGGCAGCGGTAGGCGCGGCAGCCTTAGTGATGCTCGCCACGGCAGGCTGAGAGGCGCTCTAGGAGTGCAGCTCACGACTAGGTTCACTAGGAGCAGAATTCTCATCGGCGATTTCCACGGCGGCAGGCGTGGCAGCGGCAGGCGTGGCAGCGGCAGGCGTGGCAGCGGCGATTTCCACGGCAGAAGACAAATTAGCTCCCTCATTCTTTTCCTCACCGTATTCTTCGCCCTGACCGGCAGGGCGGCGATCGGTGCGTTGTTTTTCGGGGCGTCGGTCGCCTTACTCATTAGGGCGGCGAAGGAGGTCACGAATTCTTTCCCTCCACACAGTCGAAAAGACGAGGTGTTTTTCCTTCGCCGGGGGAAGGTCGAAGAAATCAAAAATAGACTCCGATTTAAGAGCTAAGGCGTATAAGAGGGTGCGGGCGCTCTTTATGTATGTTATATCGACGTCCGTAAAGGTTTAGATAACGCTTTCCGTAGGCGACGTCCTAACTAGCTTAAAGTATCGTACGGCCTATTTTAGGAGGTTACGGCAGTCTATATCTTCTAGTGTAAGAAGGGCAGACCGTTTGCGCAGCTCCTTAGTCTCTATCGAGAGATAGGGGCGGAGGCGGTAGTCTATAATAGACGACTTTAGCGGCGAGGGCTAAGGCAGTAGGTTGACGAAAGGAGCGGCGAGGGGAAAAGAGGCTCGAGAGAAAGAGAGGATCGTGCGAGCCGCCGAAGTAGGGTAGTAAAAAATTCTCTCGAGGGCAAAAAGAAGGAACCCGCGAGAAGAAGAACAGGGTAGAAGACCGCTATCGATAGCGTTAAAGAGCTTCGTCTAAAAGTAAAGCTCGATTTGCGTATATAAGCACGCTAGCTATAGTAACACAAGCTAGAAACACTGCGTAAAGGGAGCGAGGCTCTTAGTAATAGTAGGAGCTTTTAAGGGCTCCTAGTAATAGCGAGAGCTTTTTTAAGAGCTCTTAGCGATAGTAAGAGCGAGGCTTTTAGTAAACGTATTATAGTAGCTTACGCCTAGCGGCTATATGCCTAGTGGCTTAAAAAAGCAGAAAAGGTAGGAATTGCTACTAATTTAATATACTAAATAGGTAGGAAAGGGTATATAAAGAAGGATAATATTATTAAGGTAGGCGAGAGCCTTAGGAGCTAGGTATAGCTCCTTCTATCTTATCTATGCTAATGTAATCACCCTAGCCTACTAGCTAAAGGGTGTATTATATACATTAGTTCTTAGCAGATTTTAACTACGAAATTCTATATAAGAAGGGAACCGAAAATTCCTATGCCGACGCTATTAGTCGACGTCCCGACTATAATACAAAGATCGAACCTTATAACGAACGGTTTTTATATCTTAATACAGAAGGCAACTATAAGTAGTAATTACTTAATGCCGTATTTAAGATCGAAGGAGATAATTCTATTTTAGAATTACTTAAAAGCACTTATAAGGATACCGATTTTAGTAGGTTTAAGAAGTATATAACCTAAGAGAACGACCTCGCCTACTATAAGGGAAAGTTATTCCTTACGCTTAGTAGCGAGGCAACGATTATAAAGGATTTTTATAAAAGCCTAATATATAGCTACTAAGGGATATCCCGGACTTATAATCGAATTCGGAATTACTATAATACGTATAATCTTCGCCGCAAAATTTAGAAGATTATTAAGGTATATAATACTTATAATAAAGCTAAGGCTGCATGGCATAAGCCCTATAGAAATCTATAGCCTATAAAGACCCCTAAATTACCTTAGGAATCTATTGCTATAGACTTTATTATAAAGTTACCGAAATCTATTAAACCTATAATAAATATAGAATACGACTCTATATTAGTTATAGTAGACCGCCTTACGAAATACGGTTATTTTATTCTAATTAAAGAAGCTATATCGGCTAAGGAATTATCTTACGTCTTTATAAGATATATTCTAGCCGATAGAGGACTACTAAAAACCCTAATTACGGATAAAGACCGAAAGTTTATATCACACTTTTAGCAAAGCCTTATACGAGCTTTAGGAACTAAGCATAAATTATCTACTGCTTATTACCTTATTACCGACGGAATTACGGAACGGCTAAACTAGACCTTAAAGCAATACCTTCGAAGCTATATTAACTACTAGTAAGACGACTAGCTAATTAGGCTACTAATAGCCTAGTTAGCTTATAATACTTCGGTATCGGAACCTATATAGCAAACGCTAGCCTTTGCGAATTACGGATTTACGCCCGAAGCCTATAGGTCTTCCCTACCGGAAGTTATAGTAGAAAAAGCTATCTTAAGCTTTAAGTAGCTAAGAAGCTTATATTCCGCTATTAAAGACGAGCTCGACTTTATAAAGGAGCGAATAACTTATTATTATAATAAGAAGACCGAAAAGGAACCTACTTTTAATAAGGGCAATAAAGTCTACCTTATTAAGAAGAATATTACTTCTAATAGGCCTAACAATTCGTTAGACTATAAGAAGATAGGACCTTTTCTTATATAGGAAAAATTCTCCGACTTAACCTATAAGCTAGACCTACTAACGGCTATGCTTATACATCCCGTTTTTTACGTTTCGCTACTCGAATTAGCGCCTAAGAATAGCCGCCTAGCGAAAGATATCGATATACTAATCGAAGAAGATAAATATAAAGTCGAAGAGATTTTATCTAAGAAGATGGAAAACGGCTAGCATTTCTATCTTATAAAGTAAAAGAATTATCCTTCTTCCGATAATACGTAGGAACCTATTAAGCATCTTAAGAACGCTCTTAAGAAGATTAAAGCCTATAATAAATCTAACCCTTAGGTATAAGGGAAGAGGAGTTTAAGGGTTTAAAGGTTTAACCCCCCTTAGGAAGGGTAATATATTATAGAACTACTAATTTAGGTTCTTAGTTTAGTTTCTTTTTTCTAAAGTACGGGACGACTTAAGTACTAAGGGACTTAAGTACGGAAATACTTAGTACGAGGGTACCGGGGTACTTAGTACTTTGGTACTTAGTACTTTATTACTTAGCATAAAGATATTCGCCCCGGACTTACCTATTATCCGGTTACACCCCTTTTCGGCCTAAGATATACCCCTTTTTCGAACCTAAGTCCCTCGGGACTTAGCTTCCTTAGGTACGGGACGTACTACGCAGCTACGGTCACGCCGACGATCTTATTAGGCACCCTTGCCTAATAAGACCCGATGATTAGCTTAATGCCCTGTATAATAGACTGACACCTAGACTACCGGGAGCTATAGGCCTAATATAGCCCTCCCGGCTTTCGGGACCGATTATTCGTCCGATCCTCCGTATAAGGAGGTCACACGACTTATATCGTGTAACCTACCTATATGACATTATGCACGTAGTGTATAAATAGACCTATATAACCTAGATTAGTCTATAAGGGCTTTAGAACGACGTAAGAGGCAGCCTTTTTAAGGTTAGCCGACCTATATAGCCCTTACGTAGCCCCGGGGACCTATATTAGCTCGGGGCAGTGTAAGGGATACGTGGCAGAAGGTGCTAGAAGGAAAGGGACGTACCGGGACCGTCTAGACGGACGGGAAGAGCTATATAAAGGAACTCTAGTCCGCCCTTCCTTAGGCTTTCCTTCCTTCCTTTCTTCTTTAGCTTTTATTATAGTTTTAGTTTAACTGCCTATTAAGTAACCTATACCTCTTCTAGTAGTGCCTTTAGTAGTCTAGCCTCGACTACCCCTACTTGCTTAGACTTAGCTAGCCGGTCTAGTATAAGTGACCCTAAGTGCTCCTCTACTTACTATTCCGCCCTTATAGCTTTTAAGGATAAATAACGCCCTCTATTAGTCTTTAACTATTAGAGACTTAGTCCGGTTAGACTGTCTTCTATCTTCTAACCGTTCTATTACATTAAGGTTATATATCTTACGGAAGCGAGGCTTCGCTCCGTCTTTAAGGTTGATTTCGTAATCCTATTGCGTTTAAAGCGGTATTTTATCCTCTAGTAGGTCGTTAAATATCACACCGAATTTAATAAGGATATCGTGTGGTATAGCCTTAAATCTATCCGCTTTAAGGTCTATCTCTATTTCTTTAATAGAGGCGCTATTTAAAGCGTCTTCTAATAATAGGTTTAGCGGTTCCGGGACCGTATTAAATCAGTCCGGAAGTTCCTCTTCGAATAAGGTAGCAACTTCCTTAATTCCTAGGCTACGCCTTTCTAAGCTAGTATTAAGTTCCGAGGTTTTTAGTCCGGTTAAGTCCTTTAATTCGTTATAAAGTAGAATATCTAAGGTATCGTCTTTAAACCTTAGAAGGCCTTTATTTTAGTCGATAGAAGGGTTATATTATTATAAGAAGGGTAGTCTTAGTATAATATCGTATCGTATAGATAGGATATCGAAAAGGTCTTTAAACGATAAGTTTCCGATAGAATATTTAAAAGGATTAGTTTCGTAAATAATATTCCCGTTATTATACGTAAAGGGTTTCCCTTCGGCTATAAATAGCGTATAAGGCGTGGTTTTCTACCGGTAATAAAGGCGTAGACGATTTATCGTTTCCGGGGTAATATAGTTGCTTATAGATCCGCTATCTACTAAAGCGGAAAGTCTATACCCTTAGTAGTTAATTATAAGGGTTATCTTCTTACTAATAGTTTTATTAGTAATAAGAAGATCTTAATTATTAGTAAGTAGCCTTTTTACTTTTAGTAATAGAGGTTTTTTAAATCCTCGGTAGTAAGGGTGCTATTACCCTATATCCCTTCCCCTAAAATAGTCTTAAGGGGATTAGGTTCTCTCTTAAACTTAGTAGACTCTCTTTTAAGTCTACTAGACTATCTTTTAAGTCTATATAGATTAAGCTCTCTTTTAAGCTCTAAGGGTTGTCTTTTAAACCCTAAGGGTTCTCTTTTAAACCTAGTAGAACCCGGCTCTTCTCTAATAGACTTACTACTAAGTCTATTAGTAGTTCCCTAGGGTATAGGTTATATTATAACCCTATAATTCGTAGTCTCGAAAGGGAGACCTTATAGTTGCCGGACCTGTTTAAGTAGGTCTCGGTTAACTTAAGAAGCGAGTCCGAGGGTCTAGGAGGCGAGGTAGTAGACGCCTTCTAGCCTCCGGAGGGCCTCCTAGAGAGTCTAGACCTCGAAAGAGGGTTCTAGGTATAGCTCCGGTATATAACCTCCTAGACGGTTTAGTCTAGTAAGGAGGTTAAGTTTCTCGCGTTCTTTCTCTTCTATAAGGTCGGATAGGGATGCAATTTCCCTGCCGAATTCCTCGTAGGTTTCGTGCTTATTATCTAAAAGCAGTGCCTCTAGCCGATTTGCTTTACGCTTATAGCTTTAAAGTAAAGCTAAAGTCTCTTCGGCTATATTAGTAAGGCACTCCGGGGGCCTATCTTCGGCGCTAGGGTATCCTTAGGCTTCTCGTTCGATAACTCCTTCTAGATAGTTCGTAATAGCTAGGTATTCCCTATAGCTACTATATTCCGGGTTAAGGCTATCGAGAAGGTCCTTAACGTCTTTAAGTTCGCGGTAGGCCGGAGGGGACTCCGAGCCGTCGTATAGGGCAGCCGTAGCTACGCTGCCCTCTGAGAATTCTTCGGTATTAGCGGGGCTATAAGCATCGGGTATATAGCCTTTAGTAAGATCTTCTAACTCTAGGGCCTAGCTATAGTTATACTAGTACTAGGTTTCTCGAGGGAATTCCTTAGAGTCATATTAAGTTATTAGGGGTATATCGTCGTCGTCGTCGTTGTCTAGCTCCGGCCCGGGCTCCGGCCCGGGCTCTAGACCCTCTAAGTCCGGAGCGGACTCTATAAAGGAATCCGGGGAGTCTAGGGAGTCTAGGGGTGCTAGTCCGACCCCCGCGTTATCTATAGAGTTATCTATAATCTCTCCGTCCTATAAGTCGATTACTAGATCCTCTATTACGCTATCCGGAGCGTCCGGACTATCCGGGCCGGCCGGGTCCTCCGGTCCGGCCGGATCCTCGTCTAGGTCCGACTATCTAAATAGGCCCTCCTCTTCTTCGATAGAGGGCCTAACTAGGCTGTCTAGAATAAGTGCTATATTATTCTTAGAATCCCTAATAGTTATAAAACGTTTTTCATAGTAGGGATAGGCAGAGAGACCTATAGGATCGCTATTAAAAAGCGTAGGATCGAGAGCTTCTCTTAAAGGCGGTAGAGAGAGCCTAAGAGGTCCTTGCTTTAAGGTATTAAGGGTTTTAAAAGCCGCCGGCTTTCCTTTAGCTAGATTTTTCTTCCGGTAGCAATCTTTAGCAATATACCCTGCCTTCTTACAAAAGAAGTAGGTAAGGCTCTTATAAATGCTATTATTTTTCGAGCTTCCGGCTGCTGCCGAATAGCTAGTTATTCCCGGGTTTAAAATAGCATCTAGGTCTATAGGATCGCTGTAATTCGTTTATTTCCCCTTTTTCTTCGAAAAAACCTTATACCTTAGGCGGGGGTCCTTCTTCTATTGCCGGCGTTTAAAGAGCCGGTCGTCGATTCTAACTGCTTAGGCTATAAACTCGACGAGGGTGTCGGGACGGTCTTATTTAAAGATCTCGTCCTTTATATCGTCCTTTAGCCCCTTATAGAAAACCGCTATTATAGCGTTGTCGTCCTATTCTAATTTCGATGTTATCTGCTTAAATAAGGCAGTATAATTAGAAATAGAGGTTTTTTTATCGTAAATACTATAGCTTATGCTCTATAGCTCTCTTCTCGTCACCTACGCTAAAGGTCTACTAGAGGTTGGTTTTAAAAGCTTAATAACTATTAAAGATATTATCCGTGAGTTTATCCCGGTCCCCCTCTGCCTTAGTTACCCTATCCCTAAGAATAGGTTTAAATTAGGTTAAAGCTAATCCCCTTAAGCAGCTAGCTGTAAAGAAGACCTTCGCTTTATTAATAGAGAAGGAATCCGGAAAAGAAAGAAAGAAGGCCTTTAGCTAGGTAAGAAATTCCTATAGCTTGCCGGCTTCTCCGGTGTAAACAGCCGGCTTCGGGGTTTTAACAATTTCCCCGAACTGCCGGGGGTAGCGGAAGTCCGGAACCGGGGCTAGGACCGGGGCGTACCCGGCCGGGCCTAGAGGCGGCGGCGGTCCTAGGGCGGCGGTGTAAGCCGGAGCTAGGCCCGTAGGCGTAGTAGTAGAAGCAGTAGCCGTAGCTATAGTCGGACGAGCTGCTAGGCGAGCTGCCGGGCGAGAGGTTAAAGAAGTAGAAGAAGACATTCTTAAAGAAGTAGTTGTTTTTAGTGTTTTTTCTAAAAAAGGTTCTTTAAATCTATAAAGATTAAAATAAGATCTAAGATCTAATAGATTAGAAAGATTAGGAAAAGATTAAAGGGTAAAACAAAGACTAAGCAAAGATTAAATAAAGATTAAGCAATAGTCTTAAAAAACACACTCCGCGGCTAAGCAAAAGGTAAGAGCTTTTATCGTATAATAAAACGGTTAAAAGACAGAAGATAGTCTAACCGGACTAAGTCTCTAATAGTTAAAGACTAATAGAGGGCGTTATTTATCCTTAAAAGCTATAAGGGCGGAATAGTAAGTAAAGGAGTACTTAAGGTTACTTATACTAGACCGGCTAGCTAAGTCTAAGCAAGTAGGGGTAGTCGAGGCTAAAGCACTAAGGGCACTACTAGAAGAGGTATAGGTTACTTAGTAGGCAGTTAAACTAAAACTATAATAAAAGCTAAAGAAGAAAGGAAGGAAGGAGAGCCTAAGGAAGGGCGGACTAAAGTTCCTTTATATAGCTCTTCCCGTCCGTCTAGACGGTCCCGGTACGTCCCTTTCCTTCTAGCACCTTCTGCCACGTATCCCTTATACTGCCCCGAGCTAATACAGGTCCCTAGGGCTACGTAAGGGCTATATAGGTCGGCTAACCTCGAAAAGGCTGCCTCCCGCGTCGTTTTAAAGCCTTTATAGACTAATCTAGGTTATATAGGTCTATTTATGCACTACGTGCATAATGTTATATAGGTGGGTCATACGATATAAGTCGTATGACCTCCTTATGCGGAGGATCGGACGAATAATCGGTCCCGAAAGCCGGGAGGGCTATATTAGGCCTATAGCTCCCGGTAGTCTAGGTGTCGGTCTATTATATAGGGCATCGAGCTAATCATCGGGTCTTATTAGGCAAGGGTGCCTAATAAGATCGTCGGCGTGACCGTAGCTGCGTAGTACGTCCCGTACCTAAGGAAGCTAAGTCTAGAGGGACTTAGGTTTAAAAAAAGGGGTATATCCTAGGCCGAAAAGGGGTGTAACCGGATAATAGGTAAGTCCGGGGCGAATATCTTTATGCTAAGTCATAAAGTACTAAGTACCAAAGTACTAAGTACCAAAGTACTAAGTACCCCGGTACCCTCGTACTAAGTATTTCCGTACTTAAATCCCTTAGTACTTAAGTCGTCCTATACTTTAGAAAAAAGAAAGTAAACTAGGAACCTAAATTAGTAGTTCTATAATACTAATGCTCGGTTTAGACACCTTTTCGGCCTACGAAGAAAAAGAGCTTAAGATAGCTTAATTTCACGCTAAGCCGAAGGCTTAAATAACCCTAGGGAATGCTATAGACTTTAATAGTATAAAACTAACGCTTTACAACGACGTTCTACTCTTATAGCAGAAGGGATAGGCCTTAAGGATCGAGGTGGTTAACTTACGGGCTCGTGATAAAGCCTAGTAGTACCTTAAGCAATGCGCTCGTACTACGTACGTCGCCTCTATCTATTAGCCCGAGGCCTTATTCGATATCTCCGTGGCAGCTTAGGTCTAAGCCCCCGAAGAGAAGGATTATAATATCCTTAATAAGCGCCTCTAGTAGTAGATCGACTATTAACAACGTAGACTTACGTACCGATTAATTAATCTCGAGACCGCTAAGCTCGTAGTGTTTATAGATAGCTTATTCGTAAATAACCGAGACCTTTCGTCTTAGTTAGGCTTTGTTATTACGTTTGTTAATAAGACCGAGCGTACGGATACGTACTTTCGGGTTAATAGCAATATTATCTATTAGAGCTCGACAAAGTATAAGCGAGTGACCCGTAGCGTTCTTACGAGCGAGATCTACGGTATAGTTAACGGCGTAGACCTTAGTATCTCCTTTATTACAACCCTCCGTATAGTTACGGAACGGCTTTAGCTCCTACCGATCCCTTTTATTATATACACTAACTTATACTCCCTTTACGAATGCCTTATTAAGCTCGGTACTACGAAGGAGAAACGCCTAATAATCGATATTATAGCGTTACGTTAGTTATATAAGCGACGGGAGATTAAGGAGATTAGGTAGATCTACGGGGAAGATAACCCCGCCGACGCTATAATAAAGGCATTGCTAAATAAGGCCCTTAAACGCCTAGTTAATATAAACAGCCTCTTAATTAAGATAAAAGCCTTCGTCCTTCGCCTATAGAGACTAATAGTATTCCCTTTGTTCTGCCCCTTTTTTATTTATATTTATTAAATATATTTACTAAGCCTTCTACCTAATATATCGTTCTTTCTATCTCCCTTTATTTAGATTATAGGCTTACTATATAGCAACTATAAAGAAAAGTGTTATAGTTCGCCCTACTTTTAGTTAGTCAGCCTCTCGTGCTAGGGTGCCTTCTATACCCTCGCACTAGCCTATAGGGCTTCTTCCTAGCTAGATTATTATTATCGCACGATCTCACGCAGCACGCCTTACATGCCCTAACGTAAGCCTTAAGAAAAAGTTGCTAGTATAGGAATAAGGGATATCCGTTCTTTAGGCACGATTGTAATCTACGTGATTAAATGGATTACGTATAGGCAACGCCTATACGGATGCGTTATTAACTATACGATGTATCGATTATATACATCGGGGACCCCGGTAATAGCGTTACTAACTCGGCCGCCCTTACGATAATTAAGTTATTAACTTAATCGCCCTTATAGGCATAGCCCCGACGTCGTAAGCAAGGGAAGGTCCGGCTTTAGGCCCTATTAATATACGCGTTTATAGCCTATATAAAGGGGCTATTCGTCGCCCCTTAGTTAATAGACATTATAGACTAGAATCTAGCTAGTTTGTAACCCCTTTGTTTGTTTAACTAACTAACACTATAGGTACTTTTATTATTTAAAAAATAGAATATTTAAAAACATTTAGTACTTACTTTCTTACTTTTACTTCTTCTTTTAAAATAGAGCTTATTATAACTAAAACATTTACAAAGAATTGATTTTAAGGATCTTTAATATATAATATAGATATAGATAATTTTTTCTTCTATTAGGTATTTATATAGAATTACAAATCGATTTAAATATAAAGGGTATTACTTTTAGTACTTATTACTAAGTAAAAGCGAGTTTAAAAGCTTTTCTAAGTAAAAGAGGGAATTAGTTATTATATATATAATAGTCGTATAAATACGATACGTAAATGCCCTTATTATAACGATAATAAAATATATATATTATGCTAGTTAGAATTAATAAATAATTAATATAGAAATACGTTAAGTGTTAGTAAGTGATTCACTTAGATTAATCT
Organism: Ophiocordyceps sinensis; assembly: GCA_012934285.1. Taxonomy (NCBI): domain Eukaryota; kingdom Fungi; phylum Ascomycota; class Sordariomycetes; order Hypocreales; family Ophiocordycipitaceae; genus Ophiocordyceps; species Ophiocordyceps sinensis. The sequence continues at coordinate 13,826,697 of JAAVMX010000005.1, forward strand.
AAACAAAGGGGTTGCAAATAGTTGTGGTTGTATTTGCTCTAGCTAGAGAAGGGGGAATAAGGGGGCCCCTTTATACCCGTCTGCCGGGGTCCCTCTATAGAGCCTGCTATGCCTTAATAATGCATTGTTAAGGCCTACGCTAGGGCTTACTGCTCTAGTTATAACAATGCCCTTAGTTAATAACGAGGTTATTAACTATATGGATTACGTAGCGTTATGCGCCGCGTGGTTATAACCCCTATTGCCCCTTTCCTATGCATAGTCGGCAATATAGTTGCGACTCTATCCCTTAGTTATATAACTATATTCCTATACTAGCAGTCTTTCTTTCTAACTGCTAAGCAACCTTCCTAATCGTAAGGATAACGCGTATTAGACTAAAGGGGTCTAATAAATACAATACATAAGTATAAATAAAAGAGAGTCCCTATAAGGGGAACTTAGGGGCGTAGAACGTAAGCCTCTATCCGAATAGTTAAGCTATTAGTGTCTATAAAGCGTTTAAGGGCTCGGTTCGGTAATGCCTTTGTTATCGCATCGGCCGGGTTATTATCGCCGTTAATCCAACGGATCTCTATAATCTCTTATTGCTTATATAACTATCGAAGAGATATAATATTAATTATTAATCTCTTCTCCTTAGTTATCCCGAGCTTTACGAGGCATTCGTAGAGTAAATATAAATCTATATAGATGATTAATTAGATATTCGGTAGCTTAAGCCGGTCGGTAATAATCTTTAACGTAGTTGCTAAGGCGATCCCGAGGTTAACGCCGTTAACTATACCGTATATCTTAGAGGCTAGCACGCTTTAAGTAACTCTCTTATACTTCGTCGAACTCTAGTAGATAATGTTTCTAATAATCTTAAACTAGTTATTAGACCTTTCGGTCTTATTAACTAATGCAATAATAAAGCTTAGTTGCGATAATAGGTTTTTATTATTAGCAAACGACCTATCCGTAAACACTATTAGCTTCGCCTTTATAAGATTAATTAGTTTATATAATAAACCTCTGCTCTAGTAGTCTATTTACTACTTAAGTCGCTTATTTAAGATTATACAATCCTTATTATCTAGGTTCTATACTTATGCCGTAACCGAGATATTAAATGCTGCTTCCGGTTAGCACACCGAGGCTATATAAGCTCTACGAGCACGTTGTTTTAAGTACTATTATATATAATCTAGAGCCTTAACATCGATTCGGTCGATCCGGGCGGCTTATCCTTTCTATTAGAGTAGGAGTATCTTATCCTATTGTAAGCTTACCTTCGCGCCGTTGAAATCCGTGACGGAGCCCTAAGTTATCGTGGTTTTCGGCTTCGCCTTAAATTATGCCTCTCGGAGCTTTTCTTCTTTAGCGGCCGAAAAACTCGTCGTTCTAAGCATAAGGGTATTATCCGTTTACATCCTAATAATGCCAAAGTGTTCTAGTCCTATATTAGATATTAGAAGGCAAGAGTCGAAGGTCGATATCGCTATATCGAGGCCCTTAATATAGTGCTTCTAATACGTATTAAACTAGTAGACTCCCGATTCTGCGATGCTATATAAGGGCCTAATGACTTAGATAATCGTATCGGGTAGATACTTCCCTTATAATTCGGCGGGGAGGCGTATTAAGACCGTTCGAAAGAGCTCTATATTCGCCTAAGGATATGCCTAAGTGATATCTCGAAGGGATAACGTTATCCTATAGCGCATAAGGCTAAGAGTAAGGGCTAAGATTAGTCGTTAGCTAACGCGTTAGATTATCGGGGACTGCGTTAGTAGGGAAGCCTTCTCCCTATTATTATAACCTTAGACGATAAGCCTTAATTTCTTATATAGCTTAATGTCTCTACCTTTAACCTCTCGAACTATACGGGAGTTAAAGATATAGTAGCCGCCGTAAATAGCTTCGTTATACCGTTCGAAACTAAATACTCCTCGTGCTATTAGATTATCTATCTCCGTATTATCTAACGCTTCGAATAGTGCTCCCGGGGTTGTAATAGTGCCTTTAGATCGGAGTTTAACGGCTAGCTCGTAGGCCTTTTCCTCCTTTTTTATCGTAAAGGCCTCGTCCGCTTCTTCATCGCTTAAATCGTCGAGATCTATATCGTTCTCGTTATCTTCTAGGTTATCCTCTACGTCTAGTCCTTCTATAATTAATTGCCTAGCCTTATTCTTCGATCCGGGCGGGCGTTCTCGCTTACGGGGTGCTAGAAGGTCCGGTCGGACGGGTTCGTCCGGCTGCTCGGATTCTAATACCGGAAGGTCGTTAAGCATTTAATCATAATAATATAGTTATACTAGCGTAGATCGAAAGACCTAAGGTCTATTAACCGTATCGATCGTAATGTCGTGCCCGTTAATAGCTATAATTTTAAACGGTCTTTGCTATCCTAACTTCTCCCTCTATATATAGACCTCGCTTTAGAGAGGAAGGGCAAGTATGTTTGCCGTATTTAGGCTATTACGGCTATATAGCGCTGCTTAGACCTATCGTTTAGCCGTAAGCTGCCGAAGTGCCTTTATTACTTTTTATACTATAGTAGCTTGTTTAAAGGTTATTAGCGATAGCGGCGAATTAAGGGTTATCCTAGGATATACCCCGAATATAAGCAACGTAGGCATTAGTCCGTTCGGTCCGGCAGTATCGTTAATAGCTTTAACAGCCGTCTAAAGGACTACCTTAAGGGAGGTAAAACCACTTATTTCTACAAAGAGGATATTAAAAGCTCGGCGTAAAGGGGTATAATACCTTTTAACCTTACCGATAGACTAGTATGCTTTAATAGGAACTTATATATATATAATCCCTATAATACGGGCTTCGTTTCGGAATTCTACCGCCGCGAAGTTCGTGCCGGCATTATATTTAATAATGTTAAGGGGACTAAGGTATATATTAATCTAAAGGGCTCGAAGGGTCTCCTATATATCCTTAGCTAATATAAAAGGAAGGAATCGAGCGCTTTAGAAGGCCGTTAATACGTTAACAATATGTAATACCGGGCGTTATACCGAATTCGGGACGTCTAAGTATATTACATTAACGATAACCTTATAATTAAAGTCTTAGTTATCTTTAAGGTTAAACTTAAACTGTTTCGGGGCAGGCGAATATATTTAGCAATAGTAATATAGTTCTAAGATATTCTCTAAAGTGCTAAGGGATATATCGCCGTAGCCTGCTTGCTTTAATAGGTTGTATAGTCTAGCTATAGCAGGATGTCTAAATCGACGGTGTAAGGTCCTAATTTCCGTTTCTATAAGGAATACGGTCGATTGTTTACTCTTCCTAAGGAAGAACTAAGGGTGTCCCTATTTCCTAACCACCGGGATGTTTGCCTTAAGGCCGGTAAGGGTATTCGTTATATTATTAAAGAATACACCTAGCCTATCTATATCCGCGAGATATAGTAGGAAAGGTGTCGAAGTTTCTAGCATATAAAATATAATCCTTCTAATCGGAGTAATAAGATTAATTAATCCTAGAGACCTTATAACGGTGCTAAGGCCGAACCTAATTAATTCTTAGCCTACGGTCGATGTGTCTAAACGGACGGAAGGGTTTTCTTATTAAAGGGCTATATACTATTCTTATCCGGCTATTAAGACCTTTACTACTCCTATATCGATTAGGATGCCTTAAAAATAGAGCTTCGAGTAGCGGTCGTCGATAAGAAACTAGTCGGCTAAGACTATTAGTTCTATACCGTAGACGTTATCTCCTATAATAAGGTGGTTAAAAGCTATTTAATAAAGCATTTAACTAGCTTGCTACTATTCCGGCTTATTATCCTCGCTATACTCTTCCTCCTTATTGTCCTTATAGCCTTTATAGCCTGCTAAGTAGGCCGTAATGTCTAGGGAAACGCTAGTATATAAACAATATAAGAGATATTAGTCCTTAGCTTTCCGCCGTTCCTCTATAGAATGTTTCGTAGACTAATATCCCTCTTTTCCATACATAAAGCACTTCTTAGTCTAGGTCTTATTGCCGTATCCTTAACCGTAGCCTCCTCTACCGCGAGGTCGATAGCCTTATCTAGAGCCTCGCGAGCGGAATCCTCTATTGCCTCTACTACGATTATTAGTATACCTACAGTCCGTATAAAACTAACTATTAGGGTTCCTTAAATTATATTTATAATTTATGTCTATCCTATCGTTATTACGATATCGGTCTTAGATAAATTAGCGTAAGGCATTTCTCGCCTATCGTATAAGGTACGTCGTAAAGGAAGCTCGGAGGTCGGCATAGAGCTCCTTAGCCTCCTTAGCCTATTTAAAGAAGGCACCTTCGAGTTCCGGGATACCTTAGCACGCCTTAGTGAGATTTACTATAAGCGGGGTTTCGCCTGCAAACTTAGGCCCTAAAGCCCGTTAATAAAGCAATAGCTTATTAATTAATAACTAAAGCACCTCCGGTAGGCCTTTTTTAAGGTTGCTAGCCCGAACTTAGTTAAACGTTATATTAGTCTAATCGGTATAGTATTAAGCCTAAGTCGCTTTAGTATTAAAGTGCCGTTTAATCTTATCGTATACGCTTCGGAAGGTAGTCGTCTAGGTGATATTTTCCGTATAGAAGCGGTCGGCTCGTCCCTTTAAGATCTAAGGGAGAAGGGTATAAAAGAGCCTTAGTTTAATCTTAAGGTTATAACACACGCCTATAAACTTACGGATAGTTTCGTTAAATAGGGCATATAGCTCGCCGGTATAGCTTTTCTCTTTATCCTATATCTTAACGAACTTAGTCTATACGTCGGGATCTAATAAGAGGTTTAAAACATTAGCCGGTAGGAGTGCTATATACTCCTTAATGTTATAATTAAATGCTTCGATAGCCTTCGGGGCGATTGTTAAAGCAGATAGATCGAGCCTCGGTTTCGCCCCTAAGATATATAACGTTAGTTCCGGGAGAAATAGTAGTCGTAGCGCATAAAGCCGATTTATACGATTAAATAGTAGAAATGCCGGTGTATCTATTATAGCCGTGTTCGGGTCTTAGTCTAGTTCTAGGGTCGGATCCGTAGTCGCCGCTCGGGCCGGGCCGCTATATTAGAATTAGTGCGAGGTCGGAAAGACCGTTAACTAATTCGTTATAGTCGAGAAGGGATCCGGATTCGTTTATTCTTAGGCTGCTTAGCCTTATATATTTCTTATCTTTTCTTATTTACGGAAAGCCCTTATGCCTATCTTAAATTCTTCTTTTATAAACTCCTTCTTATTCTAAGGGAGTAGATCGTCCGATCGAAGCATAGCTATATATAACCTAGTATACGATATATTCTTAATTCCTATAGCGAGTCTATATCTTCGTATAAGAGCTTTAAGGGCTCTCTTATAGTCTATAGAAACTAGGTTCTATATAGATTTATTCTATCCCTAAAAATGCTCTTAGAAGAAGTCGAAGAGCCATTAGCCTTAGTAGTAGATAGATGCTTCGCTAACTATAATAAATCGGGCTATAAACGTCGTAACTTCGGCCTTACTAAGGTCTTCCGATGTGATTTCCTCCGTATCCTAATATTATATATCTACGTCTCTACGAGCGGACGGGATAATGCCAATGTCCTTTATCTATCGTTCGATCGGTTCAACCGGGTTATCGGTGTTTTTAAGGGAAGCCGATGTATTCGTAGCTAATAACGGTCCTACTATTATTGCTTATTTCGAATTCGTTAATAGGGGTTATCGTAGGGGTCTTGTAATAGTCTTTACGAGAGATATCGAAGCGATTAGTCTCTATTCTAAGTGACGTTACTCTTCCTCCTTAATAAAAGCGAGACGGGATTAAATAGTTATAGGGATTCGCGTTTATTATTCTACGTTATAGACGCACTGCCTATTAACGTTACTCTTCCTCCTTAATAGAAGCGAGACGGGATTAAAAGGAAGCTTAAAAGGGTCTGTTTACTAGTCGAGCTCGGTTTAAACAGTCTTATTCTTAGCATAGATAGTCTTCTCTAGGTATACGCAATAGAACCCGAGGGTAAAGATACGTAGGAGCCGCGTTCTTATAACTACTACCCCTTTTACACTTTCGAAGATTAAGATCTATCTCTTTTGCCTTACTATTCTATAATTAAATATATTTAATCACTAATTAGTATTAGTAGGTAATTCACTTAGATTAATCTAAATAAAAGGGTTATAAATAGTTATAGTTGTATCTGCTCTAGCTAAAGAAGGGGGAATAAGGGGGCCCCTTTATACCCGTCTACCGGGGTGCTTTTATAGAGCCTACTATGCCTTAACAATGCATTGTTAAGGCCTACGCTAGGGCTTACTGCTTTAGTTATAACGATGCCCTTAGTTAATAACGAGGTTATTAACTATATAAGTCACGTAGCGTTATACACCGCGTAGTTATAACCCCTATTGCCACTTTCCTATGTATAGTCGGCAATATAGTTGCGACTCTATCCCTTAGTTATATAACTATATTCCTATATTAAGTATTAATTTTTAGCTAAAAGGAAGGTACTCTTTATATTAATATATAGTTAAATATACGGGATCCCTACTACTATAAACTCTATACTATAAATAGAAACAATAGCGTCGGTATATAGGAAATACTTTTTTAAATATAAAAGCTTTTTCTTTAGATATAAAGGAAAGGTTTTAAAAAACTCTAAAAAATACTTAAATAGTAAAAGTAATTAATTATCGTATTAAATATAAAACGTAAAACTAAATATAGGGAATAGAATAGATCGTATAATTATTATACATAATATAAGGTATAATATAGTATTTTTGTTTCGCCGAAAACTAATTACTATAAGTCTTACTATTTGCATAGCACGAAATCTCTATTTGTATAGCAAGGACATCCAAATCTCCACTTTTCTATACGTACCCCGCGCGCCTATGTCCCGCCACCAAAATCTAGTGCCGGTACATGGCAATTAAGAGAGCCGCGCAAATCGTACGAAGAACGCGAAGAACACTACCGACACGCAGCAGAAGGCACGCAGCAGGGCACGACGCATACATTAAGGAGCCGCACGCAGCAGAAGGCACGCAGCCGCACACACGGCAGAGGGCACGCAGCAGGGCACGAAGCATACATTAAGGAGCCGCACGCAGCAGAAGGCACGCAGCAGGGCACGCAGTAGAGGGCACGCAGTAAGGCACGCAGAAGAGGGCACGCAGCAAGGCACGAAGCATACATTAAGGAGCCGCACGCAGCAGAATGCACGCAGCCGCACACACAGAAGAGGGCACGCAGCAGGGCACGCAGCAGGGCGCGCGCCTTTGGCTGTTGAATTAACTAAAGAGTATTGCTATTTGCACAGTAACAAATTGCTATTTGGACAGTAAACCCCCTTTGTCGGCGCGCACCCCGCGCGCCCATGTCCCGCCACCAAAATTGAGTGTAGGTACATGGCAATTGAGAGAGCCGCGCAAATCGTGCGAAGAACGCCCCGACACGCAGCAGAGGGCACGCAGCAGAGCACGCAGCCGGGAGCCGGGCACAAAGCATACATCAAGGAGCCGCGCACGCAGCAGAAGGCACGCAGCAGAAGGCACGCAGCAGAAGGCACGCAGCAGAAGGCACGCAGCAGGGCACGCAGCAAGGCACGCAGCAAGGCACGCAGCAAGGCACGCAGCCGGGAGCCGGGCACGAAGCATACATCAACAAGGAGCCGCGCACGCAGTAGAGGGCACGCAGCAGAAGGCACGCAGCAGGGCACGCAGCAGAGCACGCAGCAGAGGGCGCGCAGCCGGGAGCCGGGCACAAAGCATACATCGAGAAGCCGCCAGGCACGAAGCATACATCGAGAAGCCGCACACACAGCAGAGGGCACGCAGCAGAGGGCACGCAGCAGAGGGCACGCAGTAGGGCACGCAGCATACATCAAGGAGCCGCACACACAGCAGAGGGCACGCAGCAGGGCACGCAGCAGGGCACGCAGCAGGGCATATAGCAGAGGGCACGTAGCAGGGCGCGCGCGCTGCTATAGCTGTTGAATTAACTAGGTAACTAAATTGAGGCTATACACGATTTGCGCGGCCCTCTCAATTGCCATGTACCTATACGGAAAATTTGGTGGCGGGACATAGGCGCGCGGGGTGCGCGCCGACAAAGGGGGTTTACTGTCCAAATAGCAATTTGTTACTGTGCAAATAGCAATACTCTAACTAAATTGAGGCTATATACGATTTGCGCGGCCCTCTCAATTGCCATGTACCTATACGGAAAATTTGGTGGCGGGACATGGGCGCGCGGGGTACGTACAGAAAGAGTGGGGGTATACCTGTCTTACTGTGTAAATAGAGATTTAATGCTGTGCAAATAGTAAGACTTATTACTATAAGTAAATATAAATAAATTAAGTTAAGAGAGAAGTACCTTTCTATTACTCTTACTTATGTCTAATCGTAACTTTTAGAGAGCTACTATAAGTACTATTTTAGGAATTTACTGCTTAAGCCCTTCGTTTATAGGATAATAGCTATACACCCTAGCTAAACACCCTACGCCCCTAGGACCTACTATAGTCGCTACCGCTATATATATTAACGTACGAAGTACTTTATATATATGTATTCGTACGAATTATTCGTAAACGAGAGCATTTAAATTAAGTATTTATTAGATAGGGGTCTTTTAGGGTTAACTAATAGGGTCTGTATTCTATATAATACGGCTAGCTAAAGAGGAGGCGACCGTGTTGTAATATAGCCTCCTTTAAGTCACGTGCGCATGTAATCGTATAGATTACGTATATACAACTATATCTTATAATACTATATTCCTATACTCGTAGTCTTTCTTTATAACCTTAAACCTCGTGCTTATAAACACGTAAAACAAATAACCTAATATCCGTATAAATGAAATAGTACGCGGCCTTATTAAATAGGCCGGTATAAAGCAATAGCTAATGTTAAATTAGGCCCGGGTTAAAATATAGCCGGGGCGTAGTAAGGCCGTATTAAGGTCGGCATAGGATAGTGCCGGTGCAACGTAGGTAATAGCATCGATTACGGCCTTATAATAAAGGCATCTATTCGAATCGTTAATCGGTTCGAATTAATAAAGCGCTATAGAGATCGGTTGGGGAAGTCCTTTATTATCGCGTTAGCTAGGTTATTATTACTATTAATCCACCTAATCTCCGAGATCTCGCGCTTCTTATATAACTATCGAAGGGCTATAATGTTAATTATAAGCCTTTTCTCCTTAGTTATCCTTAGCTTAACGAGGTTCTCGTAAAGCGAGTATAAGTCTATGTAAATCACTAGAGGGAGAGGCGGAATTTGCAAGTGTTTAGTAATTATTTTTATAGTTATTGCTAAGACGATGCTAAGGTCTATACTATTTACTATCCTATAGATCTCCGATATAAGCACGCTTTATATTACGCGCTTATACTTAGTCGAACTCTAATAAATAATATTGCCGGTAACGTCGAATTTAGTATCGGTCCTCTCCTTATTAATAATTGCAATAATAAAACCTAGTTGTAATAAGAGGTCTCTATTATTTACGAAGGAGCTATTGGTAAAGACTATTAGCTTTGCTATTGCTAGGTCTATCGGGACGTATTTTAGTCCTCGATCTTAGTTATCCTTTTGCTACTAAAGACGCTTGTTTAGCCTCTTATAGTCTTTCTTTTTAGGTTCGTAAACTTAGGCTATAATAGAGATATTAAAGGAAGCTTTTAGCTAATAGATATACGCAACGTAGCTTCCTTAGGCCCGTTGTTCTAGGTAGCGCTAAGGGCTATTAGGTGCTATTGTATTAATTATATTAATGCGTATAGCCTGCCCTTTTTGCTGTAATAGTATATTACCGCTTTATTATAGTATTACCTTCGCGCCGTTAAAGTCTATAATAGAACTAGCTGTTATTAAGGTCTTTAGCTTAGCCCGGAACTTAGCCTCCTGCAATTTATCCTCTTCGGCGGCTGAGAAAGCGGGGGTGCTAAGGATAAGGGTATCGTCGGTCTAGATACCTACTATGCCTAAATTCTCTACGCCCTTATTCGTGATTAAAAGGCATAAGTTATAGGTTAAGGTAGATATATTAAGCTATTTAACGTAGTAGCCTTAGTAGGTATAGAACTAATATATACTAGACTCCGCGATGCCGTAGAGCGGTCGAATAACGCGAATAATAGTCCCTTTTAGGTATCTGCCTTCTAACTCCTTCGGAAGGTACGTTAGAATAGTCCTCGATAGCTTTATTTAAGCCTATAGGTAGGCCTACGTTATATTACGAAGGGACAATGTTATACTATAGTCCCGTATTATAGTAGGCGCGATCGTAAGTATTAGCCGTTAGCTAACGCGTTAGATCGTTAGCGATGCGGTTAATAAATACTACTTCTCTCGATCGTTATAACCTTAAACAACGAGCCTCGATTTCTCGTATAGCTTCGTTTCTCGTCCCTTTACTTCGCGAACTATACGTAATCGAAAGATACGGTGTCCTCCGTGTATTGCCTTATCGTACCTCTCGAAGCTAAAAACTCCGCGTATAAGGAGGTCGTTAATTTCCTAATTATTAGCTTCCTTAAATAGGGCGCCGGGAGTCGTAATAACGCCGTCGTTACGTAGCTTAAGGGCTAATGTATACGCGTCTTCCTCTTTTCTAATAAGGAAGCTATACGTAGGGTTGCTTTTAAGCAGGAACCTAAGAGCTATATTAGCTATAATTAATTGCTTCGGCTTATTCTTAGAGCCGGGGGGGCGTCCGCGCTTTCGAGGCGCTAGAGGGCTCGGTCGAGGGGGCTTAGCCTACTAAAGCGGGGAATCTTCTTCGAGACGTAGAGTAGGAAGCTCTTCGGTCTTCTTATTACGGTTATACAGTTGTATAAGCGTAGAACGAAAGACTTAAGGTCTATTAACCGTATTAATCGTTACGTTATAGCCGTTAATTAAAGCAATCTTAAATAGTCCTTATTAGCCGGTTTTCTCTCTCTATATACGAACTTTACTTTATAAGGGAAGAGAGAGAATATCGGACGTATTCGGTCTATTTCGGGCTTATAAGGCCTCCTTAACTTACCGCTCTATAGATAGTTAGCGTAATATCTTTATCGCCTTATAAACTACGGCGGCTCTTTTAAGGGTCGTAGCCGAGGGCGGAGAGTCTAACGTTATACATAGATATACGCCGAATATAAGCAGCGTTAGCACGAGGCCTTAAGGTCCGGCAGTATTATTAATAGCTTTTACCGCTATCTAAAGAATTGCCTTAGTAGAGGTTACGTCGCTAAGTTCGGCATATATAATATTAAAGGCACGGCGTAACGGAGCGTAGTATCTTTTAACCTTGCCGATAGACTAATATACTTCTATAGGAACTTACTTATATATAATGCCTATAAACTTAGCCTTATTGCGGAACTCTACTAACGTAAAGTTTGTTTTAGCGTTATGTTTAATAGTATCTAGCGGGCTAAGATATATATTAATCTATAAGGTTCGAAGCGTCTCCTACGCATCCTTAGCTAACATCGAGGGTAAGAAGCGGGCTCTTTAGAATGCCGTAGCTAAGTCTACTACGTAGAGGACTAAGCGGTTATATAAGTGTATTACGTCGACGATAATCTCGTAGTTAAAGTCCTAGTCGTCCTTTAACGTAAATTTAAATCAACGGGGGGCCTAAGAGTATAACTAGCAGTAATAGCAATACTTAGTAATGCCTTTAAATATATCGACTAATACTACGTGACCTACTTATCGCAGTAAGTAGTAAAGTCTTATAACTATAAGGTGCCTAAAGCGACGATATAGTATATAGAGCTCGCTTTCTGCTAGGAATAAGATAGCTTATTCTGCCTTACTTAAGAAGAACTAAGAATAGCCTTATTTACGGACTATAGGAACGGTAATGCCTTTAAGTTTGCTAATAATAACGTTTATAGTATTATCGAAGTATACCTTTAAACGGTCTATATTAGTAAGGGAAAATAAAAACGGAGTCGAAGACTTAAGGATATAGAAAGTAATTCTTCCGACGGGCGTATTAACGGCTATCGAGCTAAGAGAATAAATCGCGTTACCGTTGCCGAACTTAATTAATGCTTAGCTAGCTATAGAGTCGTTAAGCTTTACGTTAGGGTGCTCTCGCTAGAACGCGAGATATTGCTCCTAACTAGCTATAGAGACCTTCGCGGCACTAGTATCGATTAGGATGCCCTAGAACTCTTTCCTTAAATACCTATCGTCGATAAGGAACTAAGAAGCCGGCATAGCTTATTCTATCTTAAACATATCTTCCCCTATAAATAGATATATAAATGCTTATTAGTAGAGCATTTATATCGCCTACTACTATTCTATATTATCGTCGTTAGCACTATTATCCTAGTATTATTCTTCTTCCTAGTCGTCCGTTAGGCTGCTAATCTTATAACCTTTATACTCTATTACGTATATTGTTAGGTTAGCAGTAGGCGTTCCCTAGAAGTAACATTAGGCTAAGTATTGTTCTTTAGCCTTCTATCGCTCCTCCGGGGTATGCTTAGTTAACTAGCAACCTTCCTTATTGCATATAAAGCACTTCTTGCTCTAAGGGCGGTTGCCTGCCTAGTAGCCGCCTCGCCCTCTATTGCCTAGGCTATACCCGCGGCCGGAGTTACTACGGTAACTGCCCTAATTGTAGCCTCGTCTATATCCTTGCGTAAAGCCACGGTATCCTCCTCTACTTCGGTTATTAGTATACCTACGGTTTAGGTATATTATATTCGCGTTAAATTAGTCTATATCCTTAGTTAGAAATTAGCCTAAATTGCTAAAGGTTAGGTTCGTCTTAAGGGAGGATCGGAGCTTAGAAAATAAGGTCTTAATATTCTTAGCAGGTCGGAATAAAGCTTACATAAGCTTTAGTATATTACGGCACGCCTTAATGACTATCGCTCGCAATTAGTCTTTACCTACGAATATGCCGCCGAAAGCTCGTTAGCATAGCTAGAGCTTATCGAAGAGAAGCTTTAAGACGTCTTCTAGGGGTAAGGTTAGGTTCTAGCTGTATAGCTTCGTAAACGAGGTAGAGGTCTAATCTATAAAGTAATAGGCCTTATTTACTTCTATATCGTAGTGTATCTTAATGCTATCGTAGGCTGCCCTAAAGGTAGTAGTCTATATAATATGCTAAAGGTAATATATCTAAGCGCGGCCTATAAGGATCCTAGGAAGCAGTCTATAGAATTAACCGGGTATAGCATTAATGCTATAATAGATGCCTATAAACTAACGGATCTTATTATCGAATAGGTCGTATAGCTTGCCTATATAATCCTCTGTATTATTCTAAAGCTTCGTAAATTTCTATTAGAAGTCTACGTTAATAGGTTCGTTAAGGACGTACGTAGGGGGAACCTAAGTGTATGCCGTAAGAGTAAGATCCGGGATCGCGGCTACTGCCCTAGGGTCGAGAATGCTGTAATTAACGTATTAATAGCAATAGCTCGTAGGATAGACCGTTATTTATTATTGTATCGGAAGAACGGGTGTAAGGGCCGGCGTAAGGGTTTATTCTACCTTAGGCTGGGTTAGTTCTAAGGCTATGCCTAGGGTGTTTAAGGCTCTGCCGGTAGGAGTTAAGGGCCTTACCGGGGTCGTTCTAGTAGGTGCCTAAGATTAAGGTGTCGGGACGGGGGTATTATAGTTAATAGCAGTAGCTTTAGGTACTACTATTCCCTCGTCGAATCGAATCCTCGCTAAATCCTTATTAGGCTAAGTTAGCGGATCTTCGATCGTTTGCGTTATAATAAACTGCTTCGTAAAGGAGCTATTTATCGGTCCGGTATAGATCCCGCGTCGGCGAAGAAGGTTCCTTAATACTCTCTTAAAGCTAAAGTCTACGTAGTTCTATATGTTTTCTACCTATCCCTTAAAGTAGTTTTAGAAGAACCTAAGAAGGTTATATCCTTAGAGATATAAATCGTATTCTACGTCTAATATAAACCTAGCAACGTACGTTATAGCTGTCTTACCGTTATCCTCGTTATATAGGACTTCGTTATCCTAGAGGTAAACGTTAATTAATTGTTTCTACGCAGTGCCTTAGATCTATACGTTCCTTATTAAGTATTCGAGCAGTTCCTCGTCTGCTATAATAGTAGGGTTTAGGATAGAAGAAGTTATCGTAATAGCGGGATTACGTATTATCGGGGTTTATAACATTCTTTACGAGGGTTATCGGCGTAAGGGATTTATTACGTAGTTATCGAATCGGCGTTATAGACGTACTTAAGTTAGTGTCCTTCTTCTATTCGATAGCGGAGACTATTAATAGAAGCTTAGGAGATAATTAATTAATATTACTCTTCTTTTCGAAAGCGGAGACGGGATTAATTAAAGACTCGATCTTAGCATAAGACCTTTTCTATATTAACGTAATAGGAGCGCGGGGGCTAAAGATACGTAGACGTTCGGAGGTTATAAATCTTATCTCTTCTATCTTACTATTCTATAATTAACTAAGTCAACCACTAATTAGTGTTAGATAGGGGTCTTTTAGGGTTAACTAATAGGGTTTATATTCTATATAATACGGCTAGCTAGAGAGGAGGCGACTGTGTTGTAATATAGCCTCCCTTAAGTCACGTGCGCACGTAATCGTATGGATTACGTATACGCAACTACATCTTATAATACTGCATTCCTATAGTATTGCTATTTGCATAGTAATAAATTGCTATTTAGATAGTAAACCCGCTTTTTCTACGCGCACCCCGCGCGCTTATATCCCGCTATTAAATTTCCGTAGAGGTATATAGCAATTAAGAGGGCTGCGCAAATCGTCCTTAGGTAAATTTTCTATTACCTATTATATAAGTAAAGCTATTATCGCAATAGACTAAATTCCTACTTAATAGCCCGTTTAAGACGACGAAGAGACTATCCTTCCGGATGCCCCCGTTTAAGACGACGAAAAGGCTATCCTATACGAACCTAATGCCTACGACGGCCCGTTAATTCCACGCGTACCGCTATCACCGACCTTTAATACGTATAATAAGCTTTATAACTTCCTTTAGACGTTCTACCGCGAGAATAGCGCCGCTATTATAAAGAAAAATAGCTCTAATAAGCGTAAGATTAACGGCTAGCTAGTTCTAACCTACGTTATCTTTATATACGATCGTAGGCCTCGATAAGCCTCGACGAGCGCTAGGCTCTATAAAACCTCCTCCGTAAAGCTTAACTACCTTATTACGATTATAGCCTTAGCAACTTAGCGTTTAAACTAGAAGTAGACCTACCGCGTTACTAATAGTTAGTATAATTATAAGCGGTTAATTAATCCTTCGGCGTATAATATATATCGCCGACGAACCCTTATATACTAAGAGCTAGAGAGCCGGCTTTTTAAGCTTCGAGCCGTCCTTACTCGCGAGATCGCATCGATCCTTCGGGAGTTAACTACCGAAGAGTCCTTCTTTCGGCAAAAGGATATCTATAACGATCGTTAGAAGATCCGCGATATAGCACTCGGCGGGAAGACAGCTACCTAAGCCTTTCTCGCCTATCTCCGAGACGCCGGCCTTAAATATATAGTTAAGTTCGCTAACGGCGAGGCTAACGGTAGCGACGACGACGACGACGACGACGACGACGATAACGGCGATTATTAGAAGGTTAAGGCTATCTTCTAGACCTACCCTTAGTGCGAGAAGATATAGAAGCGGTTCCCTAAGGTCCTTAGCCTTAATAATATATATAATACTAACCGCTTTAAGATATTTCTCTTTTAGGCTATTAGAATTACTAATTAAAAGTCCGTTACTAACTTCGCCTTTAGGCTTATTAACTTAGAAAAGGAAGAGGGCTTCTAGTGGCTATTAGAGCGGCTAGACGAGCTACGACAATAGGTCGAGGCCGTAGAGCCGACTATAATTATTATAGATAAGGAAAAGGCCCTTAAGAACGCCCTTAAGAACGTTTTCCCTCGCTCGCAATAATAGCTTTGCGTATAGCATATTAACGCTAAGGTCTACGCTAGAATTAAGTTACGGTAGAAGGAGCCCGGCTGCGAAGACGACGACGAAGACGACGACGAAGACGACGACGAGGCTAACGAGGCTAATAAGGCTGCCGAAGACGATGCTACTAAAGACGATGCTGCCGGATGATAATATATATAAAGCATCCTCTATGCTATATGCCGGGGCTAATGTAATCAGCTATAGATAAGATAGTAAGGAGCTATTCCTAGCTCCTAGGGCTCGCGCCTACCTAATAGAAGCATCCTTCTTTATATATATATTCTTAGTGCCTAGTGTATTAAATTAGTAGTAATTCCGTACCTTCTGCTTTAAAGCTATTATTAGGAACGCCCTTCCTATCTCTAGAGCTTCGCTCTACTACGATACGTTTACTAAGAGCTTCTTAAAGCTCTTACTATTCGTTAGAAGCCGCTTAAAGGCTCCTAATACCTATAGTATAACTAGCTTATATAACCTTAGCTAGCACGCTTATATAACCTCTAATATAAGCCTTACGATCCGACGAGGCTCGCCTTTCTAGGCATTATTAGAACTAGGGCCTACTGCCTAGTTCTCTATTTTAAGTCCTTACGCAATTAGCCGTAAGGAAAAATTTTCTCTCTATGTTTTTAATTTCCTACGCGTACCCGTTCCTATGCTAAAATTAAAACACCCTATACCTCCTACTATAGACTTTTCTCTTCTCCTATAACTCTTCTTTCTTCGCAATCCCTTCTCCTCTTTATCTATTAACCTCTTCGCCTTCTTCCCTCGTTTTATTAAGCTATTATCGCTATAGCTAAGGACGAAGAAGCCCGTTAAGCTATAGCGTCCGTATCTCGTTTAGACGACGACCCTTACCCTCGCTTGCCGTTATAGGAATATGCTCTACCGGATAGCGTTTATAGCGCCGCTCCCTCTAGGGACTCTAAGAGTAATTATAAAGATCCTCCTCCTTTTGCCCGCCGTCGTCCTCGCTTATCCTTAGAAACCGAGGTACTACGTAAGCAATCTACTATACTAGCTATAGAGGATAGGGACTATAACAACCTATTAAAATAGGCCGTTCGCTACTCTAAGTTAATTAAGACACTGCCTACGGAAAGGGTTATTAAGACCTTTACTAATATAGACGTAATATATATAAAGCAAGCCTATATTCTCTTAGGTTCTTTAGCCTTTAAGTTAGAGGTTATCTTCGATATCTTAGATCTTCCGTCCGTAAAGGAAAAGCATCTATAGTACGCCGACACTTAGCGAAAGGGAATTCGCTTATATCTTCGTTTTATAGGCGAGCTTCCCGATAAGGAGACTCCTTTCTACGCTACGATAACTCTAGTATATCCGCTAGTCCGAGCCGTGCCTTTTAACCCGTAAATAATCGACGGAGACCCTTCTAACGGTCAATCGGAGGAATATCCTCCTCTTCGTCCGTAAGGAATACTTCGCTTATCTAAGCAGCGCTCTATTAGATAGTAGTATTACCCTAAGGAATAACCCTAGGTTCTATATTATTCTCTTTAGTCTAAGTTATCTAAGTACTCTTAGGCCTTTTACTCTCGTCGATAGAAGGATTTAGATAATAATAATAATAATTCGTCTAAGTCCGATAATAGTTTTATCCGCCGCCCTTTAAAGTCCTATCCGAACCCGTATAGGCACCGCGAGGCGAGTTATACCTCCTCCTCGGCCTATAACGACGAGGCTATTACTAAACGCCTTAAATAGGACAATATTAGTACTTTTAACTTAGATAAGTATAATCCGAAGAACCTAGGCATTATCGCTTTTAGCGATAGAAAGAATATCTATACAGACGTCTATCTCTTTATAAAGCGTCTAAGGATCTATTAGGACGAGGACTTATTCGCCCTTTACTTATATTACCTCTCCTTCTTAGTAGGAGGAGCTCTTATATAGTATATAAGTAAGCTTATAGCGGAATAACGCGATATCCTTAGTTCCTTCCCTCTTAGAACCTTTTATAAGTTCTTAACTAAGCGTTTTAAGCGTCCTAACGCCGACGTCTTAAAGGAACTTTATAGGGAAAGATACACGATATCTATATAGTCCTTTAGCTCTATTACTCTTACGTAGTAGATCTAGAGAAAGGTTTCGCTCGCCCGCTAACTTAAGATAGGCAAAGATGCCTAAATTATTAAGGCTATCTATCCTCTTATTGCCGTCTAGATCTCCTCGCTTCTTCCTATTCCTACGAAGAAGACCTTAATTAATAAATAGATTCGCATTATTAAGGAACGGAAACCCCTTATTATAGCCTCCCTTAAGCTATATATCTCCGGAGACTAAGACCGTTCTCGCTACGGTAGCTTTTCCTATCGGGATAATAACTATCGTTAGGATAACTATCGCTATAACAATAGTTACCGTTAGGGTAACCGTAATCGCAGCCGTTGTAATAATCGTCGCGATAACTATCGTTAAGGTAACTAAGGCAATAACTACCGATAGACTAACTATTAGGATTAAGACTAAGATTATAATCGCAACCGTAGTCCTAAGGGACGAGGCTCCGGTAATAACTGTAATTAGTTAAGCTTACGCTTACTATACTACGATAAGCATTACCTTTACTAGGACGACCGATGAGATAACTAAACGGAATACCGCCGAGGTAAATATAAGGGTAATAATAATAAGAAGAAAGTGCGTTTTAAGTCGAAGTATTAGGGCGATAAGAAGACTGCTCCTAGCGGCGACGAAGCTAGTAACAAGCTATACTTAAACGACTCTTAGGACGACGCGTCCTTTTGCGCCTCCTCGGAGGCTAACTTCGTAAGCTATATAAACTCCCGCTACCCTACCGAACGGGCCGGTAAGTTTAAATATAGCACCTACGACCGCACCTTCGCCCTCGCCTTTATACTTTAAGGAGTATATATATGCTAACTGCTATATATCTAAGTAGTAGCTCCGTAGTAAAGAGCGCGCGCCTAAGCCTTTAACCTATAAGGTTTATAAGGCCTTTTTTCTTTCTCGTAACGCCCTCTTCTCTTACCTCCGTCTTAGGTATAAGAAATCCCCTCCTATTACCGTAGGGAACGTCTTTAATCCTATCGTTATTAAGCCTAATGCTCCCGCTGCCCTAGAGCTTATTCTTCCCGTACCTATTATTAAAGAGCTTGTTTTTCACGTAGCGCCTACTATAGCACCCCGACTAGATTAAGTCCTAGAAGCTAAAGCCGAGGAGCCCTAATAGGATTAGGATTCCCTACCGTATTTATACTCCTATATAAGGATTAAGGTCTCTACCTAACGCGGTAGGTAGGAAGTCTAAGTTTGCCCTAACTCTAGCTATAGTAAGCCTATAATTAATCGCGACCTTCTTTAGACTCTTAACTACACCGTTAAGAAGAAGCCTCCCGTTACTATTAATAGAGTTAACGGTCGTTCTTTTTACGAAGACTAGGCTACGTTCTCCTTCTATACGCGCGGTACTATAGCTAGCTAGGCCGCTTAAGCAGCTATAGCTAAATTCACTCGCTCCGCTTAGGTCTCTAAAGTAGAGGCCGGCGTACTTCTCGGCAATGCCTTCCTTAAGCTATACCGAGGATCCCTTAATTATAATAAGGAAGTTATACGCATCGGAGTGCTCGACGGGTTTAAAATCCTATTCGATATCTATAAATAGCCCCGCGAAGTTATTCACCGTGTCTAAGCCGTCCGAAAGACTATTATACCGCCCGGCACTACCCTTATAGTCCTTGCCTCTTAGAAAGAACTTCCTAAGGACCGCGCCTATACTTTCTTCGCCTCTTATGCTAATGCTATTTATAGCATCGTCGATGCTAAATCTCTTCCTACTATCCTTATTACTAATACCACGAACGTCGACCTTATTATTAAGCGTAAGTAGAAGCTTGGCTAGATATAGGAGTATTAAGAGTCTGGCTATTTTGCCGCCCCGTCCTAGAAATTAGCTATAAAGGCTCTAACGCTAGCTACGGCAATTTCGCCTGCTCTTAAAGCCGCTGCTATACTATCCTCCTCTATAAGAACCGCTATTGCTACTACTGCTTCTTTTATTAACTTATCGGTTAACGTTGCGAGCACTTTTCCGCTTACTTAGGAAGTCCTTAAGTGCCTATAGGCTCCCGCCCTATCTTAGCCCGTAGAAGCTCCTATTCTAAGCACTTCTCTAACGCCTTCGCTATCCGACTCTATCTACGCCTATATTATAGCCTCTTTGGCAGGACCCGCTAAGTAGTCTAAGGTTCGCTAGAACCTCGTAGCAGCCGCTACTAACGTAATAGCAGCTGCCGTAGCTATTAAGATAGACGCTACGGATAGAATCGAGGATCCCCTCTCTAGCCGTATTTTATACTAAACGTACGTTTAGCGCCTACCGGAGCTTTAAGAGAAATACACTAAGGAGGGTATTTATATTTTCGACTATAGTCCTTCTTTCGTGCGCCGCGTTAAAAAGCTTTTTAGGAAATACTCCTAGCTCTAGCGGGATATAGGCACCGCCGTCGTAGAACCCGGAAAGGAATTAATAGTTCCTTTAATTAACAATTAGCACGAAAAGCGAGTCGCTTAAAGGCCTTACCTATAAAGGCTTCGCGATAGGAAGGTTATCGACGATATATTTAACCTACTTTATAAGCAAGGTCGCCTAGAGTAGGCCGACGAGCCTATGCCGTTCGTAGCACCTATTTTTATAGTTTAGCGTATAGCCCGAGGCGAGACTAAAGGGCGAGTCGTTATTAACCTACGTGCCGTTAATAGTATTACTATCCCGGATTCCTACCCTCTGCTACTATAAAGCTCTATTATTGCTAAACTCTTAAGCGCCCGTTTTATTACTGCTATCGACGCTTCCGCCTTCTTCTATTAGTTTTAAGTTAAACTTAAGCATTAAGGCAGGTTTACTATTATAAGTCATTAAGGTCTAAAGCGCTTAATAGTTGCACCTATCGGCTTTCGTAATAGCCTATCGTACGTATAACGCTATATAGACCGAGTTCTCCGTCCGCACTAGGGCTATAGCCGCGTGTTTATTAATAACATTGTTATTTACTCTACTACGGAAGAGGATTACTTTTAATATCTCGAGGCTATCTTTAAGCTCTTCGCATCGCTTAATCTATCTATAAGCCCTACTAAGAGCTAGATCGGCTACCCTTCCGTAGAGCTACTCGGATTTCGTATCGAGGCGTTTAGGATAAGTATTATAAAGCATAGGCTTACTGCCTTCGCGAAGATTTTATTCCCCGATAACCTCGCCGCTCTTAAGCACTATATCGGCGCTATAGGGTATATTCGCAACCTTATCCTATATTACGGCGCTTCTATCGCCCTTCTATAGGATCGTAAGACTAGTCTTTTAGCCTAGGGTCGCTTAATCGGTAAGGTTAAGAATAGGAACCTTAATAAGCGGAAGTCCTATACGCGAGTTATATCGTTCTAGCTAACCCTAGCCGAGCTTTTCTCCTTTGCCTCTCTTTAGAAGGAAATTACTTCTAGCCGTATAATCTACTATATAGACCTATAGAAGAGGCTATTCTATTAGATCGACGCCTCCTTATAGTAAGGCTTCGCCGCTGTCTTTTTCTATCTCCGCGATAGCACCGTTTAGCAGCTAGGCTAGCCTATTCCGGTTAAAGCTATTATGCCTATCTACTTCCTCTCCTATACTCTAACGAGAGCCGAGCAGTCCTATAGTCCCTTAGAACTAGAGGTCGCCTATCTTATATAGGCTGCGAAGAAGATACGTACTACGGTATAGTTATTAACCCTTCCGCTTGTAGTCTTAACCGACTACTCTACGATTAAGCAGATTATCGCTAAAAGAACCCTCGATACTTCTAGCATAGACCGAGCTAATCGTCGTCTAGTTATAGCCTTAATTTATCTCTCTAAGTACGATATCGAGGTTTATTACCTCCTTAGTAAGAAGAACTTTATTCCCGACGCCTTTAGTCGCCTATTAGCCGAAGAGTCCGATTAGCTGCTTAACCGTCGCCGCCCTAACTTTACTATGCTTAACGATATGCTTATAGCCTCTGAAGCTATTATAGCTCCTAAGAAACGCAAGGAATTCGCCGTCGCCTACGATAATAACCCTTACTATAAGCGAATATTTTAAATAATTACGGATAGCGAGGACGCTATCGAGAGTCTTTCCTCGCCTTTAAAAGGAGCTATAGTTACTAACTCTATAGTAAGAATAAAGGCGTAGCTTAAACGCCGCGGCATACCGTTCTTTATAGTCGATAAGCTCTTATACTATAAAGGCCCCGACGGCTTTACCTAGCTATATATCCCTAACGCCTTCGTCCTATCTATAATCTTAGCAGCTTATAACGATAAGAACTACTTCGGCGTCGTCTATATAATTAAGGACTTAGAGATATACTTAATTCGCGGAGTTATCCATTAGGTAAAAAAGCATATCGCGGCCTATAAAGCCTATTGCCTTAGCTAAATAGACCGTTAGACCCTTACCGGCAGCTATAAGCCTATTCGCCCCCCGCTACTTTTAATACAGAGTATCGCGATAGACTTTATAACCGATATGCCGCCCTTACCTTTAGCAAGCTCCTTATAGCAGATTCTAGGCTTTAATATCTTTAACTAACTTCTTACGGTCACCTGCCTAACTAGCAAGAGATGCTTGCTAATCCTAGGCAACGTAAAGTACGGCATAAAGGATTAGGCTTAAAGCCTAGCCCGTTAGTTGCTTCTTTCCGATTAAGGCATACTAAGAACTATTATTAGCGACCGGGATCGTAAATTTATATCCGACTTTTAGAAAGGCCTTTAGAGCGCATTCGGCACTAAAATTGCAATAACTACCGCCTACTACCTATAGGCCGACGGACTTACCGAACGGCGTAACTAGACCGTAGAGACCGCTCTACGAATGTCCTACATCGAGGATCTTAGCCTAGATTAGAAGATAATAATCCCCGCCCTCTAGTAGAATCTAAATACGGTATTTAACGCTAGTATAAAGATCTCCGCCTATAAATCCATCTTCGGCTTTAATATACGTAGACCGTTAGAAGCTGCCGATAATATCTTAGGCACTACTGCGGACGAATTACCCTACTTACGAGAGGTTACCCGTAGATAAGCGAGCCTAGCTATAGACCTAGCCGCTATAAAGGCCAAGCAGCGGTATAACGCGAAGCACCGGCTAGTTCTTCTTAAAGCTAGTAATAAAGTTTACCTAAAGCTATATACGGGCTATTACGAGCTTAGCTAGCCGCTAAAGAAATAGTCGCGGCAACGAGAAGGCCCTTTCGTTATTAAGCGTATAGTTAATAACCTCGCGGTAGAACTCGACCTCCCTAGCTAAGTTAGGATCTACCTAATCGTCTCTATTTAGCACTTTAAACTCACGCACGAAGGGCATTATATCGAGCTCGAGCCTAGGCCTATAGAAGCCGCTCGTAATATTAAGGCACCTAACGAAAGGGATTAGCACTACGAAGTCGAACGCCTAATAGACATCTATATTCGTCGCATCGGTCGGTCGAAGTTACCTATAACCGAATATCTTATACGATGGAAGGGATAGGCTACTATATATAACTAATAGGTCCGAGCCGACTAAGTCTCCGCTAAAGCCATTACGGAGTTCTAAGGTCGCCCTCCCGCACGCGCTATATAAAGCAAGAAGGCCGCTTAGCAGAAGGAACGATTAAAGGAATAATTACTAGCAGATATAAGCATGACTTATAAGAATAAAAGGAAGGATTTAGGCAATAGGAGTATTCCTCCTAATTGCCTAATTAGGATTGTATTATAACTGCTATAGGCAGTAGTGTTTTCTTTTAAGCCGGTATTCTAATATATATAAAGCATCCTCTATGCTATATGCCGGGGCTAATGTAATTAGCTATAGATAAGATAGCAGGGAGCTATTCCTAGCTCTTAGGGCTCGCGCCTACCTAATAGAAGCATCCTTCTTTACATACACATTCTTAGTGCCTAGTGTATTAAATAAGCTAGAATATAATAAGAGGTAGAAGAGGTAGTAAACGCGCCCCTAGCCCCGGCCCCAGCCGATAAAGATAAAGATAAATATAGCCGTAAGAGTATATTCGTAGCTTAGAAGCTCGTAATCTACGCTCCTACGGAAGAAGAATTTAAGGCTAATTAGAAGACTTTCGATAAAACCTACGGAGAGCTCTAGGCCCGCATCATTAGGTATATTTCGAAGGAATATATGCCTTAACGGGAGCAATAGGCTGCCTGCTTTCTTAGTCGGTATCGCAACTTCGGCTAAAGGGTTAATAGCCCTATAGAGACCGCCTATAAAGACGTTAAGTCGTACCTTCTTATAGGAACGGGAGACCTCTTTTACCTCTATACCGCGTTGCTCTAAATAATCGAGAATAAAGAGCGCTACTATAAGCAGGAAGCCGCCCGATAGTAGGCACGGCAGCGGCTTATCTATAGCGGTTAGGATTAGCTTAGTAAGCTAACCTTCTAGATTACCTACCACGTTATTAACATGCTTGCTATATAGCACCGGCTTACTAAGGCGGCAATGCCTTTAAAGCCTAGGGAAGAGCCACGGGAGCTTATCCCGCTACTATATTATACCGGGCGATTTATATAATAGTAGGGGCTTCCTTATGCCTATGTTATTCTCTAGCGCCTTAAAGCTAACCCTCTGCTTCCGCTTATTAGGCTTAATATTCTTCCCCGGTAGTAGCTTAAGAAGTCTTTAGTACGACCCCCCTTTTCCCCTTTTCCCCCTTTGTCTATATAGACGATGCTAATAACGACCTTTAGGACCTCGAGGAGCTACTCCTCTATATTTATAACCCCGACGTAGTATAAACGCTTAAAGGCCGGCCTCGCATTGCGAAGAATACTAGTCTAACTATGCCCTTAACCCTATAACACTAAGAAGAGGAAGGCCACGATTAATAGGCAGCCTTATAGCTACGATAAGGACGAGGACGAGGACGAGGACGAGGGATATAAAGGCAGCTGCCGTAATTAAGTTAGGCTAGTGCCCGCCGGCTTAACGCAAGCGTATAGCGCATACGTATATAAAATAAAGTAGACGAAATACAAGCATTATAAGGATTATAAGGAGGATAAGGAGGATAGGCGGCGTTATAAGGAAGATCGCGTACGCGCGCAAATACACAGGCATAGGGATCTCGAGGGAGACGAGCTAGGGGCGGAAGAGCTAGGCCGGCGCCGTCGCCGTCTATTAAGGAGGTTATTCTAGCTACGTAGGCCACGCAGTCCGCGGACTAATTAATAGGCCGATTGATTATGCACATATCTCGCGAATATACGTTATTTAAGCTCTTTAAGCTCTTTGCGCGCGCGCTGCTAAAGCTGTTGAATTAACCGTTGCGTTGAATTAAGGCTAGGGACGATTTGCGCGGCCCTCTCAATTGCCATATACCTCTACGGAAATTTAGTGGCGGGACATAGGCGCGCGGGGTACGCGCCGAAATTATAGAGACAATCGTGGTTTACTGTCCAAATACCAATTTGTTACTGTGCAAATAGCAATACTCTTCAAATTTTAACGTCTGACCTCTTTCCCCGCAGAGCAGTCGCAGCAGTACTATCCGTAAGTCACTAAGGATCGCTGCAGCCACACAACGAATCGATATCCTTTAACCTTGATCCGCGAAACTCTAGCACCCCTGGGACCCTTAAGTGACGCAGTCACTTTGCTACCGCCATATGTGTTGACGTACGAAGTACGAAGTACGAAGTAAACGATGCCGAATTTGACGTCCAAACGTCCAAGGACCCACGGGCCTCTTTCCCGTTTGTGCTCTGGCATTGCTTTTCGAGTGTACATGGGTACTTCGTATTCGTACACTGTTGCAAACGCTGATTCACTGTCCGTCCAGTAACTTTGGAAGTCTGTGATTCACTGTCCGTCCAGGCACTGACCCACGCAGCACAGTGACTTTGGAAGTCTGCAGCCACACATCCCGCCTCGCCGCCTCTACGGAAGTATAATAAATAAATTCCTTCAATACTTCCCTTCAACCCTTCCCTTCAACCAACACAACCTTCAACACAACCTTCAACCGTTACCTCTTGTACGTCAGAGAAACAAGCGTCAGAGAAACAAGTTGGTGCAAATGGTCAATCAAGACGTGAAGGACTATGGCAATAACCCTGCCGGGAACATGAAAGCCCTGGAGAATTACCTCAAGGCAAGGCCCGCCTTTGAGATCCCAGATGACGAAATGCCTGTAGAAGAACACGAGCAGCGAATGGTGCTAGTCTCCAAGATCAACCGTGTTGTCAGGGTCGCATATCCAAACTTTGGCCTCGACGCGGTGCACTATGCGGCTCTCATGGTCGCGCCGCTGTCCCATCTCAGGACACTCACCGACGTCTCCGACCCCGCGTTACATATGATGAGAGACGGTCTCAAGGGCGCCCTAAAAGGCATGCGGCGTCTTCTCAAGACGTGTACGTCAACCTAACACCTCCGGAACACTCTTGGGTACAATCGCTGACGGTGGCATAGTTCTCGTCGGTCCAACCAAGGCGACAAAGAACGAGACTCCCGTGCGCGTGTCCCGAAACGCAAGGGAGAGACTGGAATGCCTTGCACGCGACGGTGGGCGGTGCCTCATCACGCAAGTGGACAATCCCGAGGTTTGCCACATTGTGCCGTACTCGTGGACCGCGGACGAGGGCAACCGCATCGCAGTTGAACGTGCTCTGGCGCGGCCAGCGGATATTCTTTTTCCTTCCACAGCAATCCATGCCCCCGCCATGCAGGAGCTATATCGGGCAAATGGCTCTTGCGACAAGAGTTGGAACATGCTCAGCTTGAGTCCAACACTCCATTCTTGGTGGGGGAAGGCGTACTTTGGCCTGGAATACCGCGGGAGAAGCCCTGCTATGGAAAGCAAGGTCGCTGTTACCCTACGATTTCGCTGGCTGCGGACCCCCAAGGAGACGTCGCCCCAGACTCTCATCGACGTTGAGGACGTGCTCCACAACTTTTCCAGCAGTCTGGTGGCCAAGATGCAGCATGACCCAAAGGAGCGCCACACAAGCGCCAACTTTTTCGACTCAAACGTTCCGCTTTCCTCGGGCCATTTGTTCTACGTTTGCATCGACGAGGCCGATGTCGACAAGTTCATTACGGTGATCAAAGTCCAATGGGCACTGCTCCAGGTTGCCGCCATGTCGGCCGCCGCCGGCATTGTAGAGCTTCAGATGCTCGACGATTCATCAGATGGCGACGACAATGCTGTTGACGACCCATCTGTTGACACCCCATCAATCGCGGAGTGGGCGCGCAACGTCCCGGATTTTGCACACCTTTACTCGGAGGAGCTCGGTCTCCCGTGGTCGGGCAACCTCCCAGAAGATGCACCTTCAGGGGGGGGGGGTTCGGTCGTAACGTCCCCCGCCGCCAAGGAAATGTTGTCATGTACCAGTAGTAGTACTTCGTACGAATACGAATACACTGCTGCTGTTGCGACGTCTGGGTTTCGCCGACAGACTCCGTCACGATAGCGCAAGTCTTGGTAACTCCCGTCTGTTGGGCTGACAGCCCCCGTGGAGGCCTCTGAGGGTGCAGGTGGCAGGGCGGTCAAGTGGGGCAGAAAAAAAGCCCACTAGATACGTGTTTTTCGTAGGGCCCGGCAGAGCTATTCTGCATCCACGATCACTTCCTTTTTTCACAGGCCCTCTTTGAGCCTTTTTTCCTGCACTTCGTCACACAGCATCGTGTGTGTTGTTTTTGGTGGCAAGACTGGGGTGTGCAGAGCGACATTCGCCGCCACGCCTTTCTTGAGACCCTCAGAATCACGGACCTCACGCATTCTTCGCGACACCTAGCCGACACACTGGACCTTTCCAGAACAGCCTTTTCTGAGGCAAGATCTCCTCTTTGGGAGGCTACAATCTCGTCGACATCACCATCGAGATCAGAGAAGTCTATATTTTCCTTGTCATCAGAAGTTCTTGATCCTGCTTGCCCTCTACCCAAATCGTCAGTTTGCACATTCTTCGAGATGTCAGCCCAACACCGTCGTACATACATAGGTACCTACTCGGCCCCCGCCGTCGGGCAACGTCCCCCTGCCCCGAGCGACACACTGGAAAACCGCTATTACCGCAGGGATGATGCCGGGTCTATCGGGAGGTGTTAGGCGGCAGGAATGTCCTTCTTCGGCGTGCTTGGAGCTTATTCGTCGTGGACGAAATCGGACGACTTTTCGTCAGAGCCTTAAAGCCGATGGGAGGGAAGCATCACGGCTTACTTCGTACGAAGTACTGAACAGGAGTTTACAGTCGACGTGGACCACGTGCCCCTGTCAACTCGTATACTACTAGCTCTGCTTACTGCTATGCCCGCAGCATCATACATTGGGATTCCTCACGGCTCCATCGCGTCCTCGCTTATATTTCCTGGCCACACTCAAGTAGTAACAAAGGAGTGACCCTCGTTTCGTCGAGCCCTTCAGCTTCCCTCCCAAACACGTGCCTTCTATGGTCCATCTTGCAGCTCGCGTCCGCGGGCCGTCGTTGCCCTGCCTTCTTCGCCCGCAGCTAGGACACGTACAGGCCCAAGGCGACAAGGCCCGCAGTCAGAGCGACCGATACCAGGGTCGAGTGCGGAGTCCTGACGGCCGAGGCGCCGGAGCCGCCCGTCGCGACAGC
The DNA here is from genome assembly GCA_012934285.1 of Ophiocordyceps sinensis. Classification (NCBI taxonomy): domain Eukaryota; kingdom Fungi; phylum Ascomycota; class Sordariomycetes; order Hypocreales; family Ophiocordycipitaceae; genus Ophiocordyceps; species Ophiocordyceps sinensis. The sequence goes on from JAAVMX010000005.1 coordinate 13,855,294, forward strand.
GGCCACGGGTCTCACCGGAGCAGCGGAGCTGTTGATGCCGGACGTGACGGACGCGCTCGCCGGCCTGGATGTCGACACGGTTGTCCCGTTTCCGACTCTCGACGACGTCGCGATCCCCGTCGTTGCCGGCCTGGATGTCGCAGTGGCGGTGGGCACGACCGACGACGGCCGAGCGGTGGACGGCCGAGCGGCGGTCGGAGCGGGGGCCGGGGCGGGGGCCGGGGCGGGGGCCGGGGCGGGAGCCGGGGCGCGGGGGGGACTTGTGCAATCATCGCCGTCCGCGCCGTCCTCGCCGTCCTCGCCGTCCTCGCCGTCCGCGCCGTTCTGGACCTTTTCGCTTTCTGCATCCCGACGCTTGACACGGCGACATGGCCGGCCCGCGTTGCCGCCGTCGCCGCCTCTGCCTCCATTGCCACCGTTGCCACCGTCGCTGCCTTTGCCGCCAGAGGGGACCGTTGGGGTCACGCTCGGAACCGCCGGGCGGCTGGTGGACACCTGGGAGACGACCATGGCGGGAAGCACGACCAACGTGGCTAGCACGTAGAAGAGCTTGGGACCCATGATGAAAGTGCGAGTGTTGAGATGTCTTGGCCGAAAAGTATTCGAGGTGTTGTCTATTATTATGACACAGCGCAGGGACAAGACAACGACGACGTGGGAAAATAATAAATGGACGTGTCTTGAAGAGGCCTGCCCCGAAGACGTGTGTTGGGATTAGGTACAATCTTGTCTCGATGATGGCGTTGGCTCGGGCTCCAGAGGTCTGCGGCACGCCGTGTAATATAGCCCTCTAGTATCTATTCTCGTCGTCGGTCCGGGCTTCGAGAACAAGCCCCGACGGCGAAACAGCTTAAAAAGCTACACGGCAAACAACACCATGTCGTGCACGTCGGGATCCCCACCCCTCGGCGAACCGGCTCGCTCCCAACTTAGCTCCTGGGCAATGACACGACCAACGACGGATGGTAACGGCAAAGGGGGTTTGTGTGAGAATCACGAAAGCTATTCTGCTTCAAGTAAGAGACGCGCGTCTTCCTCCCCACAGGTAACTTATTCATGTCTGATCGGTGTTCGAGACGCCTCGGCTTAAGAGTTCCCCCCATGGTCGATGAAACATGTTTCGAGAGCGTTTAGGCCCTTTCCCGTCTTGGCTTTTCAACCCAGTTTCGCATTTATTGCCACCCTTGTCGTCTTTCTGTCACGCGCCTTGTCCGCACTCCTCCTCCCTACCCTCTCCCGTGTTACCCGTCCTTTTCTCCCTCGGCCTCTCTTCTCGCGGGTGCTTGGCAGTCTCAGCGCTGACAGCTCACGTTTGACAACTGTTGCGAGCCTCCCGCCCTTGCGATGAATGTTTGTGTGAGCATCTCGGCCGGCGTCGTAACTCGTGAGCACATCGAGATGGAAGATACATAAAGTTCCTCTGGGTTCGACCCCATTGGAGCAAGCAACAGAAGCATCTATATCCCATCATTGAAACTCTCGCCTATTTACCATGCGTCCCGTAACATTGGCGGGCGGCCTAGCGCTCCTGGCCCGAGCAGTCGGCGTCGCCGCGCTTCCGGGGGACGAAGAGACGGACCAGATTCCCATTGACGAGCCGGCCGACATGGCAGAGGCACCAGTGGAGCATGTCGGCGTTCTCATGCAGCTCCAAGAGCAGGAGGAACTCGATGGGAATCTAGAAAACCTCGTGCCGGACGAAACGCCCATCAATATTGAGACGGTCTTGCATGTTGTGACAAGAACCAAAGAGAGCCAGCTCCGCATCAAGGCAAGTCTCAAGCGAGCCATGCAATGCAGCAGCAACTAACACCTTGGCCAGGAGGACATCCTAACGCAACAGATGACCGCCTTGAACAGCGCCTTCCAACCTGCCTTTATCTCCTTCACCCTTAGAAACACAGTTTGGGCCATCAATGACAACTGGGGTGCCAGCAGAGATACGGACACGATGCAGCGAGAACTTCGCGAGGGAGATAAGAAGACGCTCAATCTCTATTTCCTCGAGGATCTCACGAGCGGTGACACTCGGATTCTCGGCCTGGCTCGGCTGCCCAACGCTCTGCGGGCCCCGGACGCGCTGGCAAGGGACGGATGTCTCGTTCACGTCGACACTCTTCCCGGCGGCCGCTTCCGGAACAAGAACTCGGGCAAGACGACCATCCACGAGGTCGGGCACTGGCTCGGGCTCCTGCACACGTTTGACGGCGGCTGCGGCGGCCGCGGCGACGGCGTGGGCGATACGCCGGCCACGAGCCAGCCGTCTTTCGACTGCAGGCCCCGAGACTCGTGTCCTGGCCAGCCGGGCCAGGATGCCGTCGACAACTTCATGGACTACGGCCTAGAGTATGTGGTCCAGCCGTTCCAAGTTGCAGTGAGCTGACGTCGACGTGTTGCAGCCAATGCCGCTCTGTATTCACCCCGGGGCAAATCCGCCGCGCCCGTCAGCTATGGAAAATGTTTCGCGACCCGCAGCAAGCGGAAGCTGGTCCATGACGGGCAGAAAGGGGGTCAGATAATGACGGGTAGAAAGGGGGTCAGATAATGACGGGCAGAAAAGGGGCCAGATGAAACAACGAAAACGGCGGCGGAGGAGCGATAATGGGCGAGGCTTTAACATACTCTAATTCAACGGTTGACTATATTACGACTCAATTCCACGTGGCACAAGTTGGTCGACTCGAGTAGCTTGGCTTGTCAACTACACGTAGCATTAGCCTCGGTCTTTTGTCGAGGGGAGAGGCAAGATTGGGCGAATCCATCGATTCCGATACCCATAGGTCGTCACTCCTTGCATCCTACGACGCCCTTGCATCCTACGATGCAACCTCCGAGAGTTTCAACATATAGGGTCGGCATGAGCCGAATCAGGAAGTGTGCCGACAAGTCGTTGCAGCCACGCCGTATCGCAACGGACATGCGCCTGTTGTGCCACTTGTAAAGTGCTCGCCGACTGTAGCCCAGGTATTCGATCCTCTTGGGCAGACTGGACAAAGGGCTGATGCATACGACGGCTGACGACGACAAGTGCAAGGGGGCTTTGTGACGGCATCGAAGGCAGAGGTGTAAAGGGGCAGAGGCAGAGGTATAAAAGGGCCTGTTGATGTCCTTCATCTTTGGAATTACCACAAAATCAGCCATTACAACAAAAACACAATCCGGACTTCTTCACAAGACCCAGCTTCCATGGTTACCTTGACTCAACTTGGCGCCGGCCTGGCCGTGGCAGCCTCTCTTGCCCTTGGCGGTGCCGTCAAGCCCCGACTTGCCCATGACAAGGTCGAGGCATTCCCCGAGACCGTGCCCGACGACGTCACGGGCAAGCTCTACCTGAAGTACAAGCCGTGGCTGCACATTGAGCACGGTTGCAAGCCTTTTCCAGCCGTGGATTCCAACGGCAACGTCAAGTGAGTCTTGTCTCGGTTGTCTCGGGTCGAGGCGTAGACTGAACACTCCCCAGCGATGGCCTCGACAAGTGCGACGGAAACGACAGCAACGAGTGTGACTACGGCAAAGGCCAAGTCTACGCCCGCGGCGCCGAAAAGGACTCCATGTTCGCCATCATGTACTCGTGGTACTTCCCAAAGGACGTCCCCATCGTCTGCTCGGGCCACCGCCACGACTGGGAGAACATTGTCATATGGCTGTCCGAGAGGAGCGAGTCGGCCAGCTATGTCGGCATCGCCATCTCCAAGCACGGGGGATACGACCACTACCCCCAGGGCAGCGACAAGGTCACGTGGGATGGAGACAGGCCCCTGATCGCCTACACGAGGGAGCTGCTCTTCAACCACCACCCGTCGACGACGACGAAAAAGGGCGACGAGCAGCCGCTGATTGCTTGGGAGAAGCTGACGACGCCGGCGTGGGATGCTCTGCAGGCGTACAACTTTGGAGGGGCCGACTTTTCGTTTGGCGACAAGAACTTTGATGGGCTGCTGGGTAGCTCCAAGATGCCAAAGTAGCCGCGCGGATACGGAAGAGTTGAAGTGATGTGGACTTGAAATGATGTAGAGTTGAAGTCGAAGTGGAGTTGAAGTCATGTGGAAGTCTGTACGAAGTACGAAGTACAAATTTTATTTTATAGTGGCTTTAGGCTAAAAGTCGGGTGGGTATCGGCCCCTAAGCCGTTACTACCCTCCCCGCCACAATTGAACACTCTTCTACAAACACTCATCCACCAACACTCCCGCCAACAAGACGCAAAATGTCGACGCTCCAGGCCCTCAAGTACTCGCGCGGCAGCCTCCAGGTCCTCGACCAGCTCCGCCTCCCCCACGAGTTCCACTACGACGACGTGGCCACGCGCGCCGACGCCTTCGACGCCATCGCCACCATGAGGGTCCGCGGCGCCCCGGCCATCGCCATCGTCGCCAGCCTCGGCCTCGCCGTCGAGCTGCACCGCGGGCCCGTCCCCGGACACTCGGCCCACGATGCCATTGCCCACGTCGACGAGGCCCTCGACTATCTCATGACGAGCCGCCCCACGGCCGTCGACCTCGGAAACGCAGTCGCCCGCCTCAAGGCCCGCATCCGCGCCGGCGCACACTCCAAGCGCGCCGTCGTCGACGCCTTCATCGACGAGGCAGAGGCCATGCTGCGGCGCGACGTCGAGACCAACCGCTCCATTGGCCGCCTTGGCGCCGCCTGGCTCCGCTCCCGCGCCCGCGCCGCGCCCGACAGCCCCGTTTCCGTCCTCACCCACTGCAACACGGGCTCGCTCGCCACCTCGGGCCACGGCACCGCCCTGGGCATCATACGCACCCTGTCCGCCGACGGCCTGCTGCGCCACGCCTACTGCACCGAGACGCGCCCCTACAACCAGGGCAGCCGCCTGACGGCCTTTGAGCTGGCCTACGAGTCCATCCCCAGCACCCTCATCGCCGACTCCATGGCCGCCTCCCTCTTCCGCACCCGCGCCGCCGCCATGAACATTGCCGCCGTCATTGTCGGCGCCGACCGCGTCGTCCGCAACGGTGACACGGCCAACAAGATTGGCACCTACCAGCTCGCCGTCCTGGCCCGCCACCACGGCATCAAGTTCATGGTTGCGGCCCCCACCACGAGCATCGACCTAGAGACGCACGCCGGCGACGCCATCCACATCGAGGAGCGCAAGGCCACGGAGCTGACGCAAATCACGGGCGCCGTCGTCCGCCCCGATGGCACCGTGGACAAGGACACCAAGGTGCGCGTCGCCACGGCGGACCAGACGGTCGGCGTTTGGAACCCGGCCTTTGATGTGACCCCCGCCGAGCTGATCGACGTCATTGTGACGGAAAGGGGCGTGGTTGACAAGGGACCCGACGGCTGTTTTGACTTGAGCAAGCTGATGCCCGAGAGGTGGGCAAACGTGGTCCAGGGACGCCCGTCATGATGCAACAAGCGCCAAGCAAATTACCGATTAATAGTAATGGAGCACCTAACAAGTCGGCGAGCACCATGGCGCCATCTCGAGAGCAGACATCACCATTGCATCTTCAACCAAGTACACGACCCAGATGCCCCGAGGAAGCAGTCATTGTCCCCACCGCTTCATGGCGTCCTATACGCTCAGGGGACCACGACCCTCGTCACTTCTTCAGGGCGTGCAAGATGAGCTTCTTGTACCCCTCGACGGCAGTCTCGAGATGGCCGACCGTCAGGTTCTCCCGCGCGCCGTGCGCAACGAGGATGGAGCCGGGGCCGTAGAGGTACCTGGTGTGGTTGCCCTTTAGATTCGGAATATCGGTTGCGTAGTTGACGACCGTCGTGGCGAAGCCTGGAAAGGGCGCGTCAGCAGACCATGATCCGGCGTCTACGGGGAGTGCCTCTCACCAGGCACGTTGCAGTTGCTCTCAACGGGCCCGTATCCCTGGGTGCAGTTCATGGCGAGGGCCTCGCCGTCGACCTGGCCGAGAATGTCCTGGATCTTGTCGTGCACCGCCTTGGCGCCGTCGTGCTCGCGCCCAATGGCCACCCTGACGCCCAGCCCGACGAGGGCGTGCTCGGCAATGACGTTTGCCGCGACGCCGCCCTGGAAGCGGCCGATGTTGACCGTCGTGTTGCCAAAGGCGTCGGTGCTGCCGAGGTCCGTGTCGAGCAGCCTGGCCAGGGCGCGCACCATGAGCTCGTTGGCCGACTTGCCCAGCCAGGGGTAGCCGCTGTGGCCCGGGGTGCCCGTGGCCGTCAGCTCGCAGAAGAGGGCGCCCTTGTGGCCGCACGCCAGCTTGTTCTCGGTGGGCTCGCCGAAGATGACCGAGTCAAAGTCGCTCTCGCCCACCGAGTCGCTAAACGCGTGCATTCCCTCGCCGCCCACCTCCTCGCCCACGACAAAGACGAGCATGACGTCGTCGCGGCCCACGGCCCCGGCCGCCAGCAGCTGGTCCAGGGCCACCACCATGGCCGCGACGCTGCCCTTTGCGTCGGCACTGCCGCGGCCCTTGATCATAGTCCCTTTGCCGACGGGGCCGTCGTCGATTTGGTAGGGGATGTACGGCGGCACCACGTCAATGTGGCTCGTCACCACGACCCTCGCCCTGGCCCGCTTGCCGCCGCCCCGCCACGCCAGCACGTTGAAGCGCTCCGTGTCGTTGGAGGCGCCGGCCCGGGCTGCCACGCGCTGACGGTCCACCGTGTAGCCCCTGGCGCCGAGGTCACGGGCGAGGAAGCGCCCGACTCTGCCCTCGTTGCCCGAGATGGACTCGATTGAGACGAGCGACTTGTGCAGGGCCAGCAGCTCGTCGCGGTAGGCGGGGACGTCGCCCGCGGTCGAGGCCGCCCCGAGAGTGAGCAGCTCCTGGCCCGCGCACAGGGCCGAGGGCGCCGCCAGTGCCAGCAGGGCGGCCGCCATGGAAGCCGAGCGCATGTCTGCGTGGGTGGATGGAAGATGTGTACCGTAATAATTCAACAAATCGAGCTGGTCTTGGCAGCGGAGAGGCAACGGGACTCGAAAGTATCCGCCAACAAAGATCGTGCGCGGATGATTGCAGAGCCAATTGAAACCTTCACGTCAAAGTCACGCCGACGATGGCCTTTGGTCATGAAAATGAGGAGAGACTGAGCAATGAGCTGAGCGACATGTTCCTGTCTTCGGTGAGCTGGTGAGCGGGTCCCCACCAAGGTCCGCACTAACGGGAGACTAGGTATATTAACAGGGTCAGGCCCTCTACCCCGCGACCTAGGTAGAAGTGCACACACACGCTATCCGTACAAGCTGCGTAGGATCTAGATACACAAATAGCGCCGGCCGTGTTAGCTTTGTGAAGCAAAGCCCTTGTAGCTTAGGGGTAGAGCGTTGCACTTGTACTCTTCGCAGCGAAATGCAAAGGTCGGCGGTTCAATTCCGCCCGGGGGCACGGTTTTTTTGCTATCCAAGCCACCATCATGTTATTTTTTTTTTCTGCGTCTAGAACTCGACCTGTCCTGCTAGGCCGGCCTGGATTGCAGTGTCTCGTTCGTCCAGTGTCCTCCCAAGTGAAAATACATGTTAGAAAGCGCAGCATATAGACATGAGCCACGTCTTTTTATTGATTTCATCATGAACCACCGTTGTCGCCAATTTCCGCGTCATGAAGCTGCCGCCTGGCCTTTTCCGCCCATGTCCGTTGTAATGATGCGTCTCTCCCTTCCCCTTGTCCACCTCCGCTCACCAACGGGGGCTTTCGTCTACTGTAAGCCATGGCCCCGGAATAACGCCCACAAGGTAGACCTTGCCGCCCCAAACGCCTTGCGATAAACATGAGGCATTACGTCGAATGAAACGAGACATTAAACGCCATAAGCAAACAAGGAGATGCCTTGTCAAGTGAGAAAAGAAAGAGAGTAGAGTAGAGGTTAGGCAGCCATCTCAATGTTCTTGCCCTTGACGCTCTTCCACTCCACCATGACGGCGCCGAAAATGGCCGCCGACGCCGTGGCCGTCGACACGAGGAAGCAGTTGGACAGGGCACTGTTGTAGGCGTGCACGACGCCGTCGACGTCCTGCGCGGCAACGGCGCCGCGGATGCCCGTCGCGCCCGCCGACACCACCACCTGGGGGTCGACGTGCGGCACGTACTCGGCCAAAAAGGCCACGAGGCGGTTGGAGAAGACGGTGTTGCCCGCCGTCACGAACAGCGCGCCGCCCAGGGCCTGCGCAAAGATGATGAGGGCCGTGCCCGTCGGTACGTCGGCAATGTCGAGCACCACCTGCACCGCCGTCAGCGGCTGCTGCATGCCGATGCCCACGCCCGCGCCGGCAATGATCTGGAACCCGATCCACGCCGCCGGCCCCGAGTCGATGTTGAGCGTCGTCATGAGGCCGTAGCCAATGGGCATCAGGACGGCCGCCCCGATGATAAAGGGCGTGTAGTAGCCCCACGACGTCACAATGATGCCCGACGCCACCGTGAACAAGACGACGCTCAGCAGCATGGGAATGTTCATGATGCCCGACGACACGGCCGACGCGCCCTTGACGGCCTGGAACCAAAAGGGCAAAAAGTACATGGCCAGCAGGAAGCACGCGCCGATGAAGAACTCGAAAATGGCCGACGACCACACCGTCCGCTTCTTGAGGATGCGCGGCGGCACCGTCGCCCGGTCTCCCATGCGGTGCTGCACGTAGATGAAGACGGGTATCAGGAAGCCGCTCAGCAGCAGCAGCGACGTCACCCTCGAGCTGTCCCACGGGTACTGCGAGCCGCCCCAGTGCAGCGCGAGCAAGAGGCAGATGATGGCGGGCATAAAGGTGAGGGTCCCCAGGGGGTCGAGCCGCCAGAAAATGTCCTTCCACGTTCGCGGCTCCTTCTTGCGCTGGGGGTCGGGGAAGAAGAAGAAGATGACGACGACGGAGACGAACCCGACGGGTAAGTTGATGTAGAAACACCAGCGCCAAGTGAGCCGGTCCGTGAAGAGGCCGCCGAGCAGCGGGCCGGCGACCGACGAGATGCCCCACATGCTGCCGATGAGGCCGCTGTAGAGCGGTCTCTTCTCCAGCGGCACCGTGTAGGCCAGGATGGTCAGGGCTCCGGCAAAGATGCCCGCAGAGCCGACGCCGGCCACGGCTCTCCCGATGATGAGTACCACGCTGCTCGGGGCGAGGGCGCAGACGAGGCTGCCCACTTCAAAGAGGCCGATGACGGAGAGAAAGACAATCTTTATGCTCCAAAACGTGTAAAACTTGCCAAAGAGCAGCTGAAAGGAAGACCCCGTGAGCATGTAGGCGGAGCCATACCAGCCGACGTCGTTGAGGCTGCGAAACTCATCCGTGATGCGCGGAAGAGCCGTCGCAATAATGGAGTTGTCTAGACGAGACAGGTCAGGGCATGGTCAACCTTGAATGACGTGCGGGAGGGCTTACCGAGGGCCATGAGAAAGACGGAAAAGCACAATGCGGTGATTATGAGGGTCAGCTTGAGCCCGGTCGCGTACTCTTGGCCGTCCTCGCGCGTGGTTGAAGGCTGGTTGGCCATGTCGCCGGCATCCGAGCCGGACCCGGGAAAGAGCTGCAGCTTCTCCCTGCTCTCACCGGCGGCCGGATCGGGCCCCGAGGGACGCATGGCGTCGTAGGGCACGCCGCCGAGGATGATGCTGGTGCGCACGGGCTGGCTGGTTCTGACAACGGCCCTGTCGACAAACTTGAGGCTCGACAAGGTGCTGGGGGTGGGCGCCGTCGTGGGCGGGCGGCTGCTTTCGTCGTCGGAGAGCCACGTCGACATGTTGCGGGCCATGTAATGGGCCTCGGCGTCGCCGAGAAAGTAGCGAGACGACGTGGCCATGGACGAGGTGAGCGAATCCTTGGGCAGGTGGACGCTGAGCCGGGCCAGCTCTGCGTCGGACTTGGGCCGTTGCGGATCCATGGCCTGGAGAATCGCCTTCTCAGGACACGGGAGTCTCGGTGTCGCAGGGTGGCATCAGCCCGTGGGTGTAGATTCAGATCTCTCTCGACGACCAATCTGGCGGTCCGGGGTCCAGGTTATATATATCAAAAGAGAAGCGGCAGAGAGGTGCATGGGCCTCGCGCCATGCGGACGGGGAGCGACGGTGAGACGTCAGCCTCCGGAGCAACATGGTGCGGAGGGCGGAGGGCCACCGGTAGGTTTCCGCCTCGCGAAGGGTGCGAGGGCGAGGTCGTGTGTACGAAGTACAGACTCTGTGTACGAAGTACAGCAATCTCAAGAGCAGGCAGCATGTCATCAATCAGCCCGGCCATGCCATGTGCTCTGCTGCAGGCTCCAAGGGTCCCCGGCTTGGTGAGCAAGCGGGCCAACGAGGCGACGGCGGTCGAGCAGGGGTGGGCCTCCACCATGACGAGCCTGAAGGAGAACAAAAGGCCAGCGGAGTCCGGAAACGACCATTTGTCCGGGACTTGCTCGCTCTCGGGGCCCAAGTCACTTCAGGCTCGGCCATCTTGAGCAGTGCCCCCTCCCCATTTGCGGCATGACATCTGGCTTCATCAAGGACCGTTTGACAGCTGTATCCAAGCATGGTCCGAGTACAACCAGCACAGAATCTGTCTCAACACGATTAGCAGCCGTCCAGAGCAGAGCGACGGCGCCCTACCCAGAGGAGCTGAACAGGCTCGATCCCAGTAGGTGCCTACAGCGACGGCGCAGATGGGTAGACACTCTTTCTGCCATGGCCGCACAAAAGAGACACGATCAGGGAGCGGAGAGTGGTCGCCGATGGGTTGGATGGATGGGTTGGTTGGTTGGTGGCGGACGCTTCGTCCTTCGCTGCTTCGCGCTCGCCCTTTGCCGTTGATTGTGGTTCGCGCCGAGCACGTGACCATGTCGGATTATCGGCCCGGCCCCGAGCTACGTAACTCGTACCCGCTCCCTAACTCCTGGAGCCCCTCGGCCCCGACTGTGCAGCGCATTCTACCATTCGCCCCTCAAGTATACCTGTGTATGCAGGTGCATGTGCTCCCCGTGCCACTCGTCCCTCGCCGGGCCTAGCGTCACCCGGTCCGTTGACTGCCGTCCAGCCTCGGAGGACGTCCAGCAACGACTCGGAGGTTTTGCAAATGACATCAGTCATCTCCCTCGTCTTTCCGAGGGGCTTGGCCGTAGAGTAGCATTCTCTTCCTAAACGCTCTCGTCTCAGTACTCGACGTGGTATCTCTGCCGCTCAATCAAAGAACACATCACACAGAAATATTATGCATGCCCGTTCCGAGCCCTACTCCTTGTGGCGGCCCTCCACACCTGGCCCGAGGCCTTCAGAGAAGCTCACAGGCCCGCGTAAGTCCTTGAGCCAAGAGGCCTTAACCTTTGCAAATGGCCTTCAATTTCCGCGTCTACCATGCTGCCAAAAGTCATGCCAATAGCTGTGTTACCCTCGACTCGACTGCTGCCGCCCCTGTCATGCTAACTCGGCGACTCCAAAGGTATGCCTCTCGAAACAGAATTAGACGGGCTCATTTCCTGTGATTCCTTCCACCCTCAATATCTCCCTCTTCCTAAACATGTGTCGTCGTTGTCACCAATGCTGCCCTGGATACTCCTTCGAAACGGAAACGTCACAACCACTAATCCCGGGACATCATGGTCAATGGTCAGCACGCACCCGTACGAGATTGTGTATCCACAAACGCCCGTGTCATCATGCAGTCTCCTTTGCCGGTACTTCATTGGTAAATGGAGTCAGGCGTTCTCTGGGCCGGCGTGGCTCGTCGTCCTCGTCATCGATCGTCTTCACCGACATCGGCGTGTAGTTGCGAACCCGTTTTGTGCCCTTTTCCGCCGTCGTACCGTCAGCATCACCCGCAGCCAGGTCTTGGGCGGCCAACTTGTTACCGCTGGCGCCGGTTTCGCCGCCCACAAAAGGTCCCTGCTGGGATGACTCGGGGTTTGCACAATCATGGTCGCGCGGACTATTGACCTGAGTGTTTACCGTGCAGACAGGTACGCTGGCGCCAGGTGGAAGGTACATGTGTTGAGAGACCCGCCGCATCTCCTGGTGATCGTGGCCAAGGGTCGAGGCGGCCGACAGCGCCGAAGGAGACGGTCTAGCTGGCTGCTGGCGGCGGTTCTCCTTGCGAGACTTGACCTCAGTCGCAGGTGCATGAAAGTTGGGCTGCTGGAAATACAGTGGTATCGACTGGTTGAGCAGCGAATTAGTCAACGAGCTGGCCAGGTCCGATGGTATTGATGAATTGTGGGTGACGATGGGATAGGGAATTCCTATTGGCCTCGTCAGCTTCAGACCCTCGTATGCTCAAGGGCTCCAGTACCATCTTGCTCATGGCTACCCTGTCCGCTGGTCGTCGGTGTGTTGGCGGGGACTTTGAGATGGCCAGAAGCATCGTCCTCGTCCTGCCGCAGGCTGGCATTCAAGAACGGCCGGTCTCCCGGCGGGGCGAGCTGGTCGCCAGACTCCAAGGAAGCGGTGTAATCGGGCATGCTGATATCCGTGCTCATCCTTCGCGTGATTCGTCGCGGGGGGTTTGCCTGGTTTTCTGCTCGGTTCGCACCGTTGAACCCCGTCTCGATCGCACTCAGCCACTCATAGTATGGATTTACATCCCCAAAGGTATCGGCTGCAACGGTCTTGGTCGGGAGAAGAGTGCCGGAAACGGGGTGGGTGACGCATCGCATCCCGGAACTTGTTGAGGGCCTGCCCATTACTCCTTGTATACCTGGCATGTAGTAGCCCGAGATATTGCCTTGCATGCCGCTGATGCGTCGTCGCGGAGAGTGAGCGTGCGAGTCCGGGTCGTCGGACGGGTACGAAGGGACCGGCATTGACGAGGCCCAGGGGGCTCGGCGCCACATGGAGTTGTTTGGCCACGCAATGCAAGAGCTTTCCAAGACATCTAGGCCAAGATTAAGCCTCGGAAACAGGCATAGTGAAATGTAGAGGGGCCACATACCTAGCGGCGCATGCTGGAAGGAAAAGGAGACAATATTCTTGACTCTTTCGATGGGCATGGTGAGCGAGTCCCGCGGGAAGCCTTCGCTTATCACCAACTTAATGCGGCCCAAGTCGTCAGCAGGGCTCCAGAAACTCTGCTGAAGCAACTCTCGTCGAAAAGGGGGAAACTTGAGGCAGTCTAGATCTCCACTCTTTGGATAGTCTGCGCAAAAGGGTCAGCCAGGGGCGGAACGGGAACAATGAACAGGGAGTGCCGGGACAGACTGAAGCTGTGGGCAATAATGTGTGGCCAAAACGTCATCTGGTCCAAGGCCGTTGAACTATGCGAGGATCAACAGACAGTACTTGGGGAGAACGACCCAGGGGTAGGCATACGCAGCCAGTCTGCCGTCGATGAATAGTCTCGCTTCAAACTTGACCGTGTCGGCATACTTGCTGTAGGACTTTGTGTACTGGCTCACGGTTGGGCCGAACCACGAATGGATCGAGATCTGGAAGGGAGTTCCAGATGCCATGCTCGGGACAAAACAGGTGACTGTCGGTAAACCCATGGTGCCGTGGGTATGAGAAAACTCTGAGCGAGAAGGCGATTAGCGTTGGCAACACGTTTCGTTTTAGCGACGGGTGGCCGGCATACCAGCATCGTGAACGACATGGCAAGCCACCTTGAACTCTTTCATGGGAATCTTGGAGTCTTTGGGGAAGAGCAAGATGTCCCAGTCCTCGTATCGCATCGTGGGCAGTGGCGCGGCTTGCCGACGCGTGGCGAGCGGTTGGGCACGGGAGCTCAAGGTCGCAGACTCGACGCTGATGGCGTCAGTGGCCAGACGAGGCGAGATCTTCCAGAAAGAGGGGGGGGGGGGGGGGTCGTCTGGGTGATTCCAGGCTGGAGAGTCGTTGTCGACGACAAGGTCTTGGTCAGCTGCCACGGCTCCGGGAGTGCGCGAGAAGACGGTGTTGGGATGCCGGTCCGAGGCTACAAGTCAACCGCAAGTGCATGAACTATTCAGACAAGAAACTGACGACCGGCCCAAGTTGCGAAGTGTCGGTGGCCGAGAAGGGGAGAGAAAAGCTTGTAGGCGGAATGCTAGTACCCTTGTCCCGGTGAGTAATGGCCGTATCGGGTGGCGACCTCTATCGCCCCTTGCCCTTCTTTGGATGCGCGAACAAGAACAAGAAAGAGAGGTGCCACCCAGTACTCTCCCTTGGGTACAGGGCAAGCCAAATAGGGGAGTTGCCGAGAGAGAGAGAAGCTGGGCAAGCCTGGGCTGGGCTGGTCATGGCGGATGGGCCAGTTTGGCTATCGCGTGGTGGCACCCGGCAATTCCTGGCAGAGGCTCCCCCCAAAAGCAGCTCCTGCCCTAAACGCACGAGATTGGCCTGGCCGAACTCGGTGATTGCAAGCGAGAGCAGCTTTGTAGCTCTCGGTTGCTCCGTGGACCGCCGGATACGCGAGGGCTGGCTGCTCCTGAGCTCACCGACATCCCAGGCGACGGCCGTCGAGCAGGGCCCGCCACACAAGGCGCCGGTGGCTAGGCAATCTAGCCGCATGGCCGTGGATCTGGCACATCGGCCAGCCGCATCCCCAACACACAAAGTCTACATTAGGGATATCTCAGCGACTTGACCTATTGCATCTTGATTGGCACTCCCCGGTTCCGCGCCCACGTATATGTACAGATCAAAGACCTCCCGAGCGCTTCTACGGGTCCTCATCGCCAGCCATCCGTGCCTGTAATGTCGTCGTTAGCCATTCAACGTCGTGTCCCGGCTCGGCTCGCATCGCATCCACCTACCCTCACGGCGCCGGGGCCACCCAGTTCCCGCTCCAATCCACCTTCGAATTCCCTTGGGTACGCCGGCCTGTCCGGGTAGTTGAGGTAGACGACTCCAGACACGCCCAAAAATACGGCGATGAAGGCGCCGATCATCAGCAGGGCCGGGCCGGTCGTCGTCCACGTGTACTCGTGCGGCGAGAACATGCCGAGCATGTCGTTGTCCTCGTGAACCGGCTCGCCAAAGTTCCGTCGCTCCTGCGGGTCCCACCACTCGGCATAGGGGTCGCGGAACTGGCGCTTGATGGGCGGCGGGTTGAGGTAGCCACCGTTCTGCCGTGCTGCCCATCAGTGTCTCGCCCGCCATCCGAGTCGTGGATACTGACCATGTCGGGGTCCTCGGCCTCGCTCAGCTGTTGACGGTCGGGGTACTTTTCGTCGAGCACCTTTCGGTCCGACAAGTGGAGCGGCAGAAAGCTTCGTCTTTGCGTCGTCGGTGCGAGTCGAGCCGCGGAGAGACGGCTGCGCAGGGCGGGTGCCCGGGCAAGCCGCAGGAAGGACATCTGCGAACGGGCAGTCAGCGGCGATGGAGCTTGATGACTTTTGTGTACAGCAGCAAATACATACGGTGGAGGTCGGGCAGTTTCTTCGGCGCCCAATCAATTGGTCGTGTGGAAGCTGGGAGCTGTGCTTGCCTGCTAAAGCCAAGGCGAGGTTGAGGTGGTGGTCATGGAGGGCTCGGCATGTACGTACCTTGTGCATGAAATTTGTTGCCTCGTATCTCAGGCTCGAGTTTCAAGGTCTGGACGAAACAGGGGAGCTTCAGCGAGCGGCAGATTACCTAACAACGTGAAGAGTACAGCGATCTGATGTTTCTTGACGCATCCGAGAGAGTAAGCTACTTAATCCCGGGCGTGGTTCACCTGACCAGGTAAGTAGACTTATCAGGCGTGGACAGATTGAGTACCTGCATGTCTCGTACCCCGCCTTGTCATGTCGGTTACTGCTCCAGTGGAGGGTCCCTCCTGAACAGCAGGAGCATGCCAGCGTCACCCACTCGCAGGACCCATGTCACTCCCCGTCGTCGTCCAAATTCTCTCTGTCCCCAAAAGTTTTGCTGACGACACGGAATTTGCGTGCAAGAATCGACCTCGGCGCCGCCACGGCCCTCTAATCATGCGCAGACTCCGTGTGCATACTTGCTGAAGCGCTACGAATCTGTAGACACTATTTTTTTTCCTGCAAATGTTGGCCTCGCGGAGCTCACGTCCCCCCTTGGTCCTCGAGCTCTACCCTGCAAAACGATGCCCGACATCGTGTCGCCGACAAACCTGCCGGCCACCGTGGATCCCCCAACCCCCTACACGGCCAGCGACGAGCTCTCTCCGCCCCCAGACAGCCCCAGATCTTCCCGAGACCCGTCAGAAGATGGCATCGTCGCCTCTCCGTCCACACAACGCGTCAAGCCCGACGCGACTCCCCATACGAATGGCCACGGGCCCCCAGACGTCAACGGTGACGACGGCGATAGCAGCGCCCACGAGGACGGCCAACGACCTTCAAAGAGGCGGAGAACAACGCCCCTTTCTGCAGCTCGCAAGCTCAAGCTTGAGTCGCCACCATGGAAGAAGATCGGGGCCGAGGGGCCCACGTCTTTCACGGAGAATGGGCGCCGCAAGTCGGGCCGCATCAACGCCTTGGTCGTCGAGCCCCAGCCTCCGCCTCGGCGACCTTCGAGGCATTCTCTGAACGGCTCCGTCGCCAGCACGCCTAACAAGACCGACCTGCCTGCCTGTGCCAACGGTGCCAAGTCCGCCAACGACAGAGATAGGCCTCAGTCTGGCCGCAAGGCAGTGTCGACGCCCAAACCCGCCATCAAAAAGTCGGCTCCGCCGTCTCGATCCTCGTCTCGCTCCGTGCGCCGCCAGACTCTCTCGCCGCGGCCTCAACCATCGCGACATTCGCAGCGACCCCGACGTGCTGCGCGCCCCGCCGACGGCCCTGAGTCTAGAAACCAAACGGCGCCCTCCCACGACCTTCGGCAAGCCCGGCATGACGACGACGAAAAGAAATCGCCGCGTATCAGACTGCGGGTCGGCCAACCGGGCATTATTCCGCTGGTGCATCCCGACCAAGTCCGCAAGCGACCCAAAATTGGCACGTCATTTGCCGACTTCTGGGAACGGGGTGGTCAGATTCCCGTGGAAGAAGGCGGACTCCTCGCATCAGAGGACGGACCACCTTATACTGACGAAATGGCGCAAAGAGACGCTCGGTGGATCCTGCGTATGGAGAAAGAAGTAGAGCCGGGTGGGCTGCTATCGCAGGATCGTTGCTCACTATTCGCACCTGAAAGAGAAGAAGAGCCGCCTCGGCAGTGGGCGCGCCAAGACCACATGATTCGGGCCATGGCAAATTTCCGCAAGCTTCTCCTCGCAGAGCAGCAAAGACACCGCGTGTCGGCCAAGAAACTCGCCGAGGCTTGTCGCGATGAGTGGCTCCGGCGCCAGCCAAAGTCGGCCCAAGAGATTGAGGCCGAGGAAAGAGAGAAGTGGTCCATTCGGTATCGGTTGGTCGTCCGGGCCATGTCCGGTACTTGGGAGAATGTCCGTGTCCAGGTCAATAGGCAGCGCCTGGAGCAGTGGGAGGCCGAGGAGCAAAAGCGAGTCAAGGCCGCACTCAACGAGGCTGTTAACCTGTCTGAGCAGAAGCTACAAGCGCGTCGCGGAGGACTGGACTCGGATGTTCCATCCGACGACGATGGCTTCGACGACCTAAGCGACGACATCAGTGCGGCTAGGAGCGACGATGCGGCACCCAGGCTGGTCTCTGGGGAAAGTGACGAGGGCGAGGGTGTTGAAGACAGCGACAACATGTCCTCTTCGGATGACGACGACGATGACGACGAGGAACAAGGCGGTTTGAGGGATGCAGCCGATGCAGAACTCACTCAGGAGCAGTTGCGGTCTAAATACGCCGACCTTCCCGACTTGGAGCAGGGTGCAGACGACGTTGAGGACGACGACTTGTCAAGTCCGGCCACCGCCGGCGAGAAGCCAGACGCAGAATCAGTCGATGACGCAAGCGACGAGTCGGTAGACATGGACGACGACCTCGGGTCGAGCGACTCGGATATTGAAAGTGCCCTCGACAACGACTCTGACGCAAGCGATGACGACGAGTCTGAAGAGGAGGCAGGCGGTCTACTGGGGCTCTTATTTGGCAAATCGGAACTACAGCAGATGAAAGCAAAGGCCGCAATTGATGCGGATCAGCTTCCCGAGAGCGATACCGTAATGCTTGATGCAGATGGTCCCGACACCATTCAGGGACCTGCATCAGACGCCGGCGGACCTCCCGGCGACGGCTACGAAGACGACGACGATAGAATGTCATTGGTTCGACATCCAGATTCCATCAATGGGGATGTCGCCGAGACCGAGCATGGCCCTGCCGTCAATTTAGGCGACGACCAGACTCTCGAGCTCCCGCACAGTATTTCGGCAGATGACTCCAACGAGCAGACCAATCCTACCGAAGTGGTCGGTGCAGATGACGTGCTTGGCATCGATCTGGCCGAGGTCCCTTCCGAAACCCCTGACAATCTTGCAGAAACACATGCAAAGGCCGAATCCAGGGAGCCAAGTGCCGGCCAAGCTGCGAATCAGCTGCCGGCCAATGAAGCAAAGCCTACCGCCAGCCCGGTGACGGAACCATTTACAGTCCCGGCGAGTCGGGGCCGCAGCCAGTCCCCGTCGACTTCGGAAACCAAGGCGCCGGAACTGGACCTTATCCCGATGGCGGACCGGGCCGTAGTCAAGGGCGGGACCAGCGGATCACCCTCAACCCCAGCACATGCGCGCCACAAGACCGAGATCCCATTCCTTCTACGGGGCACCTTGCGAGAGTACCAGCATGACGGCCTCGACTGGCTCGCCGGCCTTTACGCCAACTCCACCAATGGTATCCTCGCCGACGAGATGGGACTAGGGAAAACCATACAGACGATTGCTTTGCTCGCCCATCTGGCCTGCCACCACGAGGTCTGGGGCCCCCATCTGGTCGTCGTACCGACTAGCGTGATGCTGAACTGGGAGATGGAATTCAAGAAGTGGTGTCCGGGATTCAAGATCCTCGCCTACTACGGATCCCAGGAGGAGCGGAAACGGAAGCGACAGGGCTGGAACAACGACGATGTTTGGAATGTATGCGTCACCTCGTACCAGCTCGTGCTCCAGGACCAGCAGGTTTTCAAGCGGCGACGGTGGCACTACATGATTCTCGACGAGGCGCACAACATCAAGAACTTCAAGTCTCAGCGGTGGCAGACCCTTCTGGGGTTCAACACGCATTCCCGCCTCCTGCTCACTGGAACGCCGTTGCAGAATAATCTCACCGAGCTGTGGTCGTTGCTCTTCTTCCTGATGCCCGCCGAAAACGGCGTTGGCGGCTTCGCGGACCTTGAGGAGTTTCATGACTGGTTCCACAAGCCCGAGTCGCAAATACTGGAGAGTGGGAGAGACCAGATGGACGACGAGGCCCGGGCTATCATCTCCAAGCTGCACAAGGTCCTTCGCCCCTATCTTCTGCGTCGCCTCAAGGCCGACGTGGAGAAGCAAATGCCTGCCAAGTACGAGCACGTAGAGTTCTGCCGGCTCTCGAAGCGGCAACGCGAGCTCTACGATGGCTTCCTGTCCCGGGGCGATACCAAGGCGACGCTGGCCTCGGGTAACTACCTGTCCATCATAAACTGTCTGATGCAGCTGCGCAAGGTCTGCAACCACCCTGACCTGTTTGTCGATCGCCCCATCACAACGTCGTTTCGCATGAAAAAGTCTGTTGCCGCAGGCTTCGAGTTTACAGAACGAAGCGTGCGCCGCTTGCTGCACCCGGAGGAGCACATGGGGTCAGTGAGCCTCGGCTTCCTGAACCTGATCCCGACCGAACACGAGCGCATCTCAAGCACGCAAGCCGAGCGCGTCGCCCAACTCAGCTCCCACCGGGCGTTGACGGACATGCGCGAGGTTCAACGGACCCGGGCTCAGGCAGCGTCCATGTACCTCGACCCTGCGACGGTGGCGTCGAGCATCGCGTACCTGGAAAGTGCTGCTCGCTGGGATCGGTTTGAGGAGCTGCAGCACTGCGTGTACCTCAATGCTCTCCGCCGACAACAGAGACCGATATACGGGAAGAACGTGGTGGACCTGGTGACGGTCGACGCCCACAAACACCCCTGCCGTCCTCGGCCGAAGGTGCCCCATAAGATCATGGCGTGGTTCGAGAACGACTCGACGTTTGTGCGCGGCATGATCCCAACTTTGGATGAGCGCGCAGACAGCTTCAAGACGAAAATTGAGAAATTCTCGTGCGTGACGCCGGCGGTGGTGACGCGGGATCTGGAGCAGTTTATGCTGGGCCGCAGAGGCGTCGAGGCGTTTATCGACGAGGACTTGAAGCTGTCGGCGCCTGTCCGATGGGCTCCCTTCCTTCCAAAGGAGGCACCCTCTGACCCGTGGCACGAGGCTCGCATGCGGCTCAGCATTCAATTCCCCGATAGGCGTCTACTTCAGTACGACTGCGGCAAGCTCCAAGCGCTGGACAAGCTGCTTCGCAGGCTGCAGGCTGGTGGTCACCGGGCCCTCATCTTCACGCAGATGACCAAGGTGCTGGACATTCTGGAGCAGTTTCTCAACATTCACGGACACAAATACCTTCGCCTCGACGGCGCGACCAAGGTGGAGCAGCGGCAAATCATGACGGATCGGTTCAACAACGACTCGCGCATCCTCTGCTTCATTCTGTCGACGAGGTCGGGCGGGCTGGGCATCAACCTCACTGGTGCCGACACCGTCATCTTTTACGACCAGGATTGGAACCCTGCCATGGACAAGCAGTGCCAGGACCGATGTCACCGAATCGGGCAGACTCGCGATGTGCACATATACCGACTGGTCAGCGAGCACACGATTGAAGTCAACATTTTGCGCAAAGCCTCGCAGAAGCAAATGCTCGACGACGTTGTCATCCAGGAAGGAGAGTTTACGACGGACTATTTCAACCGGCTCTCAGTCAGGGAGGTTCTCGAAGAAAACGTGGACCTTACGAGCGAAGGCGTGTCAGCCGCAGACGCCGCGCTGGACCGGGTGCTCGGTGGGCCGGACAGCAGCGGCAACAATGAGGGGCGCAACGTGGGCCGGGCGCTCGAGCAGGCCGAGGACCGAGAAGACGTGGCGGCTGCACGCGTGGCGGAGCGAGAAATCCAGGCCGACGACGCCGACTTTACCGAGAAGCCGATAGGACCAGCGTCTGGGGCTTCGACGACGCGGCAAGGGACGCCATCAGTCAAGTCGATGCTCGATGGCAACATGCTCGATGGCGTGGACTCGGTGGAGCCGGACGACGATGCAGAGGTCAACGCCTGGGGCGATAAGATTGGCAACATTGACCAACACATGCTGGGCGTCATGGGCGAGCAGCTCAAGGGGACCAAGCTGGAGCTGCCCAAGGACAAGAAGAAGAAGGGAAAGAAGAAGGGCAAGGATACGAGAAAACGCTGATGGGCTGGGGGGGCAGGTGTATTATGATAGGGAGGCGGACAAGTGGGCATTGGAGTTATCGGTCGAGGTCAAGACTGGCTAGGCATGGGCAAACGGCGCAAGGGTATTCGTACATGGCTGTAGAAAGGGCGAAGAAGAGGTGGGAGAATGCCTGGCACGGGTAGCTCGAGCTGACGAGCCGGGAGCATATTTCTTGGATGGCATGGAACTGTGGCACTGGGTGGTCGTCTGTTGGGGTCGAGCATTGCCTCTCTAGCGGCCACCCTGTACCATGGACGGTGGAGCTGGGCAAGCACCGTATTACACAGGACAGACGATTGTGTATGTACTCGGTACGAAGTACGAATAGAGTATCAAGATGAGCGCACAAGCAGGCCAAGGTGGACAGTACGAGTTAATGACGATGGACGTGTAAATGCCCTCATGTTGCCATGTGGACCGAGAGGCACCCGCACAGTGCTAATGTGCTAAGCGGCTGGTAATGGGTACGCCCTCGATACCGTGGTAGGTATTCACGGCAGCATCCTGGTACAGCTGGGCCACTATACCCGTTGGGAACAGGCCCTTAGTTCCCAACGGCCAAGTAACTAAGTGGTACCACGGATACGGACTACCTACCTAAGGTATACTAGCACTTTCGAGAGATGGATGGCTCGATTGCTAGTGACGAGCCTTCTTACACTCTACAGATGCTAGTGCAAGCACGCGCTGTGCAAGCATGCGCGCGTGTGTGTGCTGTGCGCTGTGCGTGCGTGGCGCCCTTTGACCAGCAGTGGGAAATTTCCCAAATAAATTGCCCATGATGGAGGCCGGTCGTCCATCCAATCCAATCCTTTGTGGCCGCCTGCGCCTCCTCTTCCTCCTCTTCCTCCTCCTCCTCTTCCTCCTCCTCCTCTTCCGCCAAAGGTTGAACTTGCAATCCCACCTTCGCATGCCTCTCTCTCGACCCGCCATTGTCAGCAGCGCCGTCAGCCTTGTTGGTTCCCACGACTCGTCGACTCGACGCTGCCACTGCTGCTGCACGGCCGCCCGACGCCGACAACAACCAAGACGGCCCATGCGTGTCGGCGGCGATCCCAATTCCCGACCCGACGACGAGCAATTGTGCCAATCATTGTCTTGACGTCATTGTCTAGATAGACGTCTGGCGGTGCGGCGTCGCCTGCGCGCGCCCGACGCGGAGCGATGCAGACGACCAAGGTCAAGGCCGACGCACACGGACGCAAGGCAAAGGTTGGTGTCGCCCTCTCGTCGCCCAAGAAGCAGTCGCCCCAGAAGCAATCGTCGCTGACTACAGGCCACGTCCCATCAGCTTGCAAACTCGTATCAAAATCTCCTAGAGTACGCCGCCCTCTGTTCCCTCCATCTCCTCGGCCGACTGACCCTCTTCTCCCCCTCGCAGCGAATTTACCAGCAACCACCTCCAGTCCGTCGGCAACTACACTCTCGGCCGCTTGATTGGAAAGGGCTCCTTTGGAAAAGTCTATCTGGCCTCGCACAAGCTCACCAATGACTCCAAGGCAAGACATGGGCCAGTTCCCTCCCTCGCACTTGGCTGACGCCCGCTCCAGGTCGTCCTCAAATCCGCCCACAAGACGGATTCGAACCTCGCTCGCGAAATCCACCACCACCGCCAGTTTAAACATCCCCACATTGCAAGACTATACGAGGTCATCGTCACAGAGACCCTGATATGGATGGTGCTGGAGTACTGCTCCGGTATGTGCTGTCGCCCGCCCACGTCGCTGCAAACTTGGCTCACTGTCCCCAACAGGCGACGAGCTCTACCATTACCTCCTCGAGCATGGCCCGCTCCCTGTTCACAAGGTCCAGAAGATCTTTGCTCAACTAGTCGGCGCCGTCTCCTACGTCCACATGCACTCGTGTGTCCACCGCGACCTCAAACTCGAAAACATTCTCTTCGACAAGCACGAAAACGTAAAGCTCGTCGACTTTGGCTTCACCCGCGAATACGAGGGCAGGACCAATCACCTGCAGACGTTTTGCGGCACCATTTGCTACGCGGCCCCGGAGATGCTCAGGGGCGAAAAGTATGCCGGCGAAAAGGTGGACGTCTGGAGCCTGGGCATCATTCTCTACGCCTTGCTCTGCGGAGAGCTGCCCTTTGACGACGACGACGACGGCGTAACCCGCACCAGGATCCTTTCCGAGGATCCGAAGTATGCCCCTCACCTCCCTGCCGATGCCGTCCCGCTCCTCAAGGCCCTCCTCTCGAAGCGCCCCTTTCCTCGCCCCTCCCTGCAGGAAATTCTCGCCCATCCGTTCCTCGCCGACCATGCGGCGGCGCAGCAGGCCATCCTCGCCATCAAGGCCCCACTGCCCTTTTCCACCGCCCTGGAGAAGGATTGCTTGCAGAGGATGCGCAGTGCCGGCGTCGAAATCGACTCCATTGTCGACTCCGTCTCGGCGCAAAAGTGCGATGCCCTGTCCGGCTGGTGGACCCTCCTCCTCGAGAAGGAGGAACGCAAGGTGCGCCGAAGAGAAAAGAAGCGGAGGGACAGGGAAATGGACAGGAACCAGCGGCGGCTTTCGGCCGCCTCTAGTCGCCTCGAACGCCTCGCGCCTACGCTGCAGGACGTCGACGAAGACGGTGGCCTGACGGGCCAGTTCATCATTGGCGACCCGAGTGGATCGAGGGGCCGGGGACGGAGTGAGCGCCGGAGCGCACAGTATTACAGCGATTCGGCCGTGCCCGATCTGCCCGAGCTTCAAGAGGCCAACCAAGAAGGCGTCGACACCGACGCCGATGAGATGCCCCCCACGCCCATCGACAAGGACTCGATTCGCTCCGTCTCCACCTCCCGCCAACGGCGACCCATCCCGCCGCCCAAGGAGGGCGTGATCCGCAGTGCGAGATCCCGGGGATCCACGCTGCATCTCGTCGCGACGTCCGAACCCGTCGCCGAGAACGGCGGCGCCAACGGCAGGAACCCGCGCCACCCCCAAGAGACAAACGGGCAGCAAAAGACGAAGAAGAAGCCAAGCCAGGCCATCATCGCCCACTGGAGGAACTGGACGCACTGGTTCATTGAGAACACGACGCGGAGGCGCAAGGGGCACGAACGGCGCATCAGCCGCAGCACCCCAAACTTGCGCCTCAAGGATGCCAGCAGCAACAGTGGCAAGGACGCGAGCCCCAGGCCCCAGACGAGTAAATACCCGGCCTCGGGCTCCCCCGCGGCCCAGGCAAAGGCGCCACTGCCCAAGGGAGTGGTGGCCAACGGCCACACCAGGGGGCAGATGGCGGCGCAGGGCGGCAACACCATCAGGGCCACCGCCTCGAGGTCGTCCCTCTCCACCCCCTCGAACCAGCAGCAGTCTCTGCGACCTCGCATCGCCACCTCGCAGTCATACAAGAGACATTCCCTGTCACCATCGCCCCTGACGCCGCGGTCCACGGTGCGGCGCTCGTCGACGGGCCTGCGAGGCAGAAAGTCGACGTCGTCGTCCGTCTCGTCTGTTCGCTCGATGCACCACCACCACCACTCCCACTCCAAGGCCTCGTCGACGAGCTCGACGGGCTCCGTCTCTACGTGCAAGACACCCCTCGGCCGGGGCCACTCACCGCACCACTCGGTCAAGGTGCTCCCCGCAACGCCAACGTCGAGCTCGTTCCCGTCCAACATTCGCCTTGTGCTTGGGTCGCCTGGACCGGCGCCTCGTCAGCTGTTCAACGAGGGAATGCCAGGCAACCAGCCACAGCCCCTGGGCTCGCCGAATCCCTTTACGTCTGGCGTGCTGTTTGCCAAGCGCAAGAAGAACCTCTTCAAGGGCCCGACGCTCAATTTCGGGGGCAGCAGCAGCAGACGCGCGAGTGCCGGCGCCCATTCTCGCAGCGGCAGCGGCTCGGCCCTGGGGCGCCGGTCCGGGGAGATTACCATCCAAGAAGAGGATGAGAACGCCATGGCGGAGGAGCCTGAGCTGGAGTGCGAAGAAGTTGAGGTCTTCAACCCCATTGTCGGTGGACCGGGGGAGAAGATTGAGGAGCATGTCATCGAGGACGACGAGCCGCCACCAGCCCCGAATGCCGACGGCTCGGCTCCGAAGGCGGTCGCAGTCGCATCGGAGCCTGCGACCGCGACCGTTCCCTCGGCTTAAGCAGCAGGGGCGGCGGCATCAAAGCCTGGAGGGGGACATGATTGAGGGCCTGGGCTGGTCTCGGAGCGCGTCGTGTCATTGTCTCGACCTTTGTCGAGCCGTGTTGCCCGAAGACGCTGAAACCCCGCGCCAAATGCGCTTCAACGGGGCGAGGGCGCGGAGGGAACAGAAGGAATATACCCGTCGATAATGGGCCATGGATGTGTATTGTAATCTATGTGTTTGTAGTGTGATGATAGCTGTGGCGGCTTGGTCTTTGTTTCCCGCTCCCGTTTCCCTTGGCCGGGCAAATGGGGAGCATGTCCTCGCTGTGCAAAGGATCAAAGGCTCACTTGCTTCAGGCCTAGTGCAGGGAGCAAGGCGTATCATGTTGTATTGGTATCATGGCCGAAAATTCATGGGTATAATATGCGTCCTACTTGTGACTCTCTCGTTTGCCCCCCCTCAAGGACCAGCACCGGCTCCTTGCAAGCAAACCGTGCACCGAGACGGGCTCGACTACTCGGCCCGCGAGTTCTGCTTCCACATGCGCTCGACGAGGCCCTGCTTCTCCTCACGCAACGTGACCCATATCCAGGACCAGCTGATCATCTCGAGGAAGATGAAGGTGAAGAAGACGCGGTTCTTGAGGCCGTCGCCGCCCCAGGCCGAGGGCTCGTACGCGGAAGGGCGGCCGGACGAGGACGAGGGGCGGGCGGAGCGCGGGGCGGAGGCGCCGTAGACGGGGGATGAAGGGCCGCAAAAGTACGAGTAGAAAACGAGGGCCATGCTGAAGAGGGAGCGGAGAGGCGCTGGGCGAGAGGCAGTTAGACAAGGGCACTTGGGGACAAGGAGGACCGACGGACTGACCTTGGACGCCCCAGTAGTAGAGGGAGCCGAGCTCTTCCGGCATGGACAGGGCCATGAGGTCGCAGAGGCCGAAGAGGGCCAAGACGACGGCGAGAAAGGCGAGGACGGGGCTCTGGGCGTCGAAGCCGTGGGTGACGGGCTGCAGAGGAAAGAGGGTCAGCGCACAGGTTCCGAGTCGTTTCCCCACGATATTTAGAGGGCCTCACCATGCCCATGCTCTCGCCGAGGACATAGACGAGGGTCTGGTCGTTGATGGCGTGCGGGTTGGTGAGGAAGAAGAAGCCGATGGTGAGGTGGAAGAGGGAGACGGAGGTGATGATTGTCTTTGAGGCGATGAGCGGCATGGCGGGCAGTTGAAGGCGACGACGAGGGGGCGAGTTGGACGTGTTTTGCGTGTGCGAGCCCGTCTGTAGGACGGCCTGGTGGGTGGTGTAAGAGGGACGGGGGTGCCTGGCGAGAGGTGGGAAGAATTCGAGCACGTCGTCGGGGCGAGAAACTATCGTGGCATCTCGGCAAGAGTGTGCAGCTTCTCGGCAAAGGGAGAGCAAATGTCTTGCTGACTGGTTGGGGAGGAATGAAAGCTGGCTTGGGAGCTGAGAAGCTGCGGTGCAAGCTGACGGCGAGCTCACCCTTACACCCCTGCCACCTACCCTATACTAGGTAGTCACCCGCCCATGGTTCTTGGCATCCAGTGCTGGCAACTCTCGGGGGGGGGCACAGCCTCCATATTTCCAGGTGCTACTAGGGCCCCGTCATCGGCCTTGGCATATCTTTGCCAACGACAATGTCCTCCGCGACCACGGCGTCCTCCCTGGACACGGCCAGGCACATCAAGTACTGGCAGCGCTGCCACGGCACATACCTGCCCTCGGCCTACACGGCAAACGACTCGACGCGCCTCACCTTTGGCTACTTCATCGTCTCGGCCCTCGACCTGCTCTCGTGCCCCCTCTCGCCAAAGGACCGCTCCGGCGTCCGCTCCTGGGCCCTGAGCCTCCAGCACCCCGACGGCGGCTTCTGCGGCAGCGCCACCCACGCCCTTCCGGGGCTCGACGCCCCCAGGGGCAGCGCCAACCTCGCCGCCACCTTCTTCGCCCTGCTGCTGCTGGCCGTCGCCGCCGACTCGGACGCGGAAGCCCGCGCCGCCTTTGCGGGGGTGCAGCGCCGGAACCTCCTCCGCTGGCTGAGCAGGCTGCAGCGCGAGGACGGGAGCTTCGGCCAGGTCCTGTGGGATGGCGAGCCGCAGGGGGGCCGGGACGTGCGCCATAGCTACCTCGCCAGCGGCATCAGGTGGATGCTGAGGGGCGCCGTTGAGCCTGCCGACGAGGCTTGGGTCGACGACGTTGACGTCGACGCCTTGGTGGCGCATGTCCGACAGGGCCAAGTGGGTGCACCGGCACGCGTCGAGTCTTGCCGGACCTTGAGTGGCTCATGTTGGTTGCGCAGACGTACGATGGCGGTGTCGCCGAGGCCTCGGAGCTCGAATCGCATGGTGCGCAGCCTCGACCATGGCTTGGACGACTGGCTGACGCTTTCCTCTCCCTTCTCTAGCGGGATATGCCTACTGCGGGATAGCAGCGCTGCACTTGCTGGACCGTCCACCGCATTCGTCTACATCGCCTCCCAGAGGGGCTGCCATCACGCAGGGCGTCTCGCATCGCCGGGCATTGATCAGCTTTCTCGCGCACAGGCCGTTTGAGTATCTCGCATCACGCGAAGAGGAAGACGACGGGGAAGAAGAAAACTTTCTTGTTCCCGAAGCGGGCGAGCCGAGCTCGTCCACGCACTGCTGCCACGCCGGTTACAACGGGCGGTGGAACAAGAAAGCAGATACGTGTTACTGCTGGTGGGTGGCAGGAGCCCTTACAGTGAGTAACTCGCCATACCTGCTGGGACTGCTGGGACTATGCGCGGCGACTGACGACGCTCGGCTCGACCGACGTAGATGCTCGACGGCCAGGACCTCATCGAAGCGGCCCCGTCGCGGCGGTACATACTCGACATCACGCAGCACCCCATCGGCGGCTTCTCCAAGTCTGTCGGGGGCCCGCCGGACGTCTTTCACTCGTACCTCGGGCTGGGCGCCCTGGCCTTGCTGGGCGAGCCGGGCTTGAAGGAGTTTGACGTGGGGCTGTGCTGCAGCCGGGACACGGCGCGCAAGGTCGGGCTTGCGAGGGACGCGCTGCTGGAGGCGACGCGGGCACTCAAGACAAGCGGCTTTGACGGCGATGGGTTTTGGGAGAGTCTGGCTTGAGGGGGCAAGCTACACCCTCTGTAGATGCCAGGTAGGCAAGCAACCAGATAACCAAGCAACCAGACAACAAGCAACCAAGCAACCAAGCAACCAAGCAGTCGTCTTTATAAGTAGGCGAGCAGCCTAGCAAGCAGCAAGTAGCAGGCATCGGAAATCGTCATGTCCCTATAAGCAGGCATTGGATCTCTATATGCTAACACCTATCTTGATCTTCATGGGGGACAAAGGGAGGGGGAGCCTAGCGGTTCCGACCATGACAGGCTGTTGAACCACGGCATCTGGCGGAACCAGGGTGTCCGGCAGGGGAGAGGCGGAAGTAGATTTTGCAACGGCGACAGGCTTCTCCATTGTCTTGCCACCACCATGTTACTTTCCCTCTCCGTATTCCTTTTCCTCTCGGTATTCATTTTCCTGTCCATGTTCATCGCCCTGACGGGCAGGGCGATCGTCTCGGTCTCGGTCGGGCGGTGGCCATCATCCTGACGATCGGGACGTCGGTTATTCTGCTCGCGGTCGCGGCTGCGATGGCAGTCCAGGCCTCGGCGATCACGACCCGAGTCTCGCTGACGCCTCTTCGATTGTTTGTTTGCCTCCATGTCCAACCGCCAAAGCAATCTCACAAGTCGATAACCCAGAGTCTACGGTTATCACCGCGGCGAGAAAAGTAGACGAGGTCCTCTTGGTCAGGGCAATCGTCAGGTTCATCCAGCATGTCGTGGATTGTAGACCTCCATAGGGTAGCAAGCCCAACAAGCCCTAAATGAGCTTCTCGTGCTGGACGGGTCAAAGCCAGCGGCCGGAAAGCCTCATATGGTCCGCAAAGCTGATATATAAGTTCGACTGAAAGCTTTGCAAAGCAGAGATACACGTTGGTGAAGGTCTTGAGAACCAATTCTGGTTGTCTTCTATTGACTGATTGAAGCGGAAACTCCACATAAGGACCAGACGATAGTTCTTGTTAGAGTTAAAGAGTTGAGCTGCCTCTGGGAGTGTAACCGGGTTGCCAGGAGAAAAGCGGATGCGTCGCTGCCGAGGGGGGGGATTAGGCTCGTCTGCGTCGCGAGCCATGACTTGAACGAAGAGGTTGTCGAGAGGTTATTGCTGTGTTTGTATGTCCGGTGGCGGACGGAAGTTGCTGGTAGGCGCGAACGGAAGCCTTAGTAGTAGGCCCAGTTGTGCGATTTGTCAAGTAGGTTTAGAAGCTCATCCCGAAGCGGAACATCGCTCGGGATGTCAGAAATGGAAAAGTTGATGGCAAGAATTGCCGCCTGGTCATAACGACGCCCGCCAGTCGGCAGCATCAGATCAACTGTCTTCTGTACGTCATTGATAAAAGTCTGGAGGGAGTCAATCGGCTTGGTGCGCTTGCTGGCGCGTCGCGGACGGATCGCCGGCGGCGATGGCGTTCTCGCTCTCTTAGGCATGCTCGTAGCAGCCTAGGGAGGTAGGTAGTGATGAAGTGGGAAGTAGTGCTCGAGGTGAGAAGATTGGAGAAGATTGAGGGTAGTAACTCAAGGTCATTTTTCTTGGCATCTTTCCCTAATACCTATAGGTATCTTTTGGGAGGCCTCTATTGACGGTGAGCAATCGGCAAGGTTCGTTATGTTGTTGCTAAATCCTTGTCCTAGCTCAGAGCGGGGAAGGCATCGCGGTTATGGCCTCGTTACGGGCACGTGACCTACTCCGGTTGGTCACGTGCTCGCACTCGTATCCCACATTCCCACAGTGTCTGCGAAGTAACTACGACGGCATTAATTACGACAGTTATACGAAGTGGCCGATTCAAGTAATAAATAATATATAATTCAGCCGATGTTATATACGAGTAGAAGCGCGGATTTACTTAATCGTAACTTTTGGAGACCTACTATAGCTATGACGGAAGGCCGATATATTTCCGGACTGGCACCGCTACGTCTAAACTGCCAGCGACGACACAAATTTTCCTTGACAACCGACGGCCATGGCCTCGACACCACCCCAGGAGTCCGCATCGGACCCGTGGGACGACAAAACGAGAGAAAAGTTTGAGGGGTGAGCAGTGCGGCAACCAGCCAGCGCGCACCCAGCCAGCGGCTTGCTGATGACGGCTTCTTGCAGCAAATCCAAGAGCAAGTTCTACGACCCGTGCCAAGAGGCGGCGCAGCAGAGCTACCGCTGCCTGTACCGCAACGGCGGCGACAAGGCCATGTGCGGCGACTTTTTCCAGTACGCACGACGGTGATGCCGAGAGGGCTGAGCACTGCGGGCTGACGGGCGCGGAGCAGGGCCTATCGCGACTGCAAGCAGGCATGGGTGCGTCCATGCCTCGAGAGACTATTCACTATGAGGGATGAGAGCTGACTATAGCTGGTTGCGCGCAGACTGAGAGGCGGAAGAAGGAAAGTGGCCGCAAGTTTTGGTGACGAGGGGACTGGGCGACGGGCACGACACGCCATGCGAGCCGACTGTCGCGCATAGGCATGGAACTCGGATTCATGAGAGCAACGATGCGATTTGCACAGTCTGAGATGGGCTCGGGATGACGGCCTTGTACGATATTGGAGACGGACGGGCTGTGGCCGATGAGAGGCTCGAGCTGCCGTCTTGGACTTTGGGCTGGTTCTAGCGGAACCAATGACGAGAGAAACGGCTAGCGACTGTTTGGAATCAAGTTTCAATGTCCTTGTCCTTTTTACATTGGATACTGAATGCTGGGCCAAAGGTGGTTGACGGATGTACAGTGTGCCAAAACTGCAGAGACACGGTACGTGGCAGCACCCAAACCCTCTGCTAAAAAGTTGGCGGCCCCAAGGCGAGCTCCATGCCAAAAGACAGCGGCCGACGTGACATGCCATGAGCCGCCCACGCCCTCGACTGAGAAACGGCGTCGACCTGCAACTGCAGTCTGCTTTTCAGGACGGCAACTGGCCCGTCGTAATTCGCCTGGCCGAGAAGCGGGCGCGCACGTTGCAGGACCAGTACTTTGAGGTCTGCCCGTCCGCTCACCGTCTCTCGTCGACGCTGCACCTCGTACACGTCGGCCCGGCTGACCCTTTTAGACTGTCAAAGTATGTGCTGAGAGCCAGCTCGACGACCCCGTGGCCAAGTTCGCCGCCGTCACCGCCGTCAGGCAGTTTGTCAAGGCCGGCGTCGTGGTCAAGGATGTCGACGCCCTCGACCTGCTCGAATGGGCCGCCCTCGACTTGATGGCCGAGGCCGACTTTGCCCAGACCTTTGGCGTCTTGCGCGTGAGAGCGGCAAAGGCCTCGCCCAAGGACCGTCACCTGGCCACGCGCTGCCTCGAGTCGTGCCTGCTGCACTGGGACTTGGTGAGCGCTCAACAGGTAACGCGATGCTTGCTTCCCGGGCCCTCTGTCGCGGCCTGTCAGGGGCTGACGCTCGCCAGATTGCTGCCATGCTCGACAAGTCTATTCCCGGAGAGAGGGCGTATCTGTTCTGGAACATTGTCATTACGCACATGCTGGCGGTACGCGGACCAGCCTTGTCCCATACACCCGTGCCCTGCTTGCTGACAGACCGGCTGCTTCCAGACGAGCACGCAGTCTCCCCCGGAAAAGCAAAAGCTCTATGGCATGCTCGCCCTCAAGCAGATTGAGCGTGCCGCGCAGCTCACCGAAGAGGCAAGTTGCGTTGCCCCCTTGTTGGCCGAGAGCGCGGGACGCTGATGCTGCCCAGGCCAGGAAAACGGCCGCAACCGACGAGCCCCCAACTCTCCCGGCGCGGGGCATCCAGACGGAGCAGGAGATTATGTTGCTCTACGATATTGTCGAAACCCACGGCACTGCAGCCGGCTTTGACGAGCTGCTCGCCAGCCCCGTCTTCAGCCCCGTGTCGCAGTTCCGCCTCGGCCGCAAGGAGCCCCTTTTGCAAGCCGTGGCGAGGTACCAACGCCAGCGCAACTGGGAAACCGTGTTTGACCTGTGCAACGACTGCCTGTCGGATGCCGACGAGGACGACGAGCCCACGTTGCTGGCCTCGGACTGGCTGGTATGGCGCCACTTCATCGACGCAGCCACCCATTTGAAGAGCGTCAGGCCCGAGTACGTCTCATCCATCCGTCACGGCGGGCGCGCAACTGACATGTCTCAGCGCCGTAAAGGTCGTCCAGCGCGTGCTGCTTACCCTGGTCAAGTCCAAGAACCTCCGGCCCATCTACAGGCGCAACCTGTTGCTGGCCCGCCTGTCGGCCGCCTTCAACCTCGGCCTGGGGGATGAAGAGGACCTGGCGGACGGCGAGCCCTCGTCCCTGCGGCTGCGAGAACTAATTAGCTTCATCGACGACCAGAGAGGGAGCTCGGCTTGCTTTGATGACGTCAAGAGCTTCGTAGAAAGGCTCGATTTTTCGGCGGCACAGTTCCTTGCCTACAAGCATGTCCCGCAGCTGGCAAAAGCCGGCTCAGACGCAGAGACGACGGCTAGGATACGGCTGCTCTCGCTCAAGCTGCGGTACCTCGTTACGACGTGCCCCTCGAGCGCCGTGAGAGTGCCTGGTCCAAAACCCACGTCCAAATGCGCCGTTTGCGACGCTTGGTTTGATGCGGCCATGTGTTCGCTGTGCCTCTCCAGCATCGGCCGAAACGCCCTCGTTCTCCATACGCAGACGAGAAAGGAGTTGGCTGACGACGCTGTTGCTGGAAGCGAAATAATGCCCGAGTTTGCCTTGGCCGCGGCCTTTTGCAACCTCGGGCTTGCTTTCAACGTAGATGGGCCTGGGTCGGCCCCATCCGGCCAGTCCTCTACCCAACACCTTCTTCGGGCCCTCTTCATCCTCGAGCGCCAGCTTCGCCTCACCCCAAGGCACGCTCCCATCTCGCTCTTGCTGGTGCAGTTGCACCTGAGGCTGGGCTCGGCGCACAGAGCCCGCCAAGTGTGGAGCGACCTCGCCGTCAAGCGCACCATTGTCGACTCGCTGACCCCCCTGTTCCATGACCGGCTGTCGACGATTGCACCCGCCGTCCTCTCGCAGTCGGACAGCGGGGGACAGCGACTGACGGAGACGCTCCGGTCACACTACGCGGAGTCTCTTAAGCTTCGCATGCCTAAGCGGCTGATTGACGCGTTCGAGGCCGGTAGCTACCGCAGCATCATGGATATCCCCAAGTACATTGAGGACCTCGGAGCGAGCTGCACCAGGATGATGAGTCTTGTCGAGGAGTCGCGGACGAAGAGGCTCCTCGGCATGTCTCGGGGCTACAATGCCCGGTTCGGTATGGGCTCACCATGCTTCACCTGTCCCTTGACTGAAGCTGACGAGACACATAGCCGAGGTGCCTGACGAGCTTTGCTTGAACGAGGTCATCGACTACGGCTCATTTCCGTCGTGGGACTGCAGTGCCTGCCCGCCTCTGCACACGCGTTTGCGAGTCGGCCCGCCTCCTTCGGTACGCACAGCCTCCCCTTTACCTTGGACCCCTCCCTACTGACTGGCCTCAGAACGAGCGGTCCCATCTGGCACTCTTGGCCGAGGCATTCCACGACGTGCTAGATTACAAACCACCATCCATGTACAAGGCATCTGCTGCATCTACCAGCGAGACAGACCAGGTCTATGTCCTGGAGATGATGGCCCGGCTTGGCCATTCCTTGTCCAGGTTTCTGGGCGCCGGCGGCCCCAAGTGCACGCCCGAGGAGATGGTGTACTATGATGCCGTGAGCTTGCTCTGCACGCTCATCCCGCTCGCCACAGGCATGGCGCGGACGAGGACGCTGCCGGACGTGTTTGGGTGCGTGGTGGAGTCGCTGCGGACCGCTCTGGAGAGCCTTGGCGTCGGCGTGGCGCGCAAGGAAAACGGCGGCATCGAGCAGGCGACGCTGACTCTCAAGTCGCTGCACGGCATCGCCATGCTGCGAGAGACGGCGTGGGCGGTCAAGCTGGCGTCGCGGTGGATCCTCGACTACAACGAGGGCGCAGGGGAGCGCGACCGGTCCGGCAGCAGCAAGCTCCCCAAGGAGGTGGTGGCGCAGGTCAAGGCGCTGCGGTCCGCGGCCGAGGCAGCCCTCGAGGGGGGCGGGCGGCTCGTCAAGGGCCTGGCGTGCGACGCGGCGCTGACGGGCAGGGACGCGGTGGCCCAGCTCAGGCGGTGGGTGATGAAGGGCGACGAGGAGGCGCTGGGGGACGTGGTGAGCGAGGGCGCGGCGGCGGAGCTTGCCGAGAGCTGGACAAGGGGCGTCGCGGGCTGGAAGCTGGTGGCATGGGAATAGGTGGGAACGGAAACGGGTGGTTTATTCTATAGATGCATGGCCCTTCTTTATAGAGAGTGCCCTTGAATCGGGGGTGAGAGGAAAGGGCAAGGGGAGTGAGGGCTCTGCTGGCCAAGGCTTCACGACCAAGCAGAGCAAGTCGAGACGCTCTCGGCCCCCCTTGTCTGCGTGTCGACGGACATGGCGTCGACACCAGCACATGAGCCCCGAGCACCCCGGGAACCACGAGGACTGGCGGCCTAAAGGGCAAGGCCACGACTTGCCTGAGGCCGCAGCGCCCCTGAACCGGCGCGCCAGTTCCCCGGGCAACTTGGCGGCCGGCCGGCGAGGGCGAAGGAAGCGAGGGCTCGCCACCTGTCACGCGCGCACGCACACGCACACAGACGAAGGGAAAGGTGAAAATAGAGACGCGCCGCGTGTTTACAGGCACACGGTTCCCTCACTTGGCTCGACGCTTGCCTCGCCCACCACCACCAACACATGACACACACACACCCACACCCACACAACTGCAGCATCTCGCGTCCTTTTCTTGCTCACTCGAAACCTCGACGCGTCGTCGATTCACTGTTTCCTCTTTATTCCGAGATAACGCTGTTGCTCGTAAGTGTCTCTTGCTCGCAACGTCTCGTGCTCGGGGACAGACATACCGACAGACGAGGCATAGAGACGACCAGGATGGCGAGCAACGGCACCGAGCTGCCTCGCATCGACGGCTTCCTGTTCGGGGACCGCCCCGGCGCCCACCGGCGCGGGCTGCCCGCCTCGAGGATGCGCAACATGTTTATCACCATCCTCGGCTGCAATCACTTTTCCAGGCGCGCCGACGCCTCGTCGACCAGGTGCTACACCAACCTCGTCGTCCTGTACCGCATGCTCCTCTTCTACGGCGACCTGCGGGCCACGCCCGACTTCTGGAACCACGTCCGCAACGACTGGGGCCTGGCCGCCACCGTTTCTGACAGCAAGGTGGCCGTCCTGGTCAGCTACTTCACCGACGCCCGCCTCCGCAGCAAGAACATGGGAGACACTTGTCCAGAGACGCTGCTCATGCGCCTGGCGGAGCGCTGGGCCGAGCTCCGAGGCGGCGGAGCGCGGGCCGTCAACGTCGACGCTGCCTGGGATCGTCGCAGAGCGGCCTGGGCGAGGCTCAGGGATACCGCCTTGAACACGCTGCTGGACCTGAGTCGGGTCCTGTGCCCTCTCGAAGTGCCCGGCAATCAGCTCCAGGCGGGCACCCATCAGCCACGGCAACAGTTGGTGGCATCTCACGGATACTACCATACGCAGAGGGAGGACCGCCTTGTTCCGACGCTGGCCGAGATGCAACCCCCTGGTTTCCCTTACGCCGCGGTGCCGGCGCGGGAGCAGGAGGCATGGGTGCCACATCTGGGCAGTGTTGGAGGTCGGGCCCGTCGGCTCCCGGCAGCACCATGAAGCGAGCTCACACAGTCGCGCAGGTTCACCAGCAGCGGCGTTTTCAATGAGCTTCCAGGCACCTCTGGCGCCAGCGGCTCCTGTGCTCAAGCGAGCGGCCTCGAGCCCCCCGCGCGACCCGACAGCGAAGCGTGCCCGCGCCGGCGGCTTCGACGGCTTCGACGGCCCACACGCAGGCCCTGCGGCCATGCCAGCAGCAGCAGCACGGCTGCCGAAACAGCTGGTTGACGCAATTCCCCGGGTCCATATCAGGGCCGAAGAGGAAGCGCAAGAATCACCCGCCTCGTGGATGGCGAGGGGTGAAACCGACCTGGACAGCAAGGTGACGGAGTGGATGTACAAGATGATGAGGGTGAGCAGCAAAACTTGGCCCAGCGAGAGACACAATGAATGACCATAGGTATGCAGGTCCATGAGCCTAGATTCATGGACTACCTTGAACGCCGGGAACAAGAGGAACGAGACCAGCATCACCGGCACAACGCCGTGCAAGGAGGCGAGGCGGCGGCGGCAGCCACGGCCGCCCTGGACGACGACCCGTGTGCGGATCACATTCAGCAGCTGGCGGAGCGCATCGATCGCCTCGAGTATCGCCTTGACGAGGAGATGAAGCGTGCTGTTGCCGACGGCATTCTCTCTTACAGCGCCTACTGCGAGATGATTCAGAAAATCTGGAGTCATATTGCTTCCATCAGTGGTGAAGCGGAAGCAATCGACATGGCAATGGAGTACTAAAGGCTTCGGCCTCTGGGTGTTGTCAGGCTCGCCCCGAAACTCCAGCTCTTCATGCACGACTCGGAGCGTGGCGAGATGGTCAGTGAGAGGGCGCAGGTTCATCGACGGCACAAGGGTGACTGCGTGGCTTGGCTGAGGAGTCATATGCGCTGATGGTTGAAGAGGGCGCGAATGCCCAAGTGTTGACGACAAAGTCATGAAATGGGGAATGAAACGACCGAAAAGGGGAAGGCGTTGTGGGCGGAAGATGATTACGAGGATTGGACGCAACCGGATAAGGGCTCTAGGATGAGCCTTGCTCATGATGTTGTCGAGGATGAGCCTTGCTCATGATGTTGTCGAGGATGAGCCTTGCTCATGATGTGGTCGAGGACGAGCCTTGCTCATGAAGCTGTCGAGGAATGCGGCGAGGTGAGAATTTGCGCAAAGCCGGAGCGGAGCCATTGCTGCGAGCTCGTTGTTTCCCTCTCAGCCTTGAACCTGGTTGGCAGCATGACGTCCATCACTCCACATGTAGACGAATAGGTGTCGAGTGTGCTGAATGCCAAAGAAAAAAAGACAGATTTGACGTCGTCGACCATCAGCCCTGCCTCTATCGAGAACAACTCGATGGGGCTTCCCGAGGCGCCAGCCACGCAAGGCGGCCTTGGCTTTTCAGCGCCCACAGACAAAGGAGCACAGACGAGAAGGAAGGGCAAGGAGGAGCAGGACGGGAAGAAGTGCTGTGGGCCTGGGCCGCTGCTAATTCGACGGGCCGACGTCTCTGATGACGACGGCGAGACGGGACGACGGCAAGTAGTGCATTTTGCATGGAGCAAAAGTCATGGAGTGGATGCACAGCCATGTTTTGGGCGCGTTTCGCCAGCGAATGCAACACTATCACTGTCGCATGCAAACTGTCTACCGGGCTGTTAGTGACCCACTTGGGCCGGGCCGAGAGTTTCCCCACGACAACCTCCGTCCTTTCAAGCCGTCGCATCAACGCCTGTGCTTCCCTCTGTCCAGATGGCAGCCCCTCGGGTAGCGGCACCACGACCACGCGTCTCACAGCCCTGTCGCGGCTTGGTCATTGTGTCGAGAGCATGGCAAGAGGCCTCGCCCCCTGATCGGCTTGCCCATCTTCGGTCTCATGTCTCATCGAACATGGTGCCTGTAAACCCCCTCCCCCCCCGGGCGCGAGAATAAAGGGACGCCTCTCCCCTCCTCCACTCGGCTTCCTCGCTCCTTCTGCTCTAATCTTCTCTCACACCTAATCTTCTCCTATACCTAATCTTCTCTTATACCCAATCTTGTCGAGTCTGTGACTTGATCCCTAGAGCTGTGCTCCTCCTCGAGTCTTCTTCTTCTGTTTCATCCGTGAATACTTTCCATTTTAAATCCCCTACAAAAATACAACCGTCAAGATGAAGCTCGCCGGGGCTCTCGCCTGTGTCGTCTTTGCCGCTTCGGCGTCGCTGACCGTGGCCCTGTCCTCCGCCCAGCAGGCAAACGTGGTTCTCGCGGCCCGAGGTGAGTTGCGTCCATGCCCTCGGGGATCCCTCACGAGTGAGAAATTGGCGGCCAAGACTGACATGTCGCGTAGCTGACGAGGCCGGCTTCGACTCGCTCCCGAATGTCTTCTCCCGTGCTCCGAGTCGAATTGAGCCAAGAGCCAAGGCTGGTGCCAAAAAGGCTGGCGCCAAAAAGGCTGGTGCCAAAAAGGCTGGTGCCACTCAAAACAAACAAAAGGCCAACGCCCAAAAGAAAAAGGCTCAGGCTGGTGCCAAAAATGGTGCCCAGGCCAAAAACAAAAACGATGGCAACAAAGCAAACACGAAAAACGTTGCCCTCGAGGCCCAAAACAAGTTGTCCGAAATAGCCGCCCAAGGACTCCAGAACCGTAAGAGAGACAACGTCGGCATACTTGAGGCGCGCCACCCCTACGTCATCTTCGAGGACGAGGCCGGCAGCAACTAAAGCAGCAACCAAACTCCCCGTGCGCTGGCTGGACAAATGCAGCGATGCGCTTGCCGACTTGACAGGGCGGCATGTCAAGTTTGTAAATAGTTTCTAATCTCACGGAAATAAACCGGGCAATCCGGGTTCGAGGACCCTGTATAACGGCGTCATTGTGCACCAGGTTTTGGCGCAGGTGATTGCCTCGCCAGCTGCAGGCCCGTGACCGTCGTGTTCTCCCTGGCCGTTTGCCATGGTAGGCCAATGGTAGGCTCGTCGTCTTGCCGCCCTCTGCGCCGGTACTCTCCGAGTCTGTCCGCCGCGAGAGAAGAGAGGATAAAGACGGGCAGGCCGGCAATCAAACGGCTCGAGACGCTCGACGGCACTGCTCCGACGTGGGCCGTCTCGTTGTCTGCCTCGGGTGCGGCACCTGGGGAGCTGCTTGAAACGGGGGTGTGCAATTCATTGTGCCGATCCGACGAGGATGAACATCACGAGACATTCAAGTGAGGTGAAAACAGGGTTGCAGCGACTCGGCAGAGTCTCGGCAGAGTCTCGGCAGAGTCTCGGCAGAGTCGTCGGCAGAGTCGTCGGCATCGCCGATTCTCGGGCCCTCGTGACTCCAACACCCCCTTTTCAGCTACACGGTGTCGGCCCACTCCCTGTTTACAAACAAGGCCAACCCATATCACGAGAAAGAAACATGTCGTCACGGCGACATGCCATGGCCAACAATTACTCAGTTTGGGGACCTGCCGCCCGCACTCATCCTGGGCGTCCTCGTGCTGCTCTTTGGCATTGCACACCGATATAGAGCGGTCGGTTCCCCATCCCACGAGACGCAACCCTTGATGGATGCCAACAAGCATGACTCCTAGCCTCAAGGCCCGTCACCTCGCAAAGATGGACCCGGCGAGACAGTCATACAGCCTCTCATAGGCTTTGACTGGACGGCCGAGGAACCCCAAAAGTTCCGTCCCTTCAAGCCCACCTACCACATCTCGATGGGTAAGCGAGGGCCGTCGACGCATCCTCACCTGTCTTCGTCTTTCCTTGAGAGCATGGAGCCCCGTCCAGCATCCGACCTGCTACCTCACCCCGCCCCTCTTCGAGTGTCATGACTATGACTGATGGATGCGTCGACGTGAAGCCTTGCAATCCGACGCGCCGTCGAACCTCATCACCATTGACAAGGACTACCTCGACCGAGTCAATCTGCGCCGTGGCCTCATCCGTCAGCACGGCCAAAAGGTTCACGGGTGCGTGCTCGGCGGCCAAGAGGCCGTGCGGGAACTGTACGCCTTCCTCATGGGGCGCTACCTGCCAACTCGGTTCCCGACAATATTTCAACTGTCGAGCGACAAGGGCAAAGTCTGCAATGTCGCCACCGGCAAGACGCATCCGACGGCAGCAACAGTAGACTCGGCCGCCGCTCTGCGAGCCATGGGAGAGACTGTCGAGGAGGACATGTTCCTGCTGCACGACACCCCACAAGGCCACAAGTCGGTGGCCTTTGTCTGCTGCTTCGCGGGCGGCTTCGACCCGTCCACCAAGCTGGGCAAGGGGCTCAAGGACATACACGGGCCGGTGCCCTCTTTCGACAAGATTGGACCGAGCATGGAGCGCTTCTTTTCCAAATTGCAAGTGGGCAAGAACGTCAAGCGGCTAAATGTGAGTTGAATGCGAGCTCACGGGCCATGAGCAAGGGTACGGGCAAAGGCTGAAGCCGGGCACGGGTCAGTGGGTGATGCAGACTCACGACGAGCTGCTCGTCTGTGATTCGCACGCGACGCACAATACGGGAGACGGACACGGCGAGATAGACCTGGACCAGGTTCGTCACCCCTTTTGCCCGTGTGTCGGCAGTCCAGTTCGTCCATCAAGCGGTGAAGCTGGTCGAGCACACGACGGTGACGTCTGGAACGAGGCTCACGAGACGACTCTAGACGTTTCTGAGGGTCGAGCTCCAGACCTTGAGCCGTCTGCCACAGACGCGAGCGGTGCTCTTTTCCTTCAAGACATACCTGTATCCGATACGGCAAATCAAGGACGAGGGCCTGGGGCCCGAGCTCGCAGCGGCCGTCGAGGGCTTGAAGGCGGGCAACGCGCCAGGCACGTGGGCGTACAAGGGGGCCGAGCTGTGGGCAGAGACGGTGTGCAAGTATCTACGGGCGTGAGGCGCGGGTACTAGTAGTAGTAGTGGTGGTAGTAGTATCTGTGTGTTGGGGAGAGCTAGAGAGAGGACATGAGGTTGAAAAAAACGTACGAGGCCTGCATGATGAGGGCTTACAAGCGGCACGTGACGAGGCTGAACCCCAGGGCCAGCGTACCCGTCGGGTCAATTCGAGGGCGTGATTCGCCCGGCAATCTGTGGCACTGGCGGGCGGCAGCGGCAGGCTCCGCAAGCTCCAAAAAGCTCCGCATGCCCCACGAGGGGTTCCAGCCTCAGCCCCCTCCCCAGCCACACGTGGATTTGGCATGGGACAAGGCAAGGTTTCCCCATCTCATCTCGAGTTCCTCCTCCTTCATTCTCCGCCCTGCCCAACTACTACCGCCGCCGCCGCCGCACCCTTTATTGACGCCAGCCCGGAAAAGCCTGCTCGCAGTCGCTAGACGAGGCTGCCGCTGCCGTCGTCGGGTCATCATCGTCTCTGCCTGCTCTGTCCCGTCTTGCCAACGGCCTCGCCTCGTCTCTCGTCTCTTCTCTCCTTAGCGGCCCCTCTCTACCGCTGTAGGTACTTGGCGCAGGTACCTGCCGACAGACACGCGCTGCCCCGCCAACACACTTTTTTATACCTGTAAAAGTAGGTACCTAGGTACCCACGGTTACGGATAAGGTACACAGGCACAGGCACAGGCACCACGACGGCACACCTCACAGCTGCGTACATAATACAAACGCACACATACGGTCGCACATACAATACATACCTCAAACACGTCGAAGCCAAGACAGCAAGATATCGAGAGAGGGAGATTGAGTGGGAGAGGGAGAGAGCGGCAGACAGTCGGGTGCGGAGAGACGGCCAGCACGTGAGAGAAAACTACCTACCTACCTACCTACCTCTACCTACCACCTACCACCTACGCACTCTGCCCTCGTCGCTTGCTGTCGCAGCGGCGCATACCTGTCGGTAACCTGCCTCTCAGCGCCCTTTGGACTGCAGCTACAGGGCTTCGTCGTACAGCATCAAGCATCACCTCACAGCTGTCACATAGCCCTCGGGGCCCGACTCTCTTACCCGCCAGTTGCCGGCTATGTTGTGAGGCGCCCGTCTCGTCGTGACCGCCAGCCACTGCTCTTTCATCTACGGCCTCGGGCTCTTCAGCTTCGGCCGCATCCTCGGTCCTCGCCGCCGACTCTCAGCGGCGGCCACGGAGCACAAAATGACTGCTCCACGTGCGTCTCTTCCCTCTCCTCACCGCCGCCGCTGCCCATTGCCTTGACACTGACGCTCGCCCGCCTCCCAGTTACTCCCGAGGAGCGCGAGCGCTTCACCGCCATCATCGACGACATACTTGCAAACGTCGATCTCGAGACCATCTCGCGCAAAAAGGTCCGCCAGGGCCTGGAGGCATCCCTCGGCGGCCGCGATTTGAGCGAGCAAAAGGTGCCGTTACCGTCGGCAGGTCGTGGAGATGGCTCGGCCGAGCTGGACCGCCTGCCTGCCATGCTAACCCTGTCCAGGATGCCATCAAGAAGCTCATCGAGGCTCGCTTCGATGCCGTCTCGGGCGCCGACCTGAGCGCCGTGGCCGCTTCCTCGGGTCCCGACCACGCCAACAACAAGCGGCCGGCGACCAATGGAGTGTCGGAGAATGGAGACACGGACCCGTCGGCCTCGCCCGAGCCGGCCAAGAAAAAGGTGAAGCGCTCTGCGTCGTCGGAGGACGCCGACGCGCGGCTCGCGGCGCAGCTGCAGGCGCAGGAGAACAGCTTGGCGCGGTCTCGTTCGACGCGAGGCGGGGGCGACCGGGCCAAGGTGACCAAGAAGCGCAAGGCGCCCAAGAAGAAGAGCGCCAAGAAGGTGGGCGGCGACGACGACAGCGAGGTTGACGGCAGCGCAGACTCGGGGGTGCCCAAGCGGAAAGCCGGCGGCGGCTTCCAGAAGCCCTTTACGCTGAGCCCCATGCTCTCGGAGCTGTGCGGCGAGACGCAAGTAGGTTGCGCCCTTGGTGGGCTTGTGCAGGCCGCTGACAGGGACCGCTTGTGCAGCTCTCTCGGCCACAGGTCGTCAAGAAGCTATGGGAGCACATCAAGGCAAACGACTTGCAGGACCCCAAGGACAAGCGGCAAATTTGCTGCGAC
Organism: Ophiocordyceps sinensis; assembly: GCA_012934285.1. NCBI lineage: Eukaryota > Fungi > Ascomycota > Sordariomycetes > Hypocreales > Ophiocordycipitaceae > Ophiocordyceps > Ophiocordyceps sinensis. The sequence continues at coordinate 13,898,304 of JAAVMX010000005.1, forward strand.
GACAAGATGCAGGCCGTGTTCAAGCAGGCCAAGGTGGACATGTTTCGCATGAACAAGGAGATTGGTAACCACCTCTACCCGGTCGAGGAGTGAGCCGACCTCGGGAGCACATGGCACGAGTGTCTCGAGTGTCTTGGGCAAGCCAATCAAGGGAAGGAGGAAGCGGCCATGGCGCCCAGAGGAGTCTTTATGGGGGTCTCTCTTGCACTCTTGTCGTTTGGCACAGTGAGTTTGTACATAGCATGGTAGGCAGCGCAGGACGAGCAAAGGCAGGACAGGAGGCGGGATTCATGTCACGGGTTTTCGATGAAAGCGTGGCAGGGCGAGCGATGTAATTCGAGGTTGACACAGGCCGGTGAGGAAGCGCGGCAAGGTCCGGGTATGCAGGCACGAGGAGCAGTTGACGGCTGGTTGCCAGTGAGTCATTGCCGGCATGTTATTGTATGTAGGCAAACGCTTCGGCCAACAGTCAACTTGGTGGTGAAAGGTACTTGGTGGCGCACGGCGGATGAGGGCATTCACAGGTACCGCAGAAGCGGACCGAAGAGGGGCACATGAAAAAAAAAACAGATGACGGGGGGTGACGTGCAATCACCAAAACTTGTCATCTACGCTCTTGTTCTCGCAAAGACACTCCTCGAGAGCACATTTTGCAGTCCCGCCGTCGGCCCAGTCGCCTCACGATCATCGTCTCTGCCGCCCAAGCCAAAGCAGCCCGTCCAGGCAGCACCGTTGTATCCGCCACGCAAGCCGCAACCAGACTGCATCGACCCAACCAGCACGCAAGCCTTGGCCTGCCGTCATGGCCCCCGAAGGAACGCCTCAGTCCCGACGGGGCGACGGTTCGAGGGGACGCCCTCGTGGTCGCGGCCGGGGAAACACGACGGGTAGACGAGGCAGAGGAGGAGGAGGAGGAGGCGGCGGCGACGGACAAGCTCAGCCTCTCAACCCGGCTGCCCGCCATGTCGCCGCCGCTGCCGCAAGAGCCCACCGTCTCCATGGCGCCGCCTCCGCCAACGGGACACCCGACGACGACGCCGACGACGATGCCGAAGTCTGCTTCATCTGTGCCAACCCCATTGCCCACCACTCGATTGCGCCCTGCAACCACGCCACCTGCCACATCTGTGGCCTGAGGATGAGGGCCCTCTACAAGACCAAGGACTGTGCCCACTGCCGGGTAACTTGTCCTCGATCCAACCCTCCTCGTGCTTCTGCTGACTCCTCGACGCCCTAGACGCCCGCCCCGTTTGTCGTCTTCACCGACGATGCCGACAAGCGCTTCGACGACTACTCCCCCGAGGACATCACCACCACCGACAGCAACATCGGCATCAAGTACACCAACGAGGATATTGTCGGCGACACCGTCCTCCTGCTTCGCTACAACTGCCCCGACGCCTCGTGCGACTTTGCCGGCCTCGGCTGGCCTGACCTCCATCGCCATGTCAGGTCTGTCCACACCAAGCGCATGTGTGATCTCTGCACCCGCAACAAAAAGGTCTTTACCCACGAGCACGAGCTCTTTTCCGACCGCGACCTCGAAAGGCACATGCGCCACGGCGACGACGCCGCCGACCAGACGGGCTTCAAGGGCCACCCGCTGTGCGAGTTTTGCGGCGAGCGCTTCTACGACGACGACAAGCTCTACGAGCACTGCCGCATGAAGCACGAGCGCTGCTTCCTCTGCGACAGGCGGGACTCGAGGAACCCCCACTACTACCGCGACTACGACGCCCTCGAGCAGCACTTCAAGAGGGACCACTACCTGTGCTACAACCCCGAGTGCCTGGAGAGGAAGTTTGTCGTCTTCGAGTCCGAGATGGACCTGCAGGTCCACCAGCTGAGCGAACACGCCGCCAAGGCCGCCGGCCGGGATGCCAGGCTTGTTGACATTTCGGCCTTTGACATCAGGCAGTCTTACCAGCCCGAACACAGAGGAGGGGGCGCCGCCGCCAGAGGCCAGAGAGACGGCGAGGGTCGAGGCAGAGGCCGAGGCCGAGGTGGCGGCCGAGGGGGCGGCAGAGGCCGGGATCCCAGCGGTGAGGCTGTTCCGCCCACCTCGGCCCAGCCGCTGCGTCGCGACGAACTCGCCTTTCAGAGGCAAATGGCCATTCACTCTGCCCAATCCGTCTCCAACCGCACCTTTGGTGGCCAACTGACGCCGGCACCGGCACAGCCGTCGACGGCCCGCCAAGGAAATCAGTCCTCCGCCTCCCGGGCCACGAGCTCGGCGAGTCCCGCCGGCCAGAGCGCCCTTGTCGACCCGATGGAGTCACTCGCCGTCACCGTCACCGACGCCTCGAGCCTGCCACCCGAGGAGCGCGCCCGTCTCCTCCGCCACAACTCTGTGATTGAGCGGGCGGCCAACCTCGTGGCCAACGACGGCGGCAAGCTCGCCCAGTTCCGCGAACACATCTCGTCGTATCGGAGGGGCGGCTTCACGGCCTCGCAGCTCATCGACGTCTTCTTCGGCATCTTTGCCGACGTGTCGTCCAACGCGCTGGGGACCCTCGTGCGCGAGGTGGCCGACTTGTTCGAGGACAAGGCAAAGGCCGACGCCCTGCGCAAGGCGTGGCAGGACTGGCGGGCCATCAACGAGGACTACCCCAGCCTCCCCGGCCTGAGCGGCATGCACGGGGCCACGTCGAGCTCGAGCGGGTGGGCCACGGCCTCGGCCGCCAACCCGGCCGTCCCCACGGCCGCGCCGTCCCAGAAGCACTCCAACCGGGTTCTGAAGCTTAAGAACAGCACCAGGCTGGGGGGCCCGGCGCCCAGCAGCCCGCGGGGGCCTCCGGGCTGGGCCGCGGCCTCTTCGTCGTCGACGTCGTCGCCGTCGTCGTCGGCCTTTCCCTCGCTGCCCGCGCCCAGCCGGCCCGCAGCGTCGTCGGCGCGCCCGTCGTGGCTAGGAGGCCCGGCGTCCCAGCCAGCGCCGGCGCCGGCGCCGGCGTCGTCGTCGTCGTCGTCGCGCACCGCCACGGGCTCCTCGGGCGAACGCCTCCGCGGCGGCGCTGACGCCTTCCCCGCGCTGCCCGCGGCGCCCAAGCCCTTGACGACGCTGTTTGGCTACGGCTCCGGCCGGGGCGTGCGCAGGGACTACGGCCACGCAACCTCGGCCTTTCAGTGGGGCAACAACGCCGCGCCTGCCGCTGACGGTGCTGGCGCTGCTGCTTCCGCGGCGCCGGAGCAGGCCGGCGGCGGCGCCAAGGGGAAAAAGGGCGGCAAAAAGGGCAAAAAGGTGCTGGTGCAGTGGGGATGAACAAGGCGCGGGAGGCCGGGGCCGGGGAGAGGGCGCGAGCTGTCCCCCTTTCCTTACGAGGCGTGAAGATGATGGGTGACGTGGGAGGAGCGGCGTCTGACTGGATGAGGCACATCCTGAGCTGGAGCATACGGGCTCATCACGGTAGAGCGAGCGGCCGGTCGCCAGGAGCTGGCCCGCCATGAAGAAGCGAGCATATTTCATGTAGCGACCGAACAAGACGCAGCAAAAACGCCTCCTAGACGCCCCTTTTCCAACTCGACGGCCATTCAACTGGCCCGTCTGTCCATCGACATTGGCCCCCTCGCACATGCACAGTCTCACAGGCCCGCCGGCGCGTAGTAGTCCCTGAAGCGGTCCGTCTCCTCCCACTGGACATTGTAGACGACGGTCCAGCAGACTCGCAGCAGCATGGGGAAGCGCCCCGCCCAGAAGCCCAGGTATCCCTCGGGCAGGGGCCCGACGGCGTGCTTGAGGGCGTCCGTCATGTCCTCGTAGTGGTTGCGCTTGTTGCGCAGCGCCCGCAGCAGGTCCAGCAGGCGCGAGCCCGTGTACTTGCGCTGCTTGCCCAGCGAGTCGACAAAGTCGCGGGGCAGCAGGCGCAGAAAGTCGCCCTTGGTCACCTGCGGCGCGTGCCGCTCGAGCTCGTCCAGGGCGGCCGAGGGCGGGTCGCGCGGCTCCTTTTCAAAGTGATCCGACACGTCGCACAAGAACGAGAGGCGCTTCTTGGGCGACCAGAAAAAGGGGTGCGACATGATGTCCCGAGCGCTCGGGCGGTTCTTGGGGTCCGCGGCCAGCATGGACCTAATCAGGTCATCGGCCTCGTACGCAAAGTCGCCGAGCGAGTCGAGCGGCCGCAGGCTGAAGCTGCCCTTGCGGATGTTGACCTCGCGCATGTACCGGTCGCCGCAGTCAAACGGATGCGACCCGTTTGTGAGTACGTAGAAGAAGACGAGGCCGAGCGAGAAGATGTCAATGGCACGCGTCGCGCGTCGGCCGTGCGGCATGCCGCTGTCGCCGACCAGCACCGACCCGGAGCCGCTGTACGTGCTGGCCTCCATGACGCCGGCGTCGCGCGCGTCGTCGTCGAGCAGCAGCTCGGGCGCACGCCACCCGGACGTGCCGGCTGCTCTCCCCGTCGTTGCGCCAAACGACGACTGGCCGCCCTCGAGCTTCTTGCACAGGCCAAAGTCGGACACGAGCACGCGGGGCCTGCCGTCCTTGCCCAGGTTGACCAGGATGTTCTGGGGCTTCAAGTCCCGATGGACGATGCGCAGGGCGTGCAGGTGGCTGATGCCGTTTGTGATCTGGTACAAGACGCCCGGGAGGTCTGTCCGCCCGGCGTTGGCCAGCTCGCGGAGTGCGTGTGGGCGCTCGACAACGTCTGCCAGGGACGCGGCGCAACGCTCAAGCGCAATGTACAGGAATCCGTCTCGGATCTGCTGCGAGTAGTATCGGATGACTGCCGTCTCGTCAGCACAGGGTAGGGAGAGGCAGGAATCGTAGAGCGTGGCACCCACCATTGGGGTGATCGTCGCTTTCCCTCAGCAGTCTCGTCTCCTGAGAGGCAATGTCGTAAAACTGAATCAGCATCCGCTTCACCGCCACCTCTCGTCCATCAAAGCGCCCGGCAAACACCAGCGTCCCGTTGCTGCCCGTCCCCAGCTGCACCTCCGTGTTGACCTCAATGTTGCCCATCCTGATGATGGGGCCCGTGACGGCCTGCATGTCGTTGGCCACCGTCATGACGTCGGGCTCGAGACTCGGCCTGTCACCCAGCTTCTTGGCATTGTTCACAGCCTCCTCCACCGTCGAGGGCGCCGCCTCGTCCCCTCTGGACTGCGACGTTTCCAGGGCCCGGCCTTTGCGGTGCTTGACGCCGCCCCGCCTTCCACGGTGCGCCTTCTTCCTTCTTTCCGGTGCAGCACCGGGTGAAGAGGGATCCGCCGCGTTGCTCTGGGCCCCAGCCTCCACCCTTGACTCGGCCGCGCTGTGCTCGCCTTGGCCATCGGCCATGCCATCAGTCACCTCCGTGGCCGCTTCGCCGAGAGTCTGTTTTTCCTGCGGCTGATCCTCATCGTCTGTCTGCAACGTACGCGAGACTTCTCTTGCCACGCCGACTTGCAGCCCCCTATCCTTGTCCGCCAAAGCATCCGAAGTCAGGTAGAGAAAGGTGCCTCTCAGACTGCCACTTAGGCGCCAGCGGTGGTATGACTTGCGAAGCTTCTTCTCGTTGTACACGAGGGCCGCGAAGAAGAGGAGGAAGAGGATGGGATTCTTGATCAAGTCGACGACGCTGTTGGCGGCGCTCTGCGGCAGTCCCTTTACCTTGTTGATGATGGTGGCCTCGTCTGCTTCTCCGTTTGGCAGCACGGGGAGGTTGGAGTCATTGTCCGGGTCTTGACCGCTTTCCGCGATGGCGCCCGGGGGGAGCGTCGGCGGCTGCGGGGCGTCGTTGCGAATTGCGTCAATCGAGTGCATGCCCACGAGCGCCTTTGAGATTTTTGCCTCATTCGGGCGGTCCCAGGCCGATGCCATGTCCCACCAGCCAGGATGCGTAGCCTGCGCCAGAGGTGCGTCGATGATGAGGGGATACTGGCGGCCCGAAAGAGCGTACCAACTACCGCCCTCTGTCTGGTTGAGAAATAGGCTGTTGCTGCGCATGCGGGCGTGGCCTGCATCCTGCGAAGGCATCGTGGGCTGGGGGAGCACCACCAGCTCGGGGTTGCTCTCGGCGGCGGCATCCCAGGGGCGACAGACGTCAAAGACGCGAGCGACCGGGGCGGAGAACTTGTGGCTAAAGACGGGCGCGGCGTGATCGGCGCGGGCATAGTCAAAGGCGTAAATCTTGCCGTCGTGCTGGCTGGTGATGTAGCGACTGTCGAGGGAGACGTGGTGCTGCTGGAACAGGTCGTTGTCGTAGTTGTTGGGGCTCCACTCGGCATACTTGAGCGTGGCAATGGGCCGGCCGTCTCGTCGCTGGATGCCAACCGTGTACTCGGTGCGGCCAAGGGTGATGGTGCCCGTCGAGCTGCACTCGCGGGCATCCTTGTTGTAGAGGGCATTGGGGCGGAGGCAGCTCTCTGCTTGGTTGATGTGGGAGCCGGTGGAGCCGAACCACTTGACGACGTGGCCAGTGGCGGCGTCGAGGGTGATCATGGTCGTCTTCTTGTCGCCCGTGTAGACGACGGGCGGGTCCTCGCCGGCGTAGGGGGCGAGCTCCTCGACGAGGCGCTTCATGGTGAAGCCGGTGGCGCGGGGACGCGAGTCGGGGCTGGGGACCCAGACGTAGACGCCGCCGTCGCGGTTGGGCTCGACGGCCCAGATGTAGTGGTCGACGGGGCTGTAGTCGTCGTCGAGGACCGAGTTGTTTGCGCGGTGGTGCGTCGTCTCCACCATGGGCTGGTCCACCTCGAGGTGCCAGCGTTCCTTGCCCGTCTTGCGGTCGCTGGCGTAGAGGTCTCCATCGACGGTCGCCAGAAGAACAAAGTCTTCTACTTCCCAGTCCTCCAGACTCCGCGCAATCTGCGGCGGGGCGAGCCCGGAAGCAGGGACGCTGCTGCTGCTGGGCCGTTGGTGTCGGGGGGGACGTGGTGCTCGGACGGACTGAGCCGGAGCCAAAGTTGCGAGGGCGCTCGCATCGTCGGGGATGAAGAGGTGCTTCCTGTTGTTCTTGTTCTTGTACTTGTCCTTGTTGCTGTTGCTGAGGGCGTAGTCGTCGCCGTCGACTGGCCGTCGAGTCTGGTCAATTAGGTGTTCGTGGGCCGACGAGGGCTTCTTGTGCACGTCGGCGGCGGGGTCCTTGGGGGCGTGGAGCTGCGTGGCAGCCCAGTCGCCGAGGGCGGCGGTATCGCCCGACGGGGGGGCATTGTTGGGCTTGGGATGGGGCAAGAGGGCGGGAGTGGCGGGTTGATGCTGCTGCTGAGCATCGGCGAGCGGAAGCCAGGGGAGGAGGATGACGGCCAAGGCCAGCCAGAGCTTGTGCTGCTGCGAGGACCCCCGCGCCTCGACTGGAGGCCGGCGCAGCATGTCGTAGGCGTCGTCGTCGTCGACGGAGCCCTCACATTGGGGACGCGACAATATTGCTCACGCGAGACGCCCAAGCCGTGATGCGGCTGCCATTCCCAACCGGATCGGACCGTCCTTGGCTTTGCTTGCACACGGTCGAGGCCCAACAAGAGGCGGGGAAGCTGGCACAGGTCCCGTGCGTGTGCCGCCGCTCCAAGGGGTAGTGGGACAAGGGCAGGCGACGTTGTGCCTGGTTGTAGAATGTAGATGTTGTTGATGATTATTGCCAGCAGCTGCTCTTGGTGGTTGGTGGAGGGGGAGATGTGATGCCGCAGCACGCACGACTCTTGGCCGTCCTTTTGTTCCTCCCCCCTTGTTGTCGCTGCAAGGGCGACTGAGCATGTATCCGTATCCGTACGGGTACTTCGTACGAAGTACATACATACAGTCATGGCGTTGCACTACGCACACGGTGCATCCATGCTGCGGCGGACACACATAATATTTCCATTTCGCACACCATTAATAAAGCGAAAACTTTCGCACGCCATTAATAAAGCGAAAACTTTCGCACGCCACTAATCCATGTTGTTCCATGCCCACCCGGCGAGATGCCCAACCTCTAGAGATCCACACGATGCCGGGGAGCACGTTGTCGTTACCCTGATTGTGCCGGTAGAGCATGGAGTTACGGGGTACGAATGCTACCCACTCGGCTGTAAGCCAAGTAGCCCTATCTTACCCACAGGTATGTACTACCGGGTAATTTTCCAAGGTACTAGGAACCTATGTTCGTGGCGCCGGCCATCCGGGTCACCCGTACCAGGGACTCGGGTCTATCGACACCGTGCCGACGCGGACATCGTGCCCGCTTACGGATACACCGTGCCATGACATCGGTTTTTCTTGCCTTCTTTTTTCGCCCGTTCTTCTCCGAATTGGAGGCCCGTGTGCGTGTCTCTGGTATGTTTTAAGTCAGCGGCGTTTGAGCCTATTTAGGCAAACAGTCGGCCAAACAATATGTATGTACGCCCGTTCCTCGGCATTGGGTCGTATATCATATCCACGAAGTACGAAGTATGTACGAGTTAACCATACAAAGTACGAGTTACAGAGTACTGGTACCTATACGATACATGGTGATCAAAAAAGTCTTTCGAACGGCATATCTCCTACGAGTCACACCGGGGTGCATAGTAGTTAATTACCACCCTGAACCCATCCCCTCCATATCCCACCCGAATCTCATGGAAAGTAACGGATAGATAGCTCGGCTTATCCATGACCACCAACACGACACCAACGTAATGTCGAGTATACAGCTCCGTAATGTCGATTCCATCTAGGCCTTGACAGAAACGTCTTCTCCTCCTGACTCGTCCTTGCAACATACACGCATTTCCCTACGCTTCAATGTGTAAATAGCCAGCACTCCCCAGGCTGGCAATGTGCGCCTCATCTGCCTGGCTACACAATCCACGTGAAAAATAATCCCTTCAACCCCCATTCCAACATTTCAAGTTTTGGACAAATGCAAGGCCCCGACCGGGTGGGTAGATACCTTTCATCTTTTGCCAATGTGATTCGTAGCCTTGCCGCCCCATCCATCCCCACGCCCGCTCAAACACTCCCGCTCTATGCGAGAATCTCCTCGTTCTCTTCCAGTACATCCTCGACAATCTCCTCAATCGTCCTTTCCTCGTCCCCGCCCGAGCCTTGCATTTCCCTGGTCTTTTCCTCGAGAAGTGCTGCGTGGGGATCCGCCGGCAGGCCAAGGCTTGCCCGCTCCTCGGCAAGCTCCCCCTCGACATCATCTCTCCAGCTGTGCCACTCGTCGAGCATCTGCCGACGGGCCTCGACCACCGCCAGATCCGCAGATGCCCCGCGGTCGGCGTCCTCTTGCTCAAACGTCCGACTGTACTCGCGCAGGTTCTTGCGCACCTGCTTCTGCTCTTCCTTGGACAGCAGAATGGGTGGCCGGGGGCGCCATTGGAACTGCTTGAACTTCTCAATGGGCTCCTCTCGCAGGGCCTCGCCCTTGAAGTCGTAAATGTGGTAGCCGTTTTCCATCTATTGTTTGTTAGCCGCTTGCGTCCGGCGCACTTCTCGTGACACGGTAATCTCACCGTGTGTTTCCAGAAGGACGCCCACGTCGCCACAAAGCGCCCCGACGGATCCCACTCCAGGTCCGTCACGCCGTAGTGGTCGGCCGTGTTCATCAGCTGAAGGTTGGCAGTGAGATCCTTCTCAGCCTCCAGCTTTTCGCCCTCAAAATCAAGGTCAAAGAAGTCGAGGTCCGAGCTCTGCTGGTTGTGTATCGTCGCAATGACGACGAAGCGGCCCCTGGGCGACCAGTAGATGGCATTGCTGTTCTTCTTGTCGAGGGTGCGGAGGTGCTTGAAGTTGCCCGCCACCGGCCCCTTGCTCTTTTCCGGGCAGAAAAAGGAGACGGCCGTCTTCGGGGGTACGGCCGTCACACCAACGGGCTCCGTCGTCGTGATGATTGCGAATCGGTCACCGCGCGGTTCCCACGCAAAGTTGATGACGGTGTCCTTGATAGTGTCCACCACTTCAACGGGGACACCCTTTTCCTTAATGCGGAAAATCTCGAGCGTCGTGGCCTGTGACTTCTTTGACTTGGAGTGCCGGTCGACCTTGACGCAGAGGTACGCGGCATCGGACTGCCAGTGGAGCTTGGCGTCGCTGACGCTAAAGAGGTTGAGGGATCGCACAATCTGCTTGGACGGGATGCTCATCAGCCCGACCTTGGCCGGGTTGCTCCCAATCTCGGGCGTCCAGAAGCAGAAGAGCTGCTCGTAGCTCTTGATGCCATCCCGCTGAGGCGAAGCCGGAGCCCAATCAAAGTCGACGACGCCATCAATCTTGACGCTGGTCTTGTCGAGAAGGTTCATTCTGGGGAGCTCATAGACCGAGATGGAGGATCCCTGCACCAGCCGGGCCACATACTTTTCGTCGGCGGACCACTTGAACGCGGGCCATTGCATCTTGGCCGGCGGCTTGCCCTCCTCCACCGGGGGCAGCTCCAGGTTGGCAAACGACCGCAGGGGTGCGGCCGTGGCGATGTCCCAGATGACGTAGTTTTTGCCCTCGTCGTCGATTGACAGGGCAGGGTGACCGCTGTCGGGGATGGAAATCTCCCGGCGCGACCAGGTGACAAGATACTTTTCGCTCGGCGAGAAGGCAACGAGGTCGACAACCGGGTGGGCAAACCGGGCCTGTCTGGACCACGACTGGCCGCCCCAGAGCTGAACGCCCTGAGAGTGCATCGACGTGAGGTTTGTGCCGAGGGGCGACCACTGAAGAAACGTTTCCGTCCATTGCTGGCGGTCGACGATATTCTCGGGCTGGTCCCGCTCGTTGTTCCAGTAGACGCCGACAGTTTCTCCGCGGAACATGACAAACTGATCACGCCCACGGCCCGACGGGTCCTTCAACCACCATCGAAGGTGCTCCTTTTCCGTAAACTCGTCAATGTGGGGAGGGTGGTACTTGTCGTCGATGCGGCCCTCGCCTCCATATCGTTCAATGTCGGTCATCTTGTTGATTCGCAGGGTATGTTTCTTGTCCAGGGGCACCATGTCGAGCTGACGGACCGCCGCGGCAGCTTCCGAGGGGCGGGAGTATTCCACAAAGGCGAACCTATAAGTCGGCTGCGTTAGACTGGGTCGCTGCGCGCGGTAGAGGAGCTCAACCTACTGAAGTGACTTTCCATCTTCGCCCATGGGCATGTGAATCGAGTCCTCTCGGGTCTTTCCGACCGAGTTGAGCTTCTTCAGCAGGAACTTGGTCAACTTGGGCTTCTGTTCCTCGTTGACCTGGGGCAGTCCATCGACCACGACGAATGTGTCGTAGCCTTGCTCCAGCTGGACCTCGAACTTTTCGCGCAAGTCGGAAATGTCAATATCATCCTCGTTGAACTCGTCATCGTCGAGGTCTGCCTCGCGCAGGTGATCGAATGAGGGAGCCATGGTGGTGGCGTGTTTCTGTGGTGGTTGGAGGAGTGGAGGGATGCAAATGGAACCCCGCGAGCGAAGGTGAGCAGCTGGGAGAGGGCGTCCGGGAGTGGACCGAGCGCTGGCCGAGAGGATCAAGGGTACTGTAGAGCCCGAATCGCAAACTTGACCACGAGTCACCGTCTCGGTGTTGCCAACTCGTAGGAAGTTTCACGGGCGCAGCAGCCGCAAATTTAGTGCTCCTAAGTTTCCACAATGTGTGCGGCGGAGTATTGGCCCGTGATTTTCCCGGCCGAGGGGCAAGTCACGTGGGTCTCTGGGCGTTGGTGGGGTCCCTCGCCTGTAACCTAACGTTGGAGTAGAGCTGCTGGGAACGTGTGATGAGAAGTCTCGGAAAATCGCAACCCACCCATCGTTGATGCCGAGACTCGAACGTGCACCAAGGCAGAAATTCCACGTCCACACACCCGACTCTTCTGGCTCTCGAACTGTCAATCATGGTATGTTGTCTCTGGCCTCGGCAAAGCTACTTGGCCAAGAGAAACTTGGAGGCTGACACAGCTCTACTCAGTCTTTCCAACCCACTCAGATTTTTGAGGAGGGCACGACGGAGGAAAAGGGCGAGAATGCGCGTCTCGCGGCCTTTGTCGGGGCCATTGCCGTTGGCGACTTGGTGAAGAGCACGCTAGGTCCCAAGGGCATGGACAAGATTCTCCAGTCGGCGTGAGTTGTTGCCCGCGCTCTGTTGCCCGCGCTCCTAGGCCCCCTTCAAGCTCTGACATGGCGGTAACCAGGTCCACCGGCGAGATCATGGTGACCAATGACGGCGCCACGATCCTCAAGTCCATCGCCCTCGACAACGCAGCCGCCAAGGTCCTCGTCAACATATCAAAGGTGCAGGATGACGAGGTCGGCGATGGCACGACGTCGGTGGCGGTGCTGGCCGCCGAGTTGTTGAGAGAGGCAGAGAAGCTGGTCGACAAGAAAATTCACCCACAGACCATCATCGAGGGCTACAGGATAGCTAGCCAGGCCGCGCTCAAGGCTCTCGAGGAGTCTGCGGTGGACCACAGCAAGAACCCCGAGGCCTTCCGCAAGGACCTGCTGGCCATTGCCCGCACCACGCTCAGCTCCAAGGTTCTGGCCCAGGACCGAGATCACTTTGCGCAGCTCGCGTGCGATGCCGTGCTTCGGCTCAAACAGTCGTCGGACCTCAGCCACATCCAAATCATCAAAAAGGCCGGAGGAAAGCTCAGCGAGTCGTACCTCGATGAGGGCTTCATTCTCGACAAGAAGATTGGCGTCAACCAGCCCAAGCGGCTGGAAAAGGCCAAGATCCTGGTAGCCAACACATCAATGGACACGGACAAGGTCAAGATTTTTGGAGCACGTGTCAAGGTGGGCTCGACAAGCAAGCTGGCCGAGCTGGAGAAGGCGGAAAAGGAGAAGATGAAGGCCAAGGTGGACAAGATTAAGGCACACGGCATCAACTGCTTCATCAATCGCCAGCTCATCTACAATTGGCCAGAGCAGCTGTTTACCGACGCCGGCATCATGTCGATTGAGCATGCGGATTTCGACGGCATCGAGCGGCTGGCGCTCGTGACTGGCGGAGAAATCGCGTCGACATTTGACCACCCGGAGCAGGTCAAGCTGGGCCAGTGCGACACGATTGAGGAGGTGATTATCGGCGAGGACATGTTGATCAAGTTTTCGGGCGTGTCTGCGGGAGAAGCATGCACAATTGTGCTGCGGGGCGCAACGGATCAGCTGCTGGACGAGGCGGAGCGCAGCCTGCACGATGCCCTGGCGGTTCTTTCGCAAACTGTGCGCGAGCCGAGGACAACGCTGGGCGGCGGGTGCGCCGAGATGTTAATGGCCAAGGCAGTCGACGGCGCGGCGACCCGAGTTGAGGGTAAGAAGCAGGTGGCAGTATCGAGCTTCGCGGTGGCGCTGCGCCAACTGCCGACGATCCTGGCCGACAACGCCGGGCTGGACTCGGGCGACCTGCTTACGCGGCTTCGAAAGGCGCTTTACGACGGTCTGACGACGTACGGACTGGACCTTTCGACGCCCGGAGGGGGCATCTTGGACATGCGAGACCTTGGCGTCATTGAGAGCTACAAGCTGAAGAGGGCTGTGGTGTCATCGGCTAGCGAGGCGGCTGAGGTAAGGGATATCCGAGCCTGACACACAGGCCATGCATGTCGCGGCGGCTAACGTGTGCGCAGCTTCTCCTCAGGGTCGACGACATCATCCGAGCTGCTCCCCGGAGGCGCGAGCGCATGTGAGGGGAGAGGCGGGTCGAGTTGGTTGATGATGTCTACAGTGATGGCTCGTACTAGAAGAGAGGCTTTGTCGACGAGGGGCTTGGGAGGCTTGACCTCGGGCTGGATGTGTGGCTGCCGGGCCGCTGGACAGGGACGAGGGCTTGCTGTTGAAGGCTTTAACCTTGTACATTGGGCGGACTACTACGAATACATTCAAGCAAAAGACCGAGACGGGTTGGCACGGGCGCAAGATGGGAGAGACAAGCGTGTCAAGACACACAGTCGACACGCGACACATGATGAGTTAGGCGTGATTGTGTCTAAACATACGGGTCTTTGGGCCCCTGTCGATCTGAAAGTAGGCCCATGGTGGGTACGTTTTAGGTACATACATACACATATACATACATACGAATACGTCTTCGTAGTACGAGTTAGGTAAGCATTAAAGATGGACGGCGAATGTTGAGCGACTGCCTTGGCGTGACATGCTTTATTAACACATGTGTTCAGGGGAGAAGAGAGGGTTGGGACAGACGACCGGATTGGTTGAGCAATGAGATGAAGGCCGTCGTGGTGTGTTTTTCGGTTGCTTGCACACCAGACCACTTCGTCCCACATAAACACACACAGTGTACTCCGTATGTACCCTCTGTCGAATTTGCAACAAACAACACGGGCCAATAATCCAGTCGGAGGTTCCATGCTCTCAGCCCCTTTCCCCCCCCCCTGTTTTCCACTACTACTACTACGAAGTACTACCTGCACAGCGCTCTAATAAAAGAGTCGGGGAATGATCCGTCCGTCTCATTTCATTCCCGGGATGAGCGGAGACGATAAGCCTGCAGGTCACTCTTCCACCCACTGCCCCGCCTCGAGGTACCTGGCTCACATCTTGCCTAGATCGGCTTGGCGTCAGCTTCCACGGACCAGGACCAGATTGGGGGCGCCGTCTTCCGGCTTCTCTCAGGTCGTCGACATCAACACCTGCACAAACTCGGGCGACTATCGATGCCGCCAGAACAGGCCAGCTCCCTTAGCAAACCCCTTCTTCTTCCTCTTCCCCGTGTCTTTGACATGACTTGTTTTCGACTCTGCTCCGTCCCTCGCTAACTGAATGTTGTCCGTGACCCCTTACCATCCACCACCGCCATCAACATCATCATCAGCATCAACCAACGGGACCAGTTCCATCGTTAGCCCCTCGCATCTCCGCCGCCCATTGGCCCCGACCGGGTACAACCTGCCCCCCCCCCTACTGTGCGCACTCTCGTCCCCTCGGCCGTTGACCCAACGACGAAAAATTTGGCGGGTGCAAGCAAATCAACCTCTGATCATCCCATCACCCTTCTTCCGTCGACTTCACAAGTCGCCCGACCGACCATCGACTCATCGTGTCGACCGACAGCCACCCCCGCGCAGAGGCAAGGTGTGTGGCGTTTAGCTGGGGCCCGGCAATGCAGCAGCCATGATCCGCCAACAGTTTGCTGCCGCCACCGCCTTTCCCACCACGCCCGACTCCCCTCCGGGCATGACAGCCTCCAAGAGTTCCAAGTCGTCCTCGTTCCACTCCCTCAACAGCGACGACGGCAGCGTCTTGGCCGACGTCGGTCACTTTGAGGACATTGGTCTCGACGATGACCATGGCACTCGCACTCTCAAGAGCCCGTCTTACGTCCCCTTCCAGCCATCTCCCTCGACGCCCACCTACACCAGGAACCTCGCCGCCGTCAAGCGAGCCCCCAAGCCGCGCCGCTCCTTTCCCAACCTGCACAACCATCTCCACGCCTCCAACCCCAGAAGTACCAATCTCGCCGTCATCACCGATCCAGGACAGCTGGGCCTGCCAAGGACGTCGTCGCTCAGCGTCTCGTCGAGGCGCAACAGGAGCACCAGCCCCGTGCTGTCCCTGAATCCCAGGGACCCCAGCCACCCTGTCCGGCCTCGCCGCGGCAGTTGGCAGTCGAACCGCGATCGCAGGACCCTCCAAGATCTCGAGCACGAGTGCGACGAAGACGATGGCGACGACATCCCCGACGACATTGTTCTCGACAATGTCCCCATCTCGCCCCGCCCGGCTCACGAGCGTCCCCCGAGCCGCTCTCCGACTCTCTCTCTCTCTCCAGACCGCGTTCAGAAAGAGCGTGTGCGGAGCGTCGGAAACGGCACCCCGCCCGTCGCACAGGACCAAGGATGCTTGCGTTCTCCCTCTTGGAGACCAGACGCATCCGAACAATCGCCCATGAGTGCCTTCAAGATGAGATCCTACAGCTGGAATGCGGCCCTGGCCGACCTTAGCGCAGAGGCCAAGGCCTTGACCGAGAAGCTGGAAGAGCACGCCGACGACTTGGATCAAGAGTATACCAGGCGACCATCCGTCTCCGCGCGCCCCAACACGTGGAACTCGAGCCAGACTAGCACCCCGCACATGTACGACAAAAGGGAGAGGGTCAAGAGTTCGACGCCCGAACTGCCACCCCTACGCCGCACCAACATCATGGTCGACCCTCTGCCTATTTCCAAGGAAAAGGAGGCTGTGCTGAGCCGCACTCGGCCTTCGTGGCTGCCCCCCAAGGACCCTGGCGAAGAGAGGCGTCATTTGCGAGAGTACCAGAAAATGATGGCGGCCAGCGCCCAGGCCGACGAGCGGCGCGAGGCTGCCCGCAGAGTCAAGACCGAGTCGAGGGACAACAATGCCGACAGCCTGATGCGCATTTGGGAAAAGGAAATTGTCCCTCGGTGGAACGACGCCCTCCGGGAAAGGAGAACCCGGGAGATGTGGTGGAGAGGCGTTGCTCCGCGCAGCCGGGGTCTTGTCTGGACGCGAGCCATTGGAAACGAGTTGGGCATCTCCGAGGCGACGTTCAGCACGGCATTGTCGCGGGCCCGCCACCTCGAGACTCGGGTCAAGATGGACAAGGGCACTGCCGAGGATGTCAAGATGGCCAAGTGGTTGGAGCGGATCCGCAGGGACGCCGGCGAGAGAACCTGGAGCGAGTTGCGCATCTTCAACGTGGGCGGGCCTCTGCACCAGGCGCTGGTGGACGTGCTGAGCGCGTATGCCATGTACCGAAACGACATTGGCTACGTGTCGGGCTGCAATGTGAGTTTGTCGCGACCCTTTCCGCCTCTCGTTGCACCAGAGCATTGACGAGCGACCAGACCATTGCCGCGCTCCTCCTCCTTAACCTACCAGGCCCGGAAACATCATTCATCGCCCTCGCCAACATCCTCAACCGGCCGCTGCCCCTGTCCTTTTACACGTCCGACCAAGGGGCTCAGGCGTCCGCGTATAACCTTGTCCTGCAGACGATCCGCCACAGGTCGAGCGCCCTCCACGAGCACCTCACAAGGACGCTCTACCATGTGGAGCCGGAGCTGTACCTCGGCCACGTCTTCACCGGCATCTTCACCGGGCACCTGGCCATTGACGAGGCGGCCAGACTGTGGGACGTCTACGTTTTCGAAGGCGATGCACTCCTCGTCCGCGCCGCCGTGGCCGTCCTGTTGTCTCACGAAATGGCGCTGCTCGGCAGCAAGACAGCAGACGAGGTCAAGACGGCCATGTCCAGACCCCAGGCTCGCAGGTCGTCTACGCGAGCCGTGGGCGAGACTGGGGCAGAGGATCGCTTCATGGGACTGGTCCGCGGAGCGGGAAAGGCTTGAGCCGAACCCCTCTCCACGCGCCCAAGCCTGAGAGGGCTGTCTTGAAGCTAATGAACTAATCTTTAATCTGATTTACAGCGGGTAATGTTTACGAGGCCATATAGATGGAGGGCACCGCTGGAGCTGTCTTGCCGGGGATACATTGCGACGGAAAATATGGCAACCGGACGGTCAAAAGAGTCCGTTGTTGCGGGCGAGGCAGCAGGCATTCTTGTTCTCTTCTCCTTTTTATTGTCCTCATATTGTCATTTGGGTCATTGTTGGATCATGGCTTGCAATCGTCTGGGCCCGGTTGTCGATGGTCAAACAGCCGGGGTCGATCATATTGTCTATTCTTATTATCTGATTGCCTTCCAAAAAGGTATGTATTTGGGTCAGTCACGCCGGCGAGCTGATTATGGGGGTAGTAAGCGATGGCATGGTTGGAGGCTGGATATTTATGGCATAGGGCCCGGAGTTTGAGTGTCGGAAGACGCTCTATGCATAGGTACTGACGAACGTCGAATGACGTATACGTGTTTGTCGTTTTTAAAGAGTTGTCGAAGAGTTGTCCGTAATGCCACCGTTTCGTTTCACCATGCCCACCGCCCACCCGTGGTTCATCTCACGTGATGTGATGAAGTCGGCTCATGACATAGCTCAGGCCTGAGGAGGCGCTGCAACCACAATGCTCCCTTGGAAGTCACCACACGTCACACTGACGTATAAATGCTTCGGTTTTGAGGCGGATAAATACGGACGGGTATAGGTTGCCCACGGGACGAGTTCGAGATGAAACCAGAATAACTACTGACAATGACTTGAACATGTGCCTTTATGCAGATGAGCGAGCAGTCTTGCCGGTGAGTGTCGGTCTAGGGTAACCGAGGGCAAGTGGAGGAGGCAATTGGACAAGGCCCCTAAGGGATCCTAGGGACGGAGGCGGCGTAGGCACGGAATGTACCGCGTCAGTCGCATCACATGCCACGGAGCAAAATACGCTCGGCCTTGTTTCCTTTCTAGTATAGAAATCTAGGTAGGCCGCCGGTAGCGTTGTCGCCAAGAAGAACGGGTGTGCCCGAGTTTAGGTATGTATGTATTTTTTGGTTGGTTGGTTTTCACCGGCTGTTGGCTCGGCCGACTTGGACGGATCGGGTCGAATGCTTGTTCAGCGGCACCCAATGGGAGGTAGTATTGGCTGAGACATGGACGCCTCGGGACGCGGGCGGAAGAATCCTAGGCCTTATCGTGCGGGTAGTCTTGTCTACCTTTACGGATCGGGGGAGGGGAATGAGGCTTTTTGGGCTTTTGGGTTGGCTGAGGAGGTCGCAGGGAGCAAGTGGCGGCTTTACTAAAAGTTATTAGTGCCGCAAAGTAGCGGTCACTCGCTCGAGTGAGCGGCGAGATATGAATCGTGTACCTCGCCTTTTAGAAAGGGGCAAACGTGGGGAACAGGGCTCAACAAGTTCCCCAACTGAAACCGTGGCCTAGGTGAAGACGCTCTAACGGTGGTTTCGATCTCGTTTTTCATCGTTTTATGCTCCATGTTTTTTACTAGACTACGAAGTGGCCGGGCTGGTGTGGATGGAGTGATGCGAGCTGAAAAGCATGTGGATTTTCCATGGCTCGTCTCTTTTAGTACTATACGAATAGTACATACAATGTACATACAGATGGGTGACTTGTTGAGGCGAGGCGTCTCTGATGGCATCACGCCCCCTACTCGACCCGGGTTCTCCCTTTGCCACAACGAAAAAGAAACCCTGCAGCGCGCTTGTACAGGTTCAGCCGCATTGATCATTGCTGTGCTAGAGAGCAAGCTGGCTCACATGTCATGCGCTACCACCTACGACTCGTAGCACTTCCCGTTATGTACCTACCTAGTAGTAGTGGTAGGTAGTAGTTTGTGGCGTAGTCACGCCTGACTGCTAGCATGCACTTGCATATGTATGTATATACGAAGTACACATATGCACATATATGTAGTACAAGGTACTTCGTAAATGGGGTTGAGCTGCATGTGCAGCCCCTTGCAATGTTAGGAGGAACATGCTGTAACCCCAGGTAAGCGGTGTAAGGAAATCTCTGGCATTGGCTGGCTGGCCGCTCTGAGAGGTACTGTCGACCTGGCGGAGAGGTTACTCTCATGTCTTGCCGCGCCCTTCCTTGGTGGCAGTCGACCTAGCAGAGACACAATCTGCCCAACGACCCGCAACCCCAACAACTTTTCCGACCACACGCCCTCTCCTCTGCTGCTGCCCCTTTCGCCCCATCGCTCTTATCTCTTCTCTGTCCATCACCCTCTTCCTTTTTCACTTCCTCTCGCTTGCGATCCCCACGACGAGCCAATCCACTAGGCAAAGGGTATCAAACCTTATCGACGATATATCCTCAGACTCTCCCCCCCTGAGTGTGTGTCAACTGCCAGCCCATCAATCATGGCCTCGACGTCGTCTGCCGTGCCCCCGACGGGTCCTCGCAACGCGGCCCTGCGTCGAACCCTCACCTCCAACACCGTCACCGACTCCGACTCCTCGGCCGCCGTCTCCCCCTTCGACTCGCCCCGACACTCGGCCTCCTCCACCTCTCTGTCCTCGCTCTCCTCGGGCCCTGACACCTCGTCCAAGTATGCCGGCCTCGTCGACACCTATGGCAACGACTTTTCCCCACCCGACTTCACCATCAAGAACATTCGCGATGCCATCCCAAAGCACTGCTTCGAGCGCTCTGCCCTCACCGGCTACTCGTACATCCTCCGCGACATCGTCTGCCTCGCCACCACCTTTGTCATCTTTCACAACTTGGTCACCCCCGAGTGCGTCTCGTCGGCGCCCCTCCGCGTCGCTCTCTGGGGTCTCTACACGGTCCTCCAGGGTCTTTTTGCCACCGGGCTCTGGGTCATTGCCCACGAGTGCGGCCACGGCGCCTTTTCCGATTCCCGCCTCGTCAACGACGTGACGGGCTGGGCCCTGCACTCGGCCCTCCTCGTCCCCTACTTTAGCTGGAAAATATCACACGGCAAGCACCACAAGGCCACGGGCAACTTGGAGCGCGACATGGTCTTTGTCCCTAGAACCAGGGAGCAGCAGGCCTCGCGTGTTGGTCGCATGGTCCACGAGCTCGGCGAGCTGACCGAGGAGACTCCCGCCTTTACGCTGTTGATGCTGGTCCTCCAACAGGTCGTTGGCTGGCCCAACTATCTCCTCACAAACGTCACCGGCCACGACTACCACGAGCGTCAGCGCGAGGGCCGCGGCAAGGACAAGAAGAACGGCTACGGCGGCGGTGTCAACCACTTTGATCCTCGCAGCCCCCTGTACGAGCAAAAGGACGCCAAGCTCATCGTCCTCAGCGACATTGGCATCGGCCTGGCAGCCACGGCTCTCATTTACCTCGGCAACAGGTTTGGGTGGTCCAACCTGGCCGTATGGTACTTTATCCCCTATCTCTGGGTCAATCACTGGCTGGGTTTGTCCCCCCCCCCTACAATATTCATCTGGGAGCAGGGCGTACATATACTGACCTTACTGATTGCAGTCGCCATCACCTTTCTCCAGCACACCGATCCCTCCCTGCCTCACTACACCGGCGACGAGTGGAACTTTGTTCGGGGCGCGGCCGCCACCATTGACCGCGAGATGGGCTTCGTCGGCCGCCACTTGCTTCATGGAATCATTGAGACGCACGTCCTGCATCACTACGTCAGCTCCATCCCCTTTTACAACGCCGACGAGGCCTCAGACGCCATCCGGCCCGTCATGGGTAAGCACTACCGCTCCGACACTGAGGGAGGTCCGATGGGCTTCATTCGTGCCCTCTGGCGAAGCGCTCGCATGTGTCAATGGGTCGAGCCCAGCGAAAAGGCCCAGGGCGCGGCAAGGGGCGTCCTGTTTTTCCGGAATCGCAACGGTCTAGGGACAAAGCCGTCGTCGACAAAGACTGAGTGATTCAACGCCGCGGAATATATGAGCCGAAGAATGTCGGCGTCGAAAAACAGCTTCGGCTTTGGCCTCGGAAAGTGGCGCACAGCATGACGAACTCCCCCCATCCCCACAACGTCGAGCGTACTCTCGACTGCTTCGCATCATGGCGACTGGTAACCGTGAAAGGACCGAAAGACTCGGTCAAAAGACGACAGGTGAGAATGGAGGAATGGATTGAAGCGAATGAGTGTTGTAGATGTCAAGTTAGGCTTTTGGCACCCACTATGAAGGACGAAGCACGCCAAAGCCAGTTTGATGGAGTCCGAGGCCGGACCTACTGCCACCGGGCACCCCTTTGCGGGGATGCCGGGCCAGTCACCCCCGGGGCCGACCGTCAATAAAGATGATTATATGTCACATGAAGTAGTAAACTAGAGCTATAACGATACGTGCCCCATCATGTTGGAAGCAGAGGTAACATGGAATTTTTCTAGAGGCTGAGGCTGGGAGGTGAACCACTTTTGCCGAGAGTTGGAGGTGCTCTTGGACGGTTGCTAGACATGCAGCTGTCATGGCATGATGGCTGTGGGTTGTGCCATGTCGTCCAAACATGTTGTGCCGGCACATGCTCGTATGATTTCAGAGTAAAAGGGGCTGTTACACGGCCCCGACCATGGAACACGCAGGAGCACAGAATGTGACTTGTATTGCCTCCCTGTGACGTTTGAGACGATGGGCATCCCACGGCACGTCGATGCAAGGTTTTGCATACATGTAGTCAAGTTGAAACCGTGCAAGCAACTATGAAGCCATCATGTCACGGTCACTACTGCATCTCGTTGTAGTGGCACATGTATATATAATAATGCACATGATGATTACCCGTCGGGACCTAAGGGCCTTCGTAAGGGACGAAGCGCTCCTTAGTTCCTAACGGGTATATAGTCTTTGGCGCGAATGGGCTGGAATACAACATGTGTCCTGACTGTCTCAAGGACAGTTTCGGCGAGACAGAGGTTCGGCCTTGTAATGTGGGAGCTCGGAGCGTTCCACCGGCCTGTAAAGGGCGCTCTGCATACAGGACCGAAACGATGAGGATCCGAATCAAGGGACCGAAACCTGGGCATCCCTTTATGAGCCATAGCCGCGAGACGATCGTGTGTCTTTGTTTCCCATCTGTCCCTTATGACTCGGCCTTTTCTGTCATGCTAGGGATTTGAAGGAAGACTCGATACTGTGATGAGGTCGTCTGCTGTTTCGGACTCCAAGAATAACCCGCCCTCGCTATATAGTCCAGCCCGTTCCACAGCCGCTCTCCCCTCCTGACAGACTTCACCATGCCATTCTCCGAGGCGACGACTGAATCCCGACCGGGCTTGAACTCTGCTCCATCGCCTGTGCTCACCACGGCTCAACCCTTTGCGCATCTACGCCTCGAAACCGGCCTTCGGGGCCCGTGATCCCAAGCCACTACATCATGAACAGCGTCGCAGTGTATCGGCAGTCGGTCATGCCGGCCGATTATAACCACCGCGAGAACGGAAACCGGGCCAACCTCAGACGGGCCAACCTAAGACGGGACGACTTGAGACGGAGGACGTTTACGCCCGTCGACTGGCCGTCGTTCAAGCGAGGCTGCGAGCTGCAACGGGCTTCATCGCCGGTGGTCGACGATGACGAGCTTTCCGTTTCCGACCTCGAGCCAGAGCCAGAGCCCGAGAAGCCCGGGTTCCTCGAGGGCTTGAAACGAATATTCACTGTTTACCCGTACAGGGACGCGCAATGGGTGGTGGCCGTCTTGTTCTTTGTTGGAAGCCTCTCGTTCACGATACGCGCATTCTTTATCCTCGTCCCGATCGCGACAGCCCTCGAGGATGGCATGGAAGCCGGCTTCCCGGCCATTACCATCATCGGCGCAGTAATTCTGTTCTTGAGCAACAGCCTGACGATGATTGCGGCCTTCAACGTCAACCGGGGCCATCCGGCTGCAGAAAAGGGCCAGCCGCCGCCGACCCAATACTGCCCGGCCTTGCTGGGGAGCGAGGAATGGACCTGGTGGCCGTCTTTCGCCGAGTTCACGTCGGTCTTCTTACCAAACGCAGCCTTTCGGGCCGGTCTCGTCGCAATACTGGGCGGCTTGATACTCGTAACCTCGGCAATTGCCGGACTCCCCGGGGTGCTCGGTGACCGCTCGGCCCCGGGCTTCGCCGTACAGTACCAGAGCTTCGTCATCGTTCCTCAGATTGCGGGAGGGGCCATTGTTGCCGTAGGGGCGCTGAGACTAACCAGCTTGACCCAGACCAGATGGTACAAAGCCTGCCGTCTTCTCGCTTGCTTGGCATGCCTCGTTTTGGACCGTGGTTGGCGCCCTTCTTGTAATGCTTTCTGGAGTCTATAGCGTGCTGGTGCGTGCCAGAGGAGCCCATCAAGTCTGCACTGGCCAACTTGGCTGGGAACTGGCTGCTCTTGTTCGCCTCATACCTTCAGTGGCACATGGTAATGGCGTTTTATCCTAGAAGAAGCCGAGGAAGACTTTCTCGGCCGTGAGATGCGAGATGAGAGGGAGATAGAATACCCCGTACCCGGCAGTCTCCATTGGTTGATCAGGGCATTGATCTGACGGTGAGCGGAGACATGATCAGCGGCTGATGCACTGGCCCCCGGGTATGACGGAGCCCCGAAGGCCGGGATCGACTGAAGCCTGAACATGGTCTTGGATGGGAGTCGGGGGATTCGGATGCGAGTCTTTTGGAGACTGGCCGGCGACGCAAACAGCTCGACCGACTAGACCAGGACACATACACATCCATCCGGAGCTTCCCTTCGACGCCACAGCCCCGAGCCGACGTCTCTCGCTGGCCGTCGACGCTCGCGAGCCGGCGACGGACTCTCACGTGGGACGGATCCGTCAAGGTGGTCTCGACGGCGGTCTTGCAGGTTGTTGATGGACAGCAAAGCGCAGACGACTCCGTTGCCATGGAGCAGGCCCACGTCCTCATACACCACCAGAGCTTCTCTTGAGCGGTCCGCGGCTGTTGTCAGCTACAACGGCAGCATGGCTCCCGGCTGCGACACACTGTTTCTTCTGCGAAACAGAACGATTGAAAGCCTGCCATCGGACGAGGGGCTTCTCTAGGCGGGACGAATGCGCTTCGGGAAACGGGGGTTGACCGGCGGAAAGCCCCGTCGCATGATGGAGTCGGAGTTGACGGCACCCTCTTTGGCAAGCTCGAGTTTCTGTTGCTGCCGGAGATATCGCTAGAATATCAAAGTGAAATCCCAGGCTGGGCTCGAACCAGCATCCTTGTTGACGCTGTGCCAACCATCTTGTTGACGTTGCGCCAACGATCTTCATCAAGGACTGGGTCAACTGTCAGGCGTACTGACGACTGGACGGAGACGCTATATACAGCCGGCCTAGCAGACGCCATTTGGCCGTCACATTTTTTCCCGCTTTTCTCTCCCGAGGTTCAAATAGAGCTTCTCGGCACGTTGTGGCCGGCCTTGCTGGGCGGCTGCTGCTTGTGCCGGCTGGTGTGAGCGACACGAGGCCGGCGGCGTCAGAAGACGGTTACGCGCAGATCAGGGTCAGTTTGTAGGGCAGCCTAGCAGTGATTGCTAGCAGTGATTGGAATCGAGTTGGTGTCGTCTGTACGAAGTAGGCTAGACAAACCTTGACCCCTTGATCTGAGGCAGACAGCCAACACTGTGTCTTACACTCTCCTCCCTGGCCTCAAAGATGGCTCTTGTCACGTAAAAAACCTGAGGAGGCGCACAATGGAAGCAGACCCGCCGAAGCCTTGAGTCCATGTGCCGTTGCGAGTCGATAGATGGTCTTGTCACGAGGCCGATGGTCTGTTCACGAGGCCGTCGGTCTCGAGGGTGTGACGAGCCTAAGAAAGGCCATGACCGCCAAGGCTGCAACCGCCAAGGCTCAACCGCCAAGGCTGTGACCGCCATGAAACACTGGTTCACAACAAGGAGAAGTTGTCCGACCGCGCGTGCCTGCCAAAAGACTCTCGGGTCGTCTATACTCTTCTCGGGACTCATCGAGGGAGACGTGCGGAAAAGCATGCCGGCATCAACCGGCCCCCCTGGGTGTTCCAGGACCCCCTACCCGAGCTGGACAAGATGCGGGACGGGACGAGACTTGGGTCATTGGGCTTGTTCTGATATCGACTCTTCCCCTACTTGAAGGGCTGCTGGACCTTCAACATGGTCAGACACGTCGTCGGAGCCAATCTCGATGAATGCGCCGAACCCGAAGACGCC
This sequence comes from Ophiocordyceps sinensis, assembly GCA_012934285.1. NCBI lineage: Eukaryota > Fungi > Ascomycota > Sordariomycetes > Hypocreales > Ophiocordycipitaceae > Ophiocordyceps > Ophiocordyceps sinensis. The sequence goes on from JAAVMX010000005.1 coordinate 13,923,655, forward strand.
CCGGTCCTTGGCATAGGAACTCGGAACTCGGAACACGCAAAGGGCCTCGACGATAAAGCGAGGGATCCGGGCAAACGCTCGCCATGGAGCTCGACGTGCCGCGGACTCCCAGGCCCGAGAGGGACAAGACGCGTGCGAGGCGACAGGTGCCGAGAAGCTTGAGCCACCCAAGCTCGCAAACGCGGAAAATGGGCCCCAGCTATAGCCTGTTTCCCCCACCAGAGAAGCCGTTGCCGCCTCTGCCCCTTTTCGTGGACGGGGCAAAGCGCTCCGTCTCGGCCCCGGCTGTCTCGCTCGACAAGCTGCGGGCGAGGGCAGACAGCGTCTCCCAGTCCTCGACAACCAGCCTAGACCCCAGTGCCTCTGCATACTCACTCTCGGCCTCGGACAGAGCCCTGGATTGGCTCGGCTTCGGGCCGCCCTCGTCGAAGCCTCGTCGGACGGCGTCGAAGCCTCTGACGGCGTCGAAGCCTCTGACGGCGTCGAAGCCCCTGACGGCGTCGAAGCCTCCTCTGACCGCATCGAAGCCTCCTCTGACCGCGTCGAAGCCTCCTCTGACCGCGTCGAAGCCTCCTCTGACCGCGTCAAAGCCGCCCTCGCCGGAGCCCCCTCAGACGGCGTCGTCGGCGCTGCAGCTCGGCTTCCAAAGACTCCTCGTGTCCGACGACAAGCGCCAAGGCGCCGTCCATTTCCTGGACTCGTGCGCCGTCCCCCGCACCGCGGCGAGCAAGCACGGCAAGGACACCATCAGGATCTGGAACCTCGACCAGGGGACGCTTCAGGGCGTCATCAAGTTCCCCGCCTACACCGAGGCACAGACCCGGTCCCGAGACTACCTGATCCGAAGCCACTCCATCATATCCGAGTCGTTGAGCCTGATGGCCGTCACGACGCGGTTCGGCAGGACCATTAGCGTCTGGAACTGGAAGCGGAGGAAGTGTCTGCAGACCATCGCCGACGCCGACCGCTGGACCGCCGGGAGGAGCCAGGGGTGCGGCGCCGACTGCAGTTCCCTGGCCGTCTATCGCGCGGCCACCAACTCGATAAGCCTCCACAGCCTCGGCCCGGACATGAAGAGGCTGGTCGAGCAGCCGGCCGTGGACCTCGTCAAGGCAGGGCTCCCGTTTGTGCCCCAGTACCCGGAGCTTGCGCTGTCGACGGCCCTGCTGGTCGTGGCCGCGGGTCCCCGGCCGCCAAAGGCAGGGCATCCGCCGCCCGAGAAGGAGACGCTGCTGGCGGCTTGGGAGACGCGCAGGGACGGCGGGCTCTCGCAGAAGCCCTACAAGGTGGTCCGGCCGTGGCAGCACGAGGATATTAGCACCGCCGTGCCGTGCCAGCTCGCCGTGTGCGGCAGCCTGTCCGTGTCTGTATGGATCCCGGCCAGCTTCCAGGCCGCGCCGGCCCCCGGAGGCCGAGGATACAACCTGGCCCACGTACCCGTCAGGAACCGCCACGTCCTGGTCTGGGACATTGCGGCCTCGTGCACGTGGACGTTTGCCATCCCCAACTGCCTGGCGAGCATCTCTCCAGACTGCCGCTACGTCGCGTACTGCCACGCGAGCGGAGCGGGAATCGGGGCGAGGGGGTGCCTGTCCATAGTCGACGTCAGCGACGGCCACGAGGTCTGGAGCTGGCCCGACAAGGACGCCCTGGCCGTGAACAGCGGGCCGCGGCCGGGCTTTGAGCAGTTTGAGGACCTCGGGAGCGTGAGCGAGCTCGCCTTTTCGGCCGACGGCACGGTCCTGATGGTGGGTGACGGGTCGGGACGCATTGGCATATATGGCATCGGGCACAAGGTTGTATCGCGTGGACGGTTGGTCTAGCAGTTGCTCTGCCGACACTATCACGGGGAGCAGTAAGTTGGCGTCATCAAAGGTCTAGAGGAAATTCTGTAGTTAATGGATGACGTGGAACTCAAGTCACGTGCGAGACGGGATGTACGGCAAAAATTAACAGTAACCCCTGGCGGGACTCGAACCCGCAATCCCCAGATTGGAAGTTTCATAAGTAGAAGTCTGATGCGCTACCATTGCGCCACAGGGGCTTATCCGAGAACGAGAAATACTTTACTATAGCCATCTAAAAGGAGCTTTCCATTAGACAATCACATATAAGTCGGCGGTAAAGGCGCAAGAGCCTACAAGGGTCACTTATGTTATACCTCTCGAATTCAAGGACTCTATTATAGTGTAAGCCTTTTTACTACGGCAGCCTCTAGTACATCTCAATGACTGTTGGGGCATTCTGCAGCTCATTGTGCGGCCCCCCAACCACGGCAGCATTCACAAAGGTGGTCGTCTTCTCTTGGCCCGGGCCTCTCAAAACACGCTCGACTCTGGCCCACGCAATCACAATGGCCATGCCGACGAGACTCGCCCATCCAGCCCATCCCGTCATCACCTCTTCATACGTCCTCTGCACGCCATCCAGCACCACATCCTCACGCCCGTACGACGCATGGATGTGGCCAAAGACATGAAGACGAGGCCGGATGCGGTAAACTTCCTCGGCCAGGTACGGACACCCAGCACGGTGAAAATCGCGCCTGTCGAGGTGCAGGTACGGCGGGCCATGGGTGACGACAATGTGCGGCGTTATGTCTGCAGATGCAAACACGTCCTCCCAATGCCGGGAGTTGCTCGGAAGGTATTGGAACGCCGAGATTCCGTACTGCGGCGTCCAGGGGCTGCCGAAGATTGTGAGGCTGGTGATGGCGGCGTCCTCGGTGCGACCCACTTGGCCTTGCTCGCTCGGGGGGAACTCGAGGCTGACGGCCGAGTCTTGCAGGTAAATGACGCTTCCCCAGTCAAGATCCTGCTTGCCATGTGTCTGCCCATAGCGCCGCTCCGGGTACTTGTCGAGAAATGCATCGTCGAGCAGGACATCGTGATTGCCCGCAACAAAGACCTTGTATGGATGAGGCTGCGACGACAGCCACGTCAAGCCGTCTTGCATTTCCTGGAACGAGCCATTCTCGGTGAGATCGCCGGCGTGAATCAGGACGTCTCCCAATGGTACCTTTGGCTGCCTGTTGTGCGTGTCGGAGATGCAGACAATGCGAAGCGGACATGTCTCTGGCCTTGTGGTGGGTGGAGCGGCGCCTTTGTGGGCTCTGATGAGGGCACTGGCGACTCTGCGCCTGCCATGGCCGCGCGTTTTGATGCTTGTCAGAGGCTGGATCGCGGGAGACATTGGGAAGCAAAGCGAAGCGGAGAGCGATGTTTCATCGATTTACCCCCTGCCAGGGGGGGGGGAGCGGGGGAGAAGTCGACCAATAAGAAGGACTCTTTAAGATGGACGAATCAAAAGGCCGGAAAGATTGTTGGGAAAAAATTCAATGTCATTCAATGCGGAAGCTAATTAAGTTGGGATATGACAGCCAAGGGGTACTAGAGCCTTTTGGCCCATGGTTCCTCGAGGCATGGTTCCTCGAGGCATCGCACCTCGAGGCATCGTTCCTCGAGGCAAAGCACCCGACCTGGACCTCCTAAAACAATATCGAATCTATCGTTGCATCCTACTTGTAACGCTTGTTTGCTAGCCTTATTGCCAAAATGAAGATTTCAACCACCATCCTCACTGTTCTTGTTGGGCTGGTTACAGCTGGTCCGCTAGCAGACAAAACGATGACGCGGCGAGTAAGTGTATAGCAAGGTCACATGAAGCAAATGGCCTGTCCTAGCGACTGGCCAGGCTGGTTCTCGGTAGAACACTGACTTGATTTCACGGGCAACTATAGCAAGGAATTCAGGGCGCTATTGAGGGGGCGTGGGAGGCCGACACAAGGAGTCGTCTGCCTCGAGAAACCAGTCAAGAGTGAAGAAGACGTAAGTAGGCTCTTTCCACTACTGACGAGCAGGCTCATTGAGCGGCGCGCTGACAGGCTGACACTGGCGACGATAGTGTCAAGGTGATGGGGTAAGTCGACTCTTTCCACTATCAACAAGGCCTTGTACCTACGGCGCGCCGATTCTACTTGCGACTACTTCGTACAGTGTATACTTGACGGAATACGTTATAAATGACTATTCTTACACTGCAATTGCTACACCATTTGGCCCTCTACTCGTGAATCGACTCACTTATACTACCGTCATCGCGACCTGTTCAGAGTCGACAGGCCCGAGATGACGCTTTCCCTCCAACTCCAGAGGCCGGCCAGCGTCGCCCCCGGGCCGAAGACGACGTGGCCGCAAATAAAGGCCAGACCCGACACGGCCGCGTCCTTGCTGGTCACATGGCCGAGCCGTCGAAGATGCCAAATGGCATACAGGCCTTGGCCGACGAAGCCGACTGCAGCAAAACCCATGTCGTACCTGGAAATCCATGGTGTCTCTGGGAAGACTTGTCCCTTGTTGAGTTGTCCCTTGTTGAGGACTTTGAATGGACTCGGCGTGGCGAGAAGCAGCTTCGCGAGCGACACGTCCGGGTGCGAGCACGAATAGCCAAGCGTTGCCAGGTACACGGTGGCCTGCACGGCAAAGGCGTAATGATACACCGACTTGAGAATGGGCACATCGTCGTCCTTGTACCGATCTAACGGCGAGTCGCTCTGTTGCCGGTGTTGCTTCTCCTGTACGACGTCCGTCTGTTGCGTGCCGTCTCTCCTGCGTTGCCGCCGCCGTTTCAGGCCCGACGAGAGCATCGCCGTCGTGGCCGAGAATACCAGGGGGGAAGAGCGCCAGAAGTCGGTGTCTTTGGCCAGGGCGAGCATCATGACTGCCGGGATCACGAATGCGAGTATGAGTGCCGGCATCAAGGCCCGAGCGACATCTGGCCCGACAAAGCGGCCCGCTGGATGCTGAAAAGATTGAAGAGAGGCCAGGACGGCATACAGCGGCGCAATCCTCCCGACTCCCAACACCTGCATGGCCGACAAGTAGAGGCTGGGGAGGGAGAGCAGCGTGCCGTGATTGCCGACCCGGTACCCTTCGACCGTGTAGATGAGCAGAGGCGAGACGAGCTGGGACAAGGCGTATACGATGTGGATGACGCCGGGATCCGTGCCGAGGGCTGTGCCTTGGCGGATGACGCTCAGGGGCGCATCTCCAAGGCGAGTCTTGATGGGCTCGAGCTGGCCCCAACGATTCAATGGTTCCCCCAAAGGTCTCGTCGAGACGCTCGTCGAGAGGAGCAGCGCCAGGCCCATGCCCGAAGCCAAGGCCGCCCGCACGCACCAGGAGAGCAGCGGCTTCACGGGCCGCCCGGGCAGCTCGTGGTCGAAGGGTATGGCCCGCGGACGACGAGGGACGGGGAGATGCTTCAGCCGCGACCCGCCGACAAAGTGGGAGGCCATCTTGTCCAGGAAGCTCTCGCCGCCGACCAGCGGCACGAGGAGCCGCATGAAGACGGTCGAGGCGAGGGGGTTCTCGAAGGCGTAGAGGGCCTGGACGGCGTGAGACTCGGCGACGAAGGCCTTGGCGCGGTCGTGGCGAGCGCGTTGCATCTCGCGGCCGACGGACTCCATGTCGCCGACGTCGTCGCCGCGCCTGGACAGCAGGGCGTTGACGAGCTCGGCGGCCGTCTCGATGGCGCCGTTGCCGCCCATTCCGCTGATGGGATTCGGCTGCGCTCAAGTCAGCGGTCGTCGTCTTGGACGGTGGTCTTGGACGGTCGAGTCGACAGTCTTGACAGTCGTCTTAGTCGTCCAAGTCGTCTTAGTCGTCTTGGACGGTCCCACGCACCTTGTGTGCCGAGTCGCCCACGAGCACGACTCGGCCAGAGAACCACCTATCAAAGACGACCTCGTGCAGGGGCGTCAGCGTCGACGTGATGCGCTTGGCGTACATCTGGCCAAAGGTGAGGCCCTCCATGATGGGCAGATGGGCGTATCTGCGCACCAGACGCGCCTCGTCCTCCTTGCCGTACCGCGGGATATCCTTGCCCAACTTGACGTCCGGCAGCCTGTCGAACATGAACCAGTAGCAGCGCCGCTCCGGCCCGGACACGACCAGGAACGAGTGCCCGCGGCCCGTGGTGAAGCACTGGTCGCCGTCGGGCCAGCCGTCGACGTCTTGGGCGATGCCGAAGCTGCACCGGTAGTGGCACGAAACGCCGTCTTCCTCGCCCGACGACGGACTTCCGGAGGCCTCCGTCCCGGCCAGCCGCCGCATCTCGCGCCGGACCGTGCTGTGGATCCCGTCGGCCCCCACAACCACGTCGCCCGTGACCGAGTCGCCGTCCGCCGTCCACACCCGAACGCCGTCGTCGAGCTGCTCGATGCTGTCCACCCTCTTCCGCACCAAGACCTTGTCCTTGTGCCGCAGCTGCTTGTACAGGACCTGCAGCAGCCACTGTCGGTCAAAGAAGAGCATGGGATAACCGTGCCTGGCGGTCCCGTCAGCGAGGGCCACGAGAAGCCTAGGCGGGGGACATACCGCTTCTCGAGGTGGCCGACCAGATCCTCGGTGCAGGCGACGGACCTGCCCTCGGGGGTGCGGACGTGCGCGTTTCTGATGCCCTGAGCCACCGCCCGGAGCGGCTCGTAGCAGCCGAGTTGGTCGAGGATGAGCAGGCCGTTGGGCATCAGGCCGATGCTCGCACCCACGGGAGGCGCCATGTCGTCGTGGGCTTCCAGGAGCACGTAGTCCATGTCGACGCTTTGCAGCATGTTTGCGAGACTGAGGCCGGCCACGCCACCGCCGGCGATGATGACTCTAAAGGGGCGCTTGGGCGTCATGGCGAGGTGCTGACTGGAGACGGAGAGAGACAAGGTGGCACGAGAAACGTCTTGAGTAGGGTCGGGATGTCTTATACTGTCGAGCCCGTGCAAGATGTCTCCGAGGCCGTGGCTTCAAGGACTGTCGGAGCCTGCAGGTCCCCGAATTTGGCTTCTGGAGAAGAGAGGTGGCGGAAAAGGTGAAACAATGGCGAGAACGCAAGACGCCGACTACCCGTTGGGAACCAAGTGTCTTTAAGTGACCAAGACACCTAGTTTCAAACGGGTATACGGAGTCAACGCGACGTTGGCCGGCCTCCGGGCACCCGGACAATGCCGAGACAGAGGACTCGAAGGACAGGACAGGAGGACTTTGACCGCCGGCGATACGGAACAAGACGGCGAGGTGGCATTCGGTCTTCGGGCTCGAGTCGAGGCCCGAGAAGCCCCGAGCACCGCGGGGGAAGTGCCGAGACCCCGATCGTCAGACGGACCCCGACTCACACAGAGTACGAATACGAATAGGGCCAATGACACCTGAATATGTATGTATGTACTCCCATCATTGGGGTGCCCCTATTTTGGTGTACATGCGTTCACTCATTCAGTCCGCCAGGCATCAAAACATGCAAGAGCCAGGACATCTGAATTGGTACCGAGCAGCGGCTGTGGTTCGTAGGCCTTTTGGTTTTTCTTTTCCCCTCTTGGCGCGCTTCTATATTTAGGAGGCTCCCTGGTCTGTTCCCTGACCGTCATCAAACATTGGCCGGCAAGAAGCAAAGAATAAGCTTAAATTGTTGAGCGTCACTCGTGTCTGTTTCTCCTTGCTTACTGGCGTGGTCCTGTCACCCTTTTATTCAAATCCAAGGCCATTTCTCCACGGACGTCCCAGAGGTCCATCGCCATGTATGCGGACGTTCTAGAGGTCCATCGCCATGTGCGATTCTGGACAGTCTACGAATACAAAGACAATATGTCGTACAGTTCCAAGCCGTCACCAAGCATCTCCCATGACATGTTGGTGTCGACCGGCTCTCGCAGCTAGCGGCTGATCATCTTCCCTGCAGGAGCCAACAGTGGTTGCTTCTTCCGTTCTTGGCTCCGACGGCGAGGCTTCCGTCGAGGCCCATCCAGCGCCCTTTGGGAGTCATACGAGCCTTGGCAAGGCACGGAGCGATTCACTCTACGATTGCAATTGGCGCGAGACGGGGCTGGCTTTGGACTATTGCTTCAGCTCTTACAGCCTCACGGATATGGTGGTTTGGGAAAAGTAAACACCCTCCCTCTACCCGACTATAACAGCTCTCTACGACTATATAAGGATCAGATTCCTCCACGACACTTTCTCGGCATCACTCACACCACCACTCACTTCCACATCAACACTTCTTTCAGCAACACTTCTTCCAGCACTCTTGCCACTCTTCTCTTCACTCCCGTCAATATGCTCTTCACCAACATCTTTGCCCTCGCCTTTGCCACGCTTGTGGCTGCCGAGACCGCCGAGGTCCAGCACGAGGCCCGCGACAACTACGCGGTGAGCACGGCCATGACTTTCCTGGACTTTGCCTGTCACGGCCATGACTTTCCAGGACTTTCCCGTTGACACCAGAGACAGGCCACGCTGTACAGCCAGCCAAACTTCCACGGCGCCTCCCGCCGTGTCGACCGAGGACGATGCTACGACCTCGGCCGCCCTCTGTAAGTGACGGACCTTTTGAAGCCGCCCCTTTTCAAGCTTCATAATCAACGTCTGTGATGCTCACACCCACAACAGTCGTGGCGACGTCCAGTCCATCCGAGTCGACCGCGGCGATGACTGCTTTCTCTACGAGTGCGTGCCGGCCCCGTCCATGTGCCGTCGAGGAGCTCGTGCTGACGTGGCTCAACAGGGGCGAGCGCTGCAACGGTCGCCGAACCAGGTACGCCAACAGCGAACGCCGCGTCCGGGACCGCCGTGTCCGTTCCGTCCGCTGCGTCCGTGACCGCCGCCATTAGCGGGACGGCATGGATGGAAAGGGGGGGCTGTGGACGGGGATATTTTCATTCTAGGTGACGGACTTGACAGGTACGTTTGGAAACAATGTATATAAGTAAAGCAAAGCTTGCCTACCAGAATCGCAACAATGGACAAAGAACATGGCGTCAGTCGACAGAAGACCCTATTTGCTACGTGAGTATGTCTACCAAACGGATGTTATTTACGTCAAAGACTTCAAGGTTTGTCTTGGTTGTACCGCTAGCATCAATTGCTGTTTTCCGAGACATTTACCGCGTCCGTAGGCAGGCTCGCCATTAGAAATTCATACTCCCGGCCATTGACCGAGGAACCTCAAGCTGCCGCATCAAGCCACCGTCTCCCTTGCGCCAATCCTACGAATACACGTCTCTTCCATCTTGCATGGTCCCGCGTGACACAAATTACGGCATATAAGGGTGGCGTTTTATTATAAATATCCATGACACGTCATCCAGCACGCAGTGGCTTGCTTGGTCGAGTTGGCTATAAAGGCAGTCATGTCTCGGGCATATAGCCATCTGCCTGCTTCCGAGTACAGCCACCGGATCCCGAAGCAGGAGACAGTATGAAGGTCGGCGGAACCCTCGTTGGCATCTCGGCCCTGTGTGGCGCCCTTGGTCCAACTCGTCTCCTCGGAACCCTCCAAGATGCCCTCGGCTCGGGAGACAGGAATAAAGTCCTCGGCCTGCTGGAGGGGCTGAGGCCTGCAGCGCCCGCGAGTGTGGAAGAGGCTTCTCGAATCGTGCAGGCGGCTGCAGTGACGACGCCCAATATTGTCGAGTACGGTGCGCAGCTGCTCGCGAATGGCGTCAAGTCGGAATCTGTGGGAAGCCTGTTTGACCATGCAAGTGGCCTGGGCCCGCCGGAAAACGGCCACGACAATGAGTGAGTCGTGACAATCAAAGTTATAGGCGAGGACCGAGCAGCCTGACGAGTTCTCCCCAGAAACCCCAATCCTCCCCGGCCCGTGTATCCCAAGGCCGGGGGCTGCGATGCCCCCTACTCCGTGTCCGAGTCGAGTCTTCGCTCTGCCATCTTCATCCCCGAGACCTTCACCTACGGCGCGAAGCCACCCGTTGTTCTGTTTCCCGGAACGGGACTCACGGGCTACGTCAGCTTCAGGGGCAACTTCATCCCCTTGCTCACCGGCGTTGAATGGGCCGATCCTGTATGGGTCAACGTGCCTGGCCTCTTGCTCGAGGACGTGCAGGTCAACGCCGAATACGCAGCCTACGCTCTCAACTACATTGCATCCCTCACGAGCCGCAACGTCTCCATCATTGCGTGGTCTCAGGGCAACATCGACTCGCAGTGGGCGTTCAAGCACTGGCCGTCGACCCGCCGAACCACGTCTGATCACGTTGCCATAAGCGCCGACTACAAGGGCACAGTCATCGCCAACGTCGCCGACATGTCGGGAATCACAAACGACGCGAGCCTGGTCCAGCAAGAGGCGGGAAGCGACTTGCTGGCGACTCTGCGCTCCAACGGGGGAGACTCAGGCTACGTCCCCACGACGAGCGTCTACTCGGGCTTCTTGGACGAAATCGTGCAGCCTCAGTCTGGCCCCGGCGCCTCGGCCTTCCTACTCGATGCGCGAGGCGTCGGAGTGACCAACGCCGAGGCCCAAGTCGTGTGCCGCGGCCAGCCCGGCGGCGGCTTCTACTCGCACGGGGGCCTGCTGGCAAGCTCGCTCGCCATTGCGCTGGCCAAAGATGCGCTCACCAACGAGGGACCGGGTGAGGTGTCGAGATTGGACCTGGCCGACGTCTGCGGCGCCTACTTGGCACCGGGGCTTGGATTGCGCGAGTTTCTGGTTACCGGGGAGGCGGTCATCATCGGTCTCCTGGCTAGTGTACTACACCTGCCCAAGGTCGCGGTCGAGCCTCGTATCAAGGAGTACGCGACAAGGGTGGACAACTGCTCCTAGTATAGAGGTAGTAACAGTCGCGTCAACAGTCGTCAACAGTCGTCAACAGTCGTCAACAGTCGTCAATAGTCGTCAACAGTCGTCAACAGTCGTCAACAGTCGTCAACAGTCGTCAACAGTCGGCATACTTGGCCAGGGCCCGCCACATGTCCCCCCATCGACCGTCGTGCCACGTCTGAAGCTGGGCCAGATCCCCAGGCGGCAGTGTCTCGTGCGCATAGCCCAGCCATCCGCCCACAATGAGATCGGCGTACGTGGGCTGCTGTCCAGACAAAAAGGGCCCTCGGCCCTCGTAAGAGTAGTACGCGACTAGCTCGCCGAGTGCCGCCTCGAGCTCGGCCAACATTTCTGTCCTCTGCTCCCCCCGCACAGTCAAGTCGTCCCATTTCATCATTCGGCCCTTGTCGGGAGGGCCAAACGACTGTCCCCTGCTTACAAAGATCTGGCGACAGGCGTCGGCATTGTCTGGGTTGAGCGGCGTGCCGTGGACAAAGAGCCTGACGGAGCAGGAGAAGAGTTGATCGACCCGGTCGTTCCAAGCCTTGATGACGCCAGCCGTGCCGTGGGGGATGAGCCGAGGGCCATCCGGGTACTTGTCGTCTAGGTATAGGGCCATGTCGAACGAGTCGCCGACGTACTGCTCGGTGGCGCCGTCGTAGAGAATCGGCAGGGTGTGAAAGTCGCTGCCATTGGGGAATTTGCGAGACGCGGGGACGCCGAGGGCCTCTCGGGTCGATGCCACATCCGGGTACTCGACCCAGGCCGTGGTGTAGGATGCAGCCTTGAAGTTGAGGGCAAGTCTGCCGAGGGCTGAGCGTCAGCAGATGCGGCGGCCGAGGCTCGGTCAGCTGTTTCGTACCTGGCCTTGAACGGATTTGGAGCAAACGTCCTCTTGGGAGGAGCAGAAGCAATGTCGTAGAAGACAATCGACGGCTGTTGCGGGTTCATGGTGGATGATGATGGCAGAGGAGGGTCTGACCAGAGGGTGCGGGGGAGTGGGCGTCTTTAATAGAGGACACTTAGTGCCCCAACGGGTAAGCACCAAGTGAAGATGACGGCATTACCTCGCATATATTCGTACACACCTATGAACCCATGGTAATGGACATGGCAGCGTCAAAGTCGTGGCCCCCCTTGTTCGTCCTGCTCCCGTCAGTCATACACGGGAGCACGTAGCCCCGCTGGTTAGCCACCAGCCTGATGCCGCTGGGCAGAGAAAAGTCGGTCGAGTAATGCGTGTGACCAAAGACCCAGACGCTGACGCCGCCCCAGCCCTCTTGGGCCAGCAGGTCGGTCGCGAATGCCGACGACCACGGATTGTCCGAGTGGCCGGGCTGCGAAGTGCCCTCTAGGCAGGGGGCGTGGTGCGTCGCCACCAGCAGCAGCCTGCCCCGGGCCAGCGAAACCTGGTGCCGGAGCCAGGCCACCTCGTCGGCGTGGACCTCGTTGTGCTTCCGTGCGGTCCACGCGCCCATCTTCTTGAAGTCGTTGACCTTGGCTTCGACGACGCCACGGGCCTCGTCGGAAATGGCCGACCACAGCGTGCAGCCCAGGATGGTCAGGTTGGAGTCCGGGTCGTCCCAGCGCGTCTTGTTCAGGACGACGACGGTGTCGGCCAGCGAGGGCTCGCGCGAGAGGCGCCGCGCCGCGTCCAGCCCGGAGCCGTGGTCCAAGCCGTAGAACTCGTGGTTTCCCAGCACCAGAAACACCTTTCGGTAGCGAGGGGCCAGCCCTTGGAGGAAGCCGAGGTATCCGTCGTAGTCGAGGAGCCTGCCGATGTCGCCCGCCAATAGCAGAAACGGCGCAGTCACGCCAAAAGAAAACGTCGAGTATTGCTGACCGACCTCGAGGTGCAAGTCGGACATGACCTGCAGCCGGAGGCGGTGGGACGAGCGAAGCCGCCTCGCGAGGGCCTTGAGGAGAGAAGGCATTTATCGAGTCACGCTGCCATCGGATGAACCCGTACCTTGGAGCTGTCCGGCTCTTCTAATATTCCGACGCCGGCCCCCTCCTTCTATCGCCTGGTCAATTCGAGCATCGCACTCCCATCGACCAGACTCTCGCCATGGACTTGACGCCCACCAGAGTCATCTCCCACCTCCTGAGGCACCATGGCATTCCCATGGTTGTTGCCGGGGAGCTCGTCCTCAACTATTACAATGTGCCGCGCGTCTGCCATGTCCGTCACTTGCCGTTCTATGCATTCGTTCAATTGAACTGACAAGGCGCAGGATATCGAGATTTGCGTGCCCCAGTCATGCTCCCTCGAAGCAGCGCGTCTCTTGTGCTCAACAAGCCTATTTGAGCCTTGCCAACTAGACCAACAAGCCCTGGACAATTACACAGAGTATAAACGTGGTTTGCCACGCGTGCGAACCACCGACTGGGTCAACCCCCCACAGGCTGCCGTCATTCTCCCAGCCTCTCTCTACGGCTTGGACCCCATTGAAAAGGTCCTTGTTCCACCCGTTTCCGGCCCCAATATTCACATGAGCAAAGAGCTTGCCCATCTTGAGCGTCGAGACATGACCAGCCTGCCCCTACCTCGTCTTGCTCCGTTTCTCAGGGGTCTGGCCCAGAGATATCTGGACTCGCAGGACGACATGGCCATGATTGCCGTCGAGCAGCTCGTTGACGGCCTGAATCTCGACGAGGCCTGGGTGCAGAGGAACCTTGCAGGCTCGAGCCCCGCACTTTTCGCCCTCGTCATGAAGCAAGTAGCCAACAAAGCCTCGAGGATAGATTACGTCTCCGATAACAAAGTCACCTGCTTCATCGGCCATCAAGCAGAAGCCGACGCTGTGCGGCTGATTCCTGGCTTCGAATGAGCCTTGAGGAATCATGGTTAGCCCAGACTAATATCGTGCGTCGGGCATACTTCCTTTCCCGGCCTACTTGCAAGTCGGATGCACGTCATGTACTTTTCCCTACATCATTCACAAGAGGCGTTGGTCCTCGGCATGCATGAGGAGTCATGAACTAGTCTTGCTGCAGCAACCAAGGCTTGTTATTGGTATTCCCTGTTCCGATATCACCTCGGGTTAGAGGGTTAGACCGTCTCCGCTCCATGGGAAAAGAGCACCAGAGCATGTGTTATCCTCCAAGCGGTCACCAACGTTCCTGCATCAATCCATCTCACCAGCTCCTAAAAATCCGTCGACCGCCATGATCCAAGCACGCTTGAATGACGCAGCCATCGCTTTGCATCGCGTCTTGGACACAGCGCACGTTAACTTTGGCATCTTTGGCGGTTATGCCATTGGCGCTCTTGGAGGAGTCCGCGAGAGCAAGGATATCGACTGTCTGGCATCAGTCTCCAAAGACGAAATCATGGAGATACTCGACCGCAAGCAGGGCTTCCAAGCAATCCCGCAGAGTCGTCAGGACTACGTGGCCTTCTTTTGGTCTGACAAGCCTGACAGAAGCCACGCCGTCTTGGTTGAGATATTCTGCGAGAGGTTCCCCGGTCAGAGGCTGTTCCTCAATATGCTTCTCTAAGCGCGCGGCTGCTGAATCCGTTACCCAGGATCGAGATACTCCATGGACAATGTGCCGCGTAGTGCCGTCGTCATCGAAGGACTCGCCCTCGGCCAAGACATATCCTACTTCCTCGATCCCTTCCATTTGTTCAAAGGCAAGCTTCGCGCTGCTGCAACGCGGGCCAAGTTCCATGATTCGGCGGATCTAAGAATGCTTGCGGGCAAGTACGAGCCCGTCATCAAGTCGCGCGCCGGCGAGCTCGATCTTGGGTACGTGGGACTCGCCATCAAGCGTTATGTTGAGCTGGAGCGGCTATTCGACCGTCTTGGGGTTGATATACAAAGGGCCAAGGGCATGATGAAAGATTGCGACTTGAGCAAGCTTCCTGCCCCGACTGTGGGCGATGTGCAGCGTGGTATACTCGGGTAGAGCTGCTTTGTGCGGCTCTACATGCTGGCATTTGCATGTGCAGATGTATGCATTCCTAGTTGTCGATGGGGGTTGAGTATTGGTGAGCAACTTGGAGATGCAAGCCGCACAGGCTATACTCGGAGAAGAGTTTCTGGTATGTTGGATGTTGGTTACTGTCTATATAGCAGCCGTATGCTTCGTCTTGCGTAAAAGTTGACATTTAGGACGACCACTCACCAATTCCTCACTCTCTAGATGCCTTTCAATATCGCCTCAACCTACTCTCGGGATGTTTCATGACATGGTAGCTACAGCATCGACGCTTAAATAGGCATCCGTCACAGCCAACGTTAATTTCTTGTAATTTATATGAAGTTACGTCCTTCAGATCAGCACCATCTTTAGCAGCGCTGTCCCTGTTAGCAGGATATACATACATACTAGTTCTTGCTGTGGGGGGCAGTCGAAGGGGGTCTGGACACGGTCCACCGCATGTCTCCTCTTTAATAAAGCTCGCATAATACCTAGTGACCGCTCTTTGTGGACAATGCCATGATTCCAGTGTTGACAAATAAGTACCCTGTAACTCGTACAGTACCGACGTATGTAAATGCTATTCCGAATGGCGTAACAGGGTGACATCTAAGAGCATAGTGGAAGAGGGATAAAGGGGGCTTTACAATTAGAACAACACAACGTTGCATGCCATCTAGCCATGGGAGGTCCTTGGTCCTCATGCAAGGCCTCACTGTGGCACCTCTTATGCCCTGAGGAGCCTTCCGGGGTCTTCCCTTGCCACTCTTCGGCTGATACTAACGACGGTGGGAAAGTACGCCGTTCTTGGCACAGTCTTGAATGCATAAACGAGTAATATGGCATGGATTTCAGCTCTCGCGACTCGTGATAAACCCAAAGTCATTTAACATGTAAATGCAAAGACCCACATGGACGAGGATGGGCATCCGCGTTCCTTGCCGAAGCTTGATTATCCCGCTACTAGTATCCGAAATGACGACAAACCGCATCGGCCAGGTCCGGTTGCTGTTGTTTATAAAGGACACGCTCCTCTGTCCGAAGAGAAGGGCCATCCGCATCTACATTGCTGATAATTGACCGCCCTAGGTCCCTCAGGCCGTTACACTCGTTTGGTCTCTCATCTCATCTTTTCGTCTCATCTTTTCGTCTTATATCTTCGTCTCATCTCTTCGGCTCATCTCTTCGTCGTCACAAGCCATAATGTTCTCCAAACTGGCCGTCGTCGTCGGCCTCGTCGCCGCGCTACATGCACAGAGCGCCGTCGCCGCCACGCCGGAGAAGCCCGGCGTCACCGGCCTTCTCGACAACTACCCGGCCGACCACGCCGTCCAACTTCCCGGGTTCGAGGGCATCCAGGACGATCGCTGCACGCCCTCGGGCCCCAACATCCGCTGGAACCAGACCTACTTCCCCTGCCGCTACACGCGTGAGCTCGACATGAAATGTGCCGCCTTTGTCCCCGTGGACGCCTCGGACGCCGTCAAGCAAACGGCGTGGGAGGAGCAGCGCCAGTGCCTGTGCGTCCGAAACCCCGACTACTTTGACGTTGCCGGCGAGGGCTGCGTCGGCTGCAAGAAGGCCTATCGGCTCGAGAGCGAGGGCAACTTCAAGCAGTACATCAGTCTCTTCAAGGAGCTCGAGGGCAACGGCTACTGCAAGGTCGAGGGCCGCCTCACGGGCGACTATGCCAAGTACTACGCCGATCTGGCCCCCAAGTACCCGGCCGACTACTCCAACATGCCTGAGCCGCTGCCGGCCAAGTCCATCGCCGTCGAGGACTACTGGACGCCTCGGGACCAGAAGAAGGCTCCCGCACAGCCCGCTCCCCAGGGAAACACGTCTGCAAACGGCACTGCCAACCTGCCGCCCGCCACCATCATCACGATAGGTAAAGTCAACATGGCGCCGGAAACCAACAGCTCCAAGTTTGGCTCCAACACCCAGCAGACGGCCGTCTTTGCCGTGACCATTGTCAACGTACGCATTACGGCCAATGACAAGGAGCGCAAGTTCCAAGTCGAGGCCCCGAAGCCCAAACTCTACGCCATCTCCATCAGCACCCAGGTGTCCATCAAGGCTGACGTCGACTTTTCTGCCTGCGACTGCGCCAAGCCCCTCGTCCCCAAGGGCAGCCGGGCCGTCATTACCCAGCAGAGCGTGAAGAGTCTTGTCGAGTATAGTGTCAAGGTCGGATATTCCGTGTCCATGGAGCAGCAGCTGTCGCAGCAGAAGCAGTGCTCCGACTGCAAGGGCAATGAGCGGCTCGCAGCTGTCAAGACCGTCGAGACCAAGGCCGGCAACGTCGAGGCCAAGGGCGACACCGTCGTGAACACCAAGGTCAACAAGGTCAACAAGGTCGAGAACATCAAGGTCAACAAGGTCGAGGCCAAGGCCGATGTCGAGACCAAGGCAGATTATTGCTAGATTCGGTGCCCCTTTCATAATGAGGTATACCAGCGAAGCGGCCGGGACCTCGGTTCATGTCTAGTGGCCGGGAACACGTGTGTTTTCTTTCATGTATATTAATCCACTGAATAAACCAAGAGCGAGGACTTTGCATTTCCTTGCCATAAGAATGGGGGGGATTCGCTACGCATGTGGATGAACACGCCGAGTCCCGTGGTTTGAGCCCAATCGTGTTCAACTCGACAATGCATTATGCCAAGCTCCGTAACCCACTCCGCCAAGCAAGACATCATCTCTCCGTACGAGACTAGGGAGACACGGTCTAGATGTAATTCGCATGAAATACACCGCAAGTAATCTTTTCATCTCATGCGTCAATGCCCATGCGGCAATTACTTGTTGATTCCATCTTGTGGGCTGAACCTGGAATGGCCTCACGCCTGATACGGGGCTTCCAGCGGGGCAAGGCCGGTCAGAGCATAAATGACACTACTTTTGCTTGGCTCAATACGAGGCATGTTATCGATGAGGCTTTTAACTCGTCCTGTTTCGATCTGACTCGCGTTTGAAAACAAACAACTGCTGGCTCTTGCCTAGATGGCTTCTCATATCCCCAAACAAAGCTAGGTTCACTGCCTCTCAAAGCTAGGTTCACTGTCTCAAAGCTAGGTTCATCGCCTCACAAGGCAGAAACCCATCGTCATGGCGCCCTTGGCTCTCCTCTCCCTCTTGGCCCTGCAGCTGGCCGGCTCATACGCGGCAACCACAGAAAACGCGTCGACGTGGTGGATGTCGGACATCAAGCGCCAGGGCTCGGTCCCCTTCACCGACGGCCGGGAGAACTACCGGGTGTTCCGCAACGTGGCCGAGTTCGGCGCCAAGGGAGACGGGTCGACGGACGACGCCGCCGCCATCAACCGGGCCATCAGCTCCGGCGGCCGGTGCGGCATGGGCTGCAACTCGTCCACCACCACGCCGGCCATCGTCTACTTCCCGCCCGGGGTCTACGCCATCTCCGACTCCATCCTGCTGTACTACTACACGCACCTGATCGGGGACGCGCGGGATCCGCCCACCATCAAGGTCCGGGCCGACTTTGACAAGGCCTTTGCCGTCGACGGCAACCCCTACGGAGACGACGGCAAGACGTGGTGGAGGAGCCGCGACAACTTCTTCCGTCAGGTCCGCAACTTCAAGATCGACCTCGCCGACGCCGACGGCAAGAACGTCACGGGCATCCACTGGCCCGTCGCCCAGGCCACGTCGCTGCAGAACATCGAGTTCAACATGGCCAAGCATACCGGCGACGGCACCGTCCAGCAGGGCGTCTTCATCGAGGACGGCTCCGGGGGCTTCATGACGGACCTCGTCTTTAATAACGGCAAGTACGGCCTCAACGTCGGCAGCCAGCAGTTCACCACGCGCAACCTGACCTTTAACGGCTGCCAGACGGCCATCCACATGGTCTGGAACTGGCTGTGGACCTTTCACGGAGTCACCATCAACAACAGCGACGTGGGCATCGACATGGCCAGCCGCGACGCGAGCACCGGCGCGCCGTCTGTGGGCTCCGTCTTGCTGCTCGACAGCACCGTTTCCAACACAAAGGTCGCCGTCGCCACCCTCTTCGACCCCGGCCAGACGGGCACAAACGGCACCCTCGTGCTCGACAACGTCGACATGTCGTCCAACGTCGCGGCCGCCGTCAAGAGGGAGGACACGGTCGTGCTGCAGGGCAACCAGCACATCGAGGCCTGGACCCAGGGGCGGTCGTACACGGGCGCCGCGGGCGAGACGGTGCAGGGGCCGGGGCGCGCCGTCCCCAAGCCGGCCGCCCTGACCGACGCCGGCGGCAGGGTGGTGACCAAGAGCAAGCCCCAGTACGAGGACGTTCCCTCGTCGCGCTTCGTGTCGGTCAAGGCGAGGGGCGCCAAGGGCGACGGCGTGGCAGACGACACCCGGGCCATCCAACGAGTCTTCGACTGCCTCGGCGCGGGCGACATCGTCTACTTCGACCACGGCGCGTACCTCGTCACGGACACGGTCCGGGTGCCCAAGGACGTCAAGATTGTCGGCGAGATCTGGCCGCTCATCATGGCCGGGGGCAACGAGACGTTCAAGAACCAGCGGGACCCCAAGCCCGTCTTCCAGATCGGCCGGCCGGGCGACCGGGGCAACGTCGAGATCCAAGACGTCATGTTTGCCACGGCTGGCCCGCAGCCGGGCGCCATCCTCGTCGAGTTCAACGTCGAGGGCGAGACCAAGGCGTCCGCCGGGCTCTTCGACGTCCACTTCCGCGTGGGCGGCGCCGCCGGGACCCACCTGCAGCTCGACCAGTGCCGGAAGACGCCCGACTCGGCCCGGGTCAACCCCGACTGCATCGGCGCCTTCATGCTCATGCACGTCACGCCGTCGGCCGGCCCGTACCTGGAGAACATGTGGATGTGGGTGGCCGACCACGAGTTCGACTCGGTGGACCCCCTGGCGCACCCCGACGACGCCCAGCTGACCGTGTACAACGGCCGCGGCATCCTCATCGAGAGCACAAAGGGCGCCTGGCTCTGGGGCACGGCGTCGGAGCACAACGTGCTCTCCAACTACCAGCTCAACAACGCCCGCGACGTCTACATGGCCTTTGTCCAGGCCGAGACGGCCTACTACCAGGGCCGCATCGACGCCACGCAGCCCTTCGAGACCAACCCGGCCTTTGCGGACCCGGACTTCTCCGAGTGCGCCGCCGAGGGGGCCCCCTGCGCGCGCACGTGGGGCCTGCGCGTCACCAACTCGACGGGCGTCTTCGTCTACGGCGCTGGCCTGTATAACTTCTTCGACAACTACGACCAGGAGTGCGCCAAGACCAACGACTGCCAGCTCAACATGATTGGCGTCGACCGGTCCAGCGTCGCGCTCTTTGGCGTCAGCACAAAGGCCAGCGTCAACATGGTGACGTTGGACGGGAAGCCGGCCGTGCTGGACGCCGACAACCGCAACACATTCTGCGGCACCGTTGCGTCTTTTGGGCTGTAAGTCTTTGGTGGAGGTGCTTCTTTCTGCACCGCGATGTGTCAGCCTTGTTTAACCATTCGTGCGTCGATATCCTTACTAGAGTAGTATACTTGTGCCTTGGGTTGGCATCAAACGAGCGTCGTGGAACCATGTCATTGCACCCCCTTTCCACATCCATCGTGAAACCATGTCACACGCCCAGCTTCGCTACCAGAGCCTCTGCCATGTCCCGCGCGAAGCCCTGGTCATTCACATCTCTCTCGTCCTCGACGACCCTGATGCCGCTCCCCACGAGGCCCTCCCTCAAGACACCAAACAGGGCTTGGTCGGCGTCCGGGTCGGCAAAGACCCCCCCCGGCACCGCCATGATGCTCACGCCGCCCCTTGGAATCCATAGCTCGACCATGTCTGGCCTGGTCGCCCTTCTGAGCTTGGCCAGGATGAACTCGCCGATGCGTTTGCAGTCGCTCGGCGAAGACCTCACGAGGGTCACCATGGGGTTGTGCTCAACCAGCTTGCGGGCCTTGTACTTGTCGGGAACCAAGTCGCGGGGACCGAAATTGGCCATGTCGGTCGCCCCGAGCGAGATGATGGCGGGGATGCCGGCCTCCATGGTCGCGTCCAAACGGCCCTCGCCGGCCGACATGACGCCGCCCATGACCAGGTCGCAGATCTCGGTGGTGGTGAGGTCGACGACGGCGTCGAGCTTGCCGTCGCGCACGAGGCCCTCCATGGCTCTGCCGCCTTGGCCGGTGGCGTGAAACACAAATGTCTCGACGGGGTTCTTGGACTCGAGGTGGCGCCTGACGGCATCCGCACCCGGGGTCGTGACGCCAAACATGGTGATTCCCACCCGCTTCTTGGGCGCCGACGGTGGCTGCCGGGCCGGACTGCGACGGCAGGCCGCGTAGGCCACTGCTGCGGCCCCGATGGCGGCACCCGCGTTCCTGAAGACGTCTCGGAGGATTTGGTTGAGGCCGGCCACGTCGACGACTGGGTTGATCATCATGATGTCAGTCTCGCCCACAAAGGCTCTCGTGTCGCCGCTCGCCATTGTTGAGACAAGCAGCTTCGGAAACCCAATGGGCACGGCATGCTTCATGATGGCAGACGCAATCGAGGTGCCGCCGGAGCCGCCCGCAGAGACTATGCCGTCGATCTGTCCGTCGTGATGGAGCTCTTGCACGGCCTTGGCGGCGCATGCGGAGATGAAGTCGACGTACTCCCCCCTGGCGAGCCGGGACACGTCCTGGGCGCCGCCATGCTTCGAGGCCAGCTCTGTGGGGGAGATGGAAATGGCGTGGCAGTCGACGGCCTTCCAGCCAACGTCTATGACGAGGGTTCTGACCTGGGGGTTGCGCTCGATGTGACTGCGCAAGAAGAGCAGCTCATCAAGTTTGGTGTCAAACGTGCCGACGAGGACTACCGTGGCCATCGATGAGAGTTATGAGTGATGGACAGCAGATGACCTTGATCGCTGTAGGATGGGACTTGGTGACAGCAGATGACTTGATCGCTGTAGGATGAGGCTTATAATTAGTGATCGACAGCAGACGAGTGACCCTCGACAGCATGAGACAGTGAGCAAGATGACGCGTACCATCCCCGCTCGACAAAGTCTATTCACCAACCAGCAAACACTCAAATTATGCCTCCTCCAACCGACCGACGCCTGATTCTGGCCAATCTGCGCGCCCAGGTCTCGGCCGGCAAGCCCATTGTCGGGGCCGGCGCCGGCATCGGGCTATCGGCCAAGTCCATCGAGGCCGGACACGGGGACCTCATCATTGTCTACAATAGCGGACGCTTCCGGATGGCGGGCCGCGGGTCCCTGTGCGGTCTGATGCCGTACGGCAACGCCAACGACGCCGTCGTCGACATGGTACGTGTTGCCCTGTGTTCGGGTCAGGGCTATGGCTGATGGCCGTTGCAGGCGTCCGAGATCCTCCCCGTTGTCAAACACACGCCCGTCATTGCCGGCGTGTGTGCGACGGACCCCTTCCGCGACATCCCCCGGTTCCTCAAGACGCTGCAAGAGCTGGGCTTTGCCGGCGTGCAAAACTTCCCGACGGTTGGCCTCATAGATGGCCAGTTCCGCGCACACCTCGAGGAAAGCGGCATCTCGTACGACGACGAGGTCGACATGGTGCGCGTGGCCCGATCCATGGGCATGCTGACGACGCCCTACGTCTTCAATGCCGACGAGGGCGCCAAGATGGCCGGCGCAGGGGCCGACATTCTCGTCGCGCACATGGGCTTGACGACTGGCGGGTCCGTGGGCGCCGTCACGGGCAAGAGCATCGACGAATGCGTCGTCCTGGTGCAGGAGATACGCGATGCTGCCGTCGGGGTCAATCCCGACGTGCTTGTGCTATGCCACGGCGGCCCGATTGCTACCTCGAGGGACGTTGAATACGTCTTGTGCCGCACCACCGGAGTGCATGGCTTCTACGGCGCGAGCTCTGTCGAGAGATTCCCCGCGGAAGCAGCCATTGCAGACACGACGTCGAGTCTCAAGGGGCTCGATATGAGACCGCTCTACTAGAAAGGGCTGTTCACTCTTGAAAATAGACCTTCCTGTTGCGCTCACACGTACGTCTCGACTCGCTGGAACCCAGCGGCATAGATCATGTAGTGGAGGTGGACGACTTAGCAGTGCGTCGAGCTGTATTGGGCGGCTTTCGACTCTTGGACGACTGGCTCACTCTCGAACTGGAGGGCGGACTGAGTGATTGCCTATGACGCTTAGCGGTGCTAAAGCTTGATGTGAAACTCGACGCAAAACCTGGGTCATCAGAGCCCGCCGCCAGGAACTCTTGGCTTGGCTCTTGAGAATCGTCCTCGAGGTTGAGATGGTGGGGAGTGGTAATCGCCTCGCCATCGTCTTCCAAGGCGTAATTGCTAGCGTCGGCAATGTGCTGCTGGAGTGCATCATCAGCTTCCGGCAAAGCAATGCCGTCTGAGCCATGCACGGATCCGTGCGACTCGTGAGAAATTGGGGACACATGTTCCTGAGCCGTCACTTGAGCAGCTCTGGCGTTGGCAGTTTCGATAAAGCCGTCACGGTGCCGTTTTGCCAAGTCCCTAGCGTTCCTAAATGCAGTCGCTCCTTGAACAAATGTGCCACGAGTGTCCGTCATGCCGAACGTCCGTAATTGAGTCATGTGGTACTCGGGCCGTCCTCCCTCGGTCCGCGGCGCCGTGACATGGTGGGCGTAGAGCTTCAGAGTGCCATCGTGGTAAGTTGAGCTGTAGGTGTAGGCCTGGCCATCGTACTGTGGCTCCTCCTTGCCGTAGTTCTGCAAACTGTGTATACCGCGAGATGCAATCGCTCCGTCGTAGCGAGCCTGCCGTGTTGCGACAGATGCGCCGCCATCTGGGCCTTTGACTTCCAGAAAGAAGTTGGGCGCCATCGGCTTGTCCTCCATGGTCGACGGTATGATGTGCCCAGCGAGCTCGTCGCGGATCGATCGGTCAAGTCCATCGGGATTTGCTCCGTAGTAAATGTCTGGTTTCGCCGGGGCTAGAGTGCCGTCCGTAAGCGGCTCGAGATTGCCAAACAAGGTGTTTCTGGCCCATGGATGGTTGGCATGCCTCGGGCCGGTTATGATTGGGATCACATCTGCCTTGACATCATCTTCGTCTTTTGCTCGGGCATTGCTCTCTCGAAATGTCTTAAAGGCGCGGTCAGAGAACTCGGAAGGCGAGAGTGACGACCTCGGCAGAGCTATTACCGCCATGGCCTCGTCCAAGTCTGGCTCTTTTGACGAGTATGTTGGGTGAACGCCATGGTCGGTCAAATGCTGTTCGAAGCCGCGATTATAGGGGGTTGTCGACTTCTTGGTCGTGGTCGTCCCGGAGGTTGTTGGGAGAGTTGCTGCATGAGCGGAGTCGGTCACTCGGCTTCGCGACAAGGAGCTCATGGCGCCAGCGGGTTGGTGGTTGCTTGCCGCAGGGGGACACCCTCGAAGATCTCGCAAGTCTGGACCGCCGTGTCTCGCAAATCGAGCAAGCTCGCGAGGGGCAGTGGCCGTAAGGTCTTGGGCAAACCCTGTCGAAGGCGGGGGACAGGAAGGTCCAGTACAGGCCCGCCTATCGAGTTCTTCCAGGGCGCCGTGGATGAGAGGGACTTTGGACAATCTGTCCCAGAACTTAGGCGGATACTGCCAAGTGTCGGGATCGTCAACCGCCCGCCTGGGTCGCTTTACCTGATTGTCGGGCCCGTCGGCGCGCTGTCGCTTTCGATTTTGTGGTCTCGCCATGAGTGACCCATCGAGAAGCTGAGATCCATTCGGAGAGGGGAAGATAAGGGAAGCTGGGTACGAAGTACGTAGTGTCACGTGCGCCAGTAAAGCGGAATGGAGCTCTCGTATCGGAACGGAGCTAGGATAACGCGGTGGATGGCCTATTTAAGCGACACCCCTAGCCCCCACAAAACACCAATAGAGTTTTCACTCCTTTATTATTTGAGCCCTTTTCCCCGTGCCTAGTGCCGCGAGCCCCCGCGGGCTGATGCGAGCACCACGTCTTTAGCAAGCTCCTCGACGCCTTTCCTGCCGGTTTACGCGTCTTTGACATCCGGGCCGATGTCGCCGCCGTCGGCCGTCTAGCTGGCCTGATCAGATATGCGTGTATCGACATCCATCATCTACATCTCCGAACACAAGCCCCCCCACAAGCGGTCATGCAGCAGGGGAACGTCGGAGGCGCCGAAGAGGCATCGAGCTCTTCCGATACGGCATTGTCATGTAAGTTCGCCTGACAGCGCCGCAACTACGTGCCGCCCTACGCGACACTCGACATATTCGCCGAGGTCGTCAACCGCAAGACGATTCCCAACAAGAAGGCTGATCCGGAAGGGTATTTCCAGTACGTTGCCGAGAAGCTCACGGCGTCAGCTGTCACGCAGACGTACCATTACATGGTCGAGGGCGGGCTTCAGTACGGGTTGCTCACCACGGGTGAGATGATCGTCTTTCTCAGGATCAACTGGGACGAACCCGAAACTCTTCTTTTTCACCTGGCCGAACCCGGCGCCGAGACCGTCACCCATTCGCCGCACGATGCCTTTCTATGCACCGCTGTTGGCCAGTACTTGGCCTTCAGCCTCATGGCGCTTCAATCCTCGCCCCATCGGCAAGAAGACCGTCAAAATGCCACAGCCAAGCTCAAGCCGTCGCTCGAGGACTTTGGGCGAGTCCGCGCAGGCAACGTATCCTGACGCAGCGTTCGCACGGCAGCGGCGGTGACCGAAGAGGAAGCGGCAATCGTGACGCCGAGTACTGCGCCCAAAAGTGCCTCTTGGGACTCGTCAGGGGTCTTCTTGACAAAGCATGTCCCAACGTTACTCTTCACACGAGACTGGGCAGCCACCCTAGGAAGGGGCGTCCTCGAACACGCCATGCTCTCGATCACGCTCAGTTCAGCCATCTCCTCTGGACTCTGGACCATCTCCTCTGGAAGCAGCTGCAACACTCGTCAGACGACGGCATCTGCAGCATGAGGCGGTTGTATACAAGCGTCTTTTTGGATTCCAGGGCGTCCATGTGCCAGTCTTTCTAGGCGCCATTGACCTGCGGTCGATGAATAAGGTGTACTATTTCGCGCATCGCGTCTACGCTACCTTTATGACGTTTCTCTCGTGGGGACTCGCATTTGCCGACGAGCATCATACCACTCCAGGGCTCAGCGTCCGTATCCAAGATTTGGAAGACGGCCAACTTTTCACGACAGTCTTCACTCAGACCATACCGGCATGGGCGCCGAGATTGTAAGTTTGGCTGCCCTTATCTCGACGTCGGCATCTGACAACAAGAAACAGCACATCATAAACGTCAATTGTCAGACAGGCGATACAAACAGCATTATTGGCGTTTACTAGTTGCGGGCTGCCATGTTCGCGCTCGCCAGCTGGGCCAAGCTTTGAGCCCTGGCTTCATGCCATTTTGACTCATGCGATTGCAGTCGACGAGGACCTTTATTGAACGGAGCTAGAATAACGCGGTGGATGGGGCATGGTGTCTTGGTACGTAGTCGACATGGTGTCCTCTGCCACGCCTATTTAAGCAGGCTCGAGGGACACAACAGACATGTATAGAACAACGGAGTTTTCACACCTTGATTTGAGCCCTTTCCCCGTGCCTAGTGCCGCGAGCCCCTGCGGGCTGATGCTGTTGAGCATCGTTGGGAAGCGCGCTTCCGACATGACCCTGATTTGTGAAGCGAACGGGCCGCAGCAAGCTAGCCGGCTTCTGGAAGCGCTTTGCAGGAGATGAGGTGCGTGATGGCGTCGAGCGAGTCAAGTCCGTTGGGGCTTGCTGATCTAAAAGAGCGGCCCTGTTTGTCAGGACTGCGGCGAAAGACGTCGTTGCGCTGCCTGTTTGTGCATCTTCAAAAACGACGAGAGAATGCAAGTGCAGAGGGTATCATGGCAATTGAACTTGGGCGTGGTGAAAGTAAGTGCATATACTCCGTATGTGTCAGAACAGAGGTCCTGCGGCCCTGGCCTAACAGAATAGAGGATCAATAAATGTTGCAGCAGCTGGAGCGCTGCGATGAGGCTGTATTTCACTAAACAGGTGTCAGCATCTGTGACCAATCCTGTCATCCTCCATCATGTGATCTGACAGAGTTTGCAGCTCAGCCGACCCCTCTCTCCCCCCTCTTTCTCCCAATTTTCTTCCAAGTCCAAACCACACACACCATGGTTTGCTAATTCCAAGACATTAACCACAAAATGTCTTGAACCTCCAAACCACACACCATGGTTTGCTAATTTCAAGACATTAACAACAAAATGTCTCAAACCGCTCCGCCCCCAGCGCTCTAAGCCGTCCATACTCTTCCAACATCCAGGGTACAACCAGAGTGAAAACGTGCTCTTCGCCTTGCCTCCTCTCGACACGGCAGCCGACGACGAAAAAGACGCCATAGCGGGCGGACGACATGGAGTCCATACGGCGCTCGTCGCCGGCCAAATAATTGCCGGCAATGCATTTGACGACGCCTTCCTCAGCTATGACCGGAACGGCGAGCAACCAGTGCAGATGGCCAGAGAAGGCGTGTTGACGCGAGGGGAGTACTATCTCCAGGTCCCTCCCCAGAGCAGGTATGGCTTTCTCGGGCTACATCTATCCAGCCACGGCTCTGACACTAAACTTTTACGCTCAGCACCCCATACGCCATCACCCCAAACTTCGAGGAGTGGCGGTTCCCCCACGGCCGTCTCCCAGGATCGTGGGCGTCACTCGAAGGCACATACCACGGCGTTACTCGCACCGAAATGATGGCCAAACGATGCGTCATTTCGGCTGCCGGGCCGTCGACCGTTGACACAGCCCACGTGATCCCGCAGAGCGATTTCCCTGGCTCAATGGATTCAACGGAAGGTATCCCTGGCCCGCCAACTGGGCATCACAAAGGATTCCCAAGTGATCCAAGCTTTTTAATCCTCTCATCGCGGTGCGCATCTCGACGCATCGACAAGTGGATTCGTGAGATTGAGCAACGATGTCCTCTCATCACGGCAGCTCTTCTTCAATTCGTCTCGGACGACCGTGGTAACGGGAGCTATCGAAGCTCGGACCGCCGAGCGACCTCGGCGTCCTGGTTTGACCGAAACGGGATGCGCGCATGCTCTGGAAGCAATACAGCCGTCACACCACACGACGAGGACACGACGACCCGAGGACACGACGACCCGAGGACACGGACCCGAGGACGAGGACGAGATGTCCGACCATGCCCGCCTCCGGCAGGCGGAATGTGATTTAGACGAGGCCCAGGACACAGGGTCACCGTCACGGCCCTGCACCACCGCGAATCGCTCCAATCACCACCCACCAACGTCACCATTTGTGCTACGACGAACCATGCCGATCAAGTTCTTTCTCTATGGCCCGAAGGCGGTCGGGTACGGCCGGCGGCTGGGGCTTACTGTCCTGGCGTATGGGGCCGCGAGGCAGGCGAGGGCGCTTGGGATGCCCGTTGTGGAAGTCCTGATTCGGTTCGTCTTACCCGTCGACAGCCCGACAACGTATTGCGCCTTGGACGGGCCAGTTGCTGACGACTCCAAGGGCTCGAGTCGTCGTCGATGCCACGCCTATCGAAACGTTTCGTTCCCAAGGTTAGCTAGCGTACGTGTAGTTGGGGTGTGCGAGGTGCCTGTCGCATCGGAATGGAGCTCTCGTATCGGAACCACGCCTATCACATAGATCAACAGACTTTTCACCCCGATTTAAGCCCTTTCCTGTGTCAAGTGCCGCGAGCCGATGCGAGACGTAAAGGTCGTGCCCAGATGGACCAAGACGACAATGTCGGGCCCTTTGCTAGTAGCGCAAACTTTCCGTCTTTCTCCACCAAGACCGCAGCGAACCCCAGCCACTGACAGTCACAGGCTGAGGCACTGACAGAGTCTCTCAACGCATTCCCAAAACCTTTATCGAAGCAGACCCGCATAGACCGATGAGAGCTCCTTGGCGGTCAAACAAGATGTGTAGTTATTGCCGAGGCGGGAATCGCGCTACGGCAATGCCAGATGGAGGATTCTAGGCCGATCTTTAAGAACATGCATAGATATAGGCGAAAGTGCACAGCGCTCGCTTGACCCGTCTAGGAGGAGCCCATCATCCTGTCTTGCTGCTACAAAGACTCGTGCTAGTGGAGCCACGTTGTCTCGACCTGCAAACTGGCCGCGCCATCTACGACGCACAAGGACAAAGATCGGAATCGAACAAGACGAGCCTATCGGGGCAGACCACGGCGTCTTCCTGCGTATGACAGGGCCTGCAGGCAACTCCAGAAGCAGCCCGCGATTGGCACGAGCCTGGGAGGGGCATCGTATTCGAAGCTCGCGGAAATCAGATACGCAACCCATCGCTGCGGTTGCTGCAAGAGGCCGTGGTTGATCCGTTAATGTCAGTAAACATGGCAGAACATGCTCCCGTGACCAACGCACTGTCATGTTGCCATGTTGCAGTGTTGCACGACTTCCACCATGGCGGCTCAGTAAGACATGGACGTCTGATGTGCGTTTCCCGGCGACCCAAGTATTAAAGAGAGGCATTCTCACTCAACTCGATATTGGCATGCTCTCTACAGATGCCCTTACACCTGAGAACATCATATCACATTTCTCTACAGATCCGCCACTGCACCTAAACACATTACATCACATTTCTCCACCTGTCCTTCCAACCCTATCCCCCCGTTACATATCTCCGCCAACATGAAGGTCTGGGCCATTGTCATCACCGCGCTCGCTGGCCTGGCAAGCGCAGTAAGTCACCCTTGCGACGGGTCTAAGTCACATGCTAACGAAGCAATCCATCATAGGAAGTAAGTGACTTCCGCTCCAATGAGGAGTCTAGTTGCCGCCGATACTGACCGGTGATTACAGGCGGTAAGCACACGCCGCACTAGATGGAGGAGTCCAGCTACGAGGGGCAGGCTGACATGCCCGGTGACTATAGAAAGTAAGTTGCATTCCTGAGCAAAGAGCCTCGTGGTGCTGACATAGATGACAACTATAGCAAGTAAGGGATTTGCCTACATGAGCGACCAGCCTTTTGGTAGCAGTGCTAATACGACTGGCTCTGTGTGAGTAGCTGCCGCGTGTGTGATTTGAGGAGAATAATTACTGACATGGCTTCTATAGGGAGTATGCTCCCCGTGTCAACTTTGCTAGCGTTTTATGTTCTTATAATAGGCAACCCTAGAACGTGAGTGGGATGGTCGATCAACGAGGAGGAGCCAAGCTAATTAATTGACATTTATTACAGTTTGTGAGTACTACTAGCAAACACCTGGCATGTCCTAAATTTGTCTGACAAAATAGGGTGTGAGTTTCCACCCCCGATAAAGAAAGGTTGGTGTTCTGTTTGACTAACGCGCGCCTACACAGGGCGTGAGTCGCTTTTCCGGTCGCTAGAACATCTGATTACTGCTAAGACAAAGGACGAATACAGAGAGTAAGTACGCCCAGCTCTTAACTACTCAATCATTTGCGGTATGCTAACATGTCTGGAAATAGTGGGCAAGTATCTCACCCGAAGAGTCTAGTCGCTAATGGAACTAATCCTGTCTGTTGCCTAGTGTGTATGTTGCTCCCCCTGCCTGAGTTAATCGCTTCTGTCCCAAATTAACTCACGACGGCAGTGCGTAAGTAAATTTCGTTTGTTGTCATGGTAAGAAAATCGACTCTCGACTGACATAACTTGCAATGTAGCAAGTAAGCAACTCCCCGCTCTGAAAGGACATCATTTTGCTAGACGCAGGCATGCTGACTGGTTGCGGCATTAGCAAGTAAGTCATTCCTCCCGATTCACATTTATTGTTAGGATAAACCGGTTGATGCGACTTGCCTGTTTAGCGCGTAGGTAACCTAAGGCGCTCAAGGGCGGTCACTGTTGGTATGAAACTAATAAAGAGAACTTGCAACTATAGAATGTAAGTGTCTGCCCCCTATCGCAATAGTGATTTTACCCGAGCTGACTGGCAGTTTAAGGGTGTATGTGCTCATTTTTGATGAAATTCACTGGTCGTATTATAAGGGTCAGGCTGATGCCAACGGCGATTACAGGCTGTAAGTAAGCTTTTTGTTAGATGAATGGTCTCTTGCTAATGCTCGGTTACAGCCGGTAAGTATCTCGCTCGGTGCATGATACCATGATGTTGCTTACGCTCTTGGCGATTAGTGGGTGAGTGTCTCCAGCTCTTAATCGAGTATCACGTTCTAATACTCCTGGCAACTAAAGCGTGTAAGTCGGCGGCTTTATAAGAGAGCACTTCGATCGCTAGCAGCAGATTATGCCACTAATGACTATAGTGCGTACGTAGCTTCCTCCTTGAGCCCCATGCATGCCCACTAATATGGATGGCAACTATAGGAGGATATAAGTGTCTTGCCTGGTTCGGACAGTCAAGGTGGACTAGAGCTTTAATAAATCTGGCGACCTGATAAGACGAGGGAGGAGAGCTCTTGGTTGCGAGAAACAGTCATCGGTCGTTGTATGGAGTTCTCTACTGGAGTTTAAGCTCGGCCGGTCGATGACGGGAGGATTCCGTGCTTTATTATCATCATCATTGACAAACACCACGTGCCCGACATTGCGTGGTTTACATGGCCATCACTGAGCCGTATAGCCCCCATCCACGGGTAGCAAAGCACCGGTGATCCACCTGGCCTCTTGGCTAGCTAGGAAGATGGCCGCACCGACGATGTCTTCCGGGGTCCCAATACCGTGAAGCGGCTGACGGGCACGGAAGGGCTCGGCGCTGGCCGTCTTGACTGTATTCACCCACATGGCCGTGTTGGTGACTAGGCAGGCAGTCAGTTAAGCACGGGCGAGAGAAGGCGGATGGGCGTCGACGTACAGCCTGGACAGATGGCGTTGCAGTGGATGCCGTCCCCGGCATAGTCCAGAGCCACCTGTCGAGTCATGTTTGTGACTGCTCCCTTGGAGGTGCAATACGCAACTGCACGCAAACGCCTGTCAGATGTTTCTCGCAGTCCGGACGTCAAGGTCTGCCAAGGTACCGTTGTTATTGCCACCGACCAAGCCATAGATGGACGCCATGTTGATGATCCAGCCTCGGTCCCCGGAAGCTGACACGTCCTGTCTCAGCATCTGGGCAAGGACGTACTTGCTCGTGAGGAAGCATGATTTGGCATTGACGGCCATGGTCAGGTCAAACGAGTCTTCGGGCGTTTCATGGACCCGGAGCGGCTGCCGGCCGGCCTCGACGCAAATGCCGGCGTTGTTGACCAGACTTGAACATGTCAGAAGGTAACATCATGTCAGAAGGTGAACATCATGTAAAGATGGATGTAGATGCTCACACGTCGATTCGCCCGTACTCAGCCACGGCCGCCGCCACCATGGCCTCGACTTGCTCGGCTTTGCTCACATCGGCCTTGACAAACAGGGCCCGCCCGCCATTCTTCCTGATGAGCTCGTCGGTGCTTGTTTCGCCCTCAAGCTTGACCTCGGCACGAGCCTGGGGGCGGACATCGGTGCAAACCACGAGGCCGCCCTCGCGCGCGTATGCTAGCGAAATGGCTCGGCCAAGCCCGGATGATGAGCCCGTCACGATGCAAACCTTGTCCCGCAAGCGCCGAGAGCCTTCTGGCTGAGACATGCCGAGTGGGGGAGAAGTTCTGCTTTGTTATTTTCGATGGAGGCTACTCCGTACAAGACAGCATCACATTAAAGTGAGGTGGCAGAGGAGCGTGATATAAAGGAGAGGCTACTCCATCACCACCCCTCCTCCGGGTATAGCTTCCCTAAATCGCTCATGCAGGCATATAACCTCGG
This sequence comes from Ophiocordyceps sinensis, assembly GCA_012934285.1. Classification (NCBI taxonomy): domain Eukaryota; kingdom Fungi; phylum Ascomycota; class Sordariomycetes; order Hypocreales; family Ophiocordycipitaceae; genus Ophiocordyceps; species Ophiocordyceps sinensis. The sequence continues at coordinate 13,955,916 of JAAVMX010000005.1, forward strand.
TTTTTAGCGAGTCCCAAAGCTTAAGTCTTGCCATTCAAGCCCCCCCTTGCATCAAAATCGCCCTGATTCTCCACGAGGCAGAGTATCGCCGCCTCCATGGCCAAGACAATGGCCTGTTGTGATAGCGCCCCGCCTATTTTGTCCGGGCCATCTAATACAGCACCACGCAGAACTTGCCGCAGAATTTGAGCACCGCCGAGGGTTTTGTTGACTTTACAAAACACAACGAAATAGTTCCCCCTGTTTCAGGTCTCCAAACTTATTTCGGGTGAGGCCTCTCGGAAGGACAAGACCGAGGGCAATGCCACCCCCGACGAGTTATCGACGTGAAAGATGATCCAGAAGTACGGAAACTTCCATATCGGCCATCGCCCTGTTGCCGTTGCTGTACTTGACCCGATCCCTGGCTCTATGCGTAGACTCTGTTGAGAGCATTAAGCTGGCCGAGGGCGGATCCGTTACACCGAGTGGGATGAGCGTTGGACTGAGCCAGCTGCTTAAAGATGCCGAACGTGCATAAAGAAGAATCGTGAAACGCGAAGAAATCAGATTGCCAACAGGTACAACCCGATCCCTGCCATGGCCGCCTTAGATTAGGGAGAGCCTGGGGCTTCGAGGACGCGTCGTATGGAGTAATGGGGAAATTGTGCTTGGCCTCATGTCGATTTGAAACCGGCCAGTGGTCGTCTCGTGTAGAGATGGTAGCCCCTGGCATGAACGCCGGAGGCCACACCGGCCCCAGTTTTATCTACGGAGGCGCCTCCACCGGATGACCCGGCGGCCCAAAGTGGAGACCAAAGTGCGGGAGAAGCAAACTTGGGATGACCAGACTTGCGATGAAAAGGCCGAAATTGGGTGTAAGAATGTAGGTTTCACGGTGGGAGACGTGACTCGTCCTTGGCCTATGCCGCCTTTACTTACTCGCAACAAGGGCGAAATAGGCCGTGATGCCCCTTATCAAGGCAACAGCGTCATCGCCTTGGGTGTCGAGAGGGCGCTGGACGGCATTTCCTTGTTACCCGTCTGATGCGTCGACGAGTCACTTCAAAACCAGTTCCAGGTCGGATCCCTTGCCTTGATACCCATCAGGGGGTATATTCGACAGTCTTTTCGAGACTCTGGGAACACTATATATTTCCAGTCCCTCTTCGCCCTTGATCTGGACAACAGCACATCCCGTCACTTGCCAACTCTAGACTCATTCTTAGCATCCCAGCAACCATTTTCGACATCTTTGAAACCGCTCAACTTTCTTCTCGCCGCCAAAATGAAGACCTCCATACTCGTCACTCTTCTTGCTGGACTGGCCCAGGCTCGTCCACAACGCACTGCCATTCCCAGCTTGCAAGGGCCCTCTTCTCCGGACGTCGGGGCTGGACGCAATAATCGTCCACAACGCTTTGGCTTGCAAGCGCTCCCTCCTTCCCCTCCGGACGTCCGGCCTGGAGATTTTGATCGTGCGTTCAGTCCGCGACTGGACCCGCCCAACCTTTTCGGCTCGACGAATGAGCAAGGCGGCACCGAAGAGGGTTGCGTCAACATTCGCAAGCATCGCTCCCCTGAAATCATCGCGGAATTCGGCGTAAGTGTGCTCTTCCCCCATACACGGCGAGTCTCGATACTGTGCGTCCATATATCGTTGCTAGCGGACCGCTAATCTTGCCGGCGCCGTAGTGCTAGGTGTCTTGGAGGAATATGTCGATAGAATGCCTCGATGGAATCAAGTCTTGTGGGTAGGGGACAGGAGCTTTTACTCGCAGATGGTGTTGAGAGGCACGTACGACTTTATATATTAAACAAAGGCTTCCCATGTACCAGCCCCTGAGGGCACACCTTCAGGGCAGAGCCTCCTCTTCGTCAGCTTAACCCCTTTGACTCTGTGCGCCACAATACAAGCCTTTCTATTGATGTTATCGTGACATCATCTACATGGCAGAAGACGCGTCTCTCGTCACTTGCTCCCGGCATCGGAGCAGGATCCGGCATCTGGCAAGCTCGGGCTCTCGACGGGGCGCCAGTGGCCGTTGAGGCGGCGATAGACGTCTTGGTATATCTGCCTGGGGCTGTCGGTATCCCCGGCCAAGATGCGCCGCTTCCATTCCTCCCACGCGTCCGTCCGGGGCAGCATGGCGCTGACGTCGACCCAAGCGCCGTCGCCTCTGCCCACGTGCCGGAACCTGCGGAGCAGCAGGCCGTATATCTCGGTCCGGCCGGCCACGGACCGGCTCGACTCGGGCTGCGGCTGCAGGCCGTCGAGACACGCCCAGCTGCCGAGCCGGCGGCCGATGAGGACGTTGAGCTGGCCGAGGCCGTTGAGGAGGACAAAGGCCACGCGGTCCGCCGTCGAGCCGTTGGGCACCGTGGTGAAGACGAGGGCGAGCACCAGGAACGTGACGAGCCGCGTGCAGGCCTGGCACAGCGCGGCCGGCACGGGCGACGTCGACTCCCGCGCGTACGCCAGCCCGCGGCCCGTCCAGTCCTTGACGTCCTGCCGGCTGCCCTCCAGGACAAAGGCCGACTGGCGCCGCCCCAGGATGAAGATGGCGTCCCACTCGGCCGGGTTGCTCGTCGCCGTCCTCGGGGCCGGCCGGATGAGGAAGTGCTCCAGCACCCGGAGCACGACGGACCAGGCCGAGAGGACGAGGCAGTTGACGAAGCCGACCCAGGTCGTGGCGTGGCTCCCGGCGAGGAAGACGGCCGTCATCAGCCCGACGACGAGCCAGGTCAAGGCGACCCAGAGCGACAGCAGGATCGTGTAGACGGGGTATCGGCGACGACGCCGGGCCGGCGGATCGGACGGTGCCGGCGGGATGGCATACACGGTATAGCGGCCGTCAGCCAGGAGCTTGCCGACGTCCATGGCACTCTGCAGACGCATGTTCCGCAGGGGCGCCGTGTTGCACCCGTAAGGGGTAAAGTAGCTCTTGGGCCCGGTCTCGAGCAGCAGGTCGTAGGATCGGATGTAGCTCTGGAGGCCGATGACGGGGGCGGCCGACAGGCAAGCGAGCAGGGACCGCTGGCTCAGGCGGTAGCTCAGCTCCTCCCTCTCGCCGATCAAGACGATGAGCGAGCTGACGTCAAAGGACCACGAGTCGGGCCTAAAGGACCACGAGAGCATAATGGCTGTTGTCTGGACCGACGAGGCCTTGGAGACGGCTTGAGGAGTGGCGGTCAGAGGAGTCTTTGGGGAGTCGGGGGAGTCTCTCAGGGGGAGTCAGGGGGAGTCAGGGGGAGTCAAGGGGAGTCAGGGGGAGTCAGTCAGGGGGAGTCGGGGGGAGTCAGGGGGAGTCTTTCCTGGGAGGGCAGAGCGGCTTGTATAGCAAAATGCCCTCGACGGGGCAATGCCTGCTTTTCCTAGGGAGCCGGTGCCATTGGGGAGCAGCACACAGCCACGCGAGATATCTGCAAAGCCGACAGCACGGCCAAGGCCACGCCATTCGCCATCATGGTGTGTATACCAGCCAGTCACAGCTCCGCCCGCACCCGGTATACCGTCCCCCTCACGCTGACATGCTCTACAGGACGCCGACACCCCCCTGACATGCTATACAGGACGCCGACACCCCCCCCTCACAGGATGCTGACATCCCCCCCCTCGCCGATCCCGGGAGACGGACCGTACATGATGCCGTGCACGTAGCACTCGCCCACGAGCCGGTAGCACTCGTGTCCCACCTCGCGCAGCACAAAGGGCACCTTGGCGCCGGTGGCGATGAAGATGTGGTCCCCGACGCGGGCCTCGCCGGGCACGAGGCCGCCGTGCGTGACGGCGCCGACGCTGGCGGTGCACAGGCCGGCGTCGGGGATGCGGCTCGCAAAGACGGCCGCAGTCGCCCAGTACTCGACGGCCCGCCGCTGGGCCGCCGCCGACTTGGTGCCGTACACGTGCGCGTCCTGGTCCATCTTTATGTCCAGAACATCCACCCCCGTCCCGGGCGGCCAGGGCTTGCATTCCTGCTTGCGCCCGTCGGGGTCGAACGACTCGGCCGCCCAGCTGGGGCCCGTCTGCGTCTGCGGGCCGCTGGCGTCGCCGACCAGCAGGCGCAGCAGGAGTTTGTCGCGGCGCGCGTTGGACGTGGCCTGGTCTCCGTCGACGTCGGGCCCGTCCAACCCGTCCTCGCCGTCCACGTCCGGAAACGAGTCCAGCGTGGAGAAAAGGTGGCGCGTCTTCTCGAGGGCCTTGACAAAGGTGATGCAGTTGTTTGTGCCCAGGTCGAGCTCGTGCCGCCCCAGAACATGACCGATGATGCAGCCCCTGACGACGAGTGCCGAACCCTCGGCCGAGCCCGACACGCGGGCCGCGGGCTCTCCGGGCGGCCCGGCCCGGAAAGAACCGCCGCCTCCGCGCGTCCGCCACGTCGAGATGGTCGGCGGGTATATGCGCGAGCTTGACGACGACGACGGCGGCTTAAGGCGCAGGCCCATGAAGTCGGGGATCCAGGAGCAAAAGGGGGTCGACTCCCGCGGCCCGGGGGCGTCGCCTGCGCGGTACGACTTTGCGTGCCCGGCGTGATACAGAAGCTCCAGCGCCGCGCCGTGCCGGACGAAGCCCCGCGCGTACCGGCCCATGACGGCCGCGTCCGGGGACGTGTAGTCCGGGTCGAAGTAGTTCTCCGTCAGGTACGGCTCGACGGCCAGGTTGAGCAGCGAGAACATCTTGTCCCGCGGGCGCGACGACTGGGTGTAGGCAAACATCTCGAGCAGCTGCAGGAACTTGAACTTGCGGTGCTCGTCGTGGTAGATGCGCCGGGTGCGGTGCAGCGCAGAGGCGGCCGCCCAGCTCTCCAGGTACGAGGCCGCGTCGCCGGCGCCGGTGCGGCGGTCGAGCTGCCGGCCGCACCGCAACAGCGTCTCCATCATGCAGTCCCAGCGCATCTCCGACTGCCCGCTCACGACCACGACTCGATGCTTGCTGCCCAGGGCCAGCTCCTGCACCACCCACGCGCGCGTGAACCAGGGCCGCTTCAGGAACTGGCTGATGCCCTTCCAGCCCTCGTCGTCCTGGTCGGGCAACAGCGCCGTGTCCGCCTCCGGCCCGGCCCGGCCGGTAGGGCAGCGCCCGCCGACGTCGCACAGCGGCTGTCTGTCGTGCACGAGGGCGAGCCAGTTCAGCTGGGGACACAACGACTGGGCACCGGACGTGGACGTGGGCATCGTCGCCGCCCAGCCAGACGATGACGCGGGCTGCCCTGCTGTAGAGCGAGCCCAGACGTCGCACCTGGATGCTCTTCTCCTCCTTGTCCTGCTGGTTGATGCAGACGGCATCGGCCCAGATGCGCGCCTCGACCCGCTTGCGCCGCAGGCACTTGAGGCACGACGACAGCGACTCCGTCACGGACACGGCGCCCCTTTCAGTCGTCAACGTCCACGGGCTTGGCCCCGGTACTCGGGGCCCCCAGACATAGGAGATGGCCCAGAAGTCGACCCGGCCGAGCGTGTCCACGTCGAAAGTCTCGAGCGAGCCTCTCAGGGGCTGGTCGTGGTCGTCGACGAGATCCAGCTTCAGGAGGCGGATCTTGCCGGGTCCCACGGCGAGGCCCTCGTAGACGTTTGTCTCCTTTTCGTCCGACGCCGTGTCGTCGCTCGCCAGCGTCTTAAAGGCCGGCGCCGCCTTGTCAATGCCCCCTCGCCAGGAGCCCTTGGCCGCCTCGAGCGCCATGGAGACGAGCTGCCCCTGGTCCGCGTACATGGCGATGGCTGGCTCGTCCCACACTCGGTGCACTCGCGCGAGTATGTAGACGTCTTGTGCCTTGTTTCCGTCGGACTCGTCGACTCCGAGATGCACGCGCAGCATCTAGGCTCGGTTAGTCACTGGGGGGTCAGGGGCGTGCCGGGCGTCAAGGCCATGGAAACTCGCCTCGTCGTACGGCCAGTCAGGCATGCCGAATGCCCGGTCCAGTCCCTCGTTGGTGGAGCGTACTTGGACATGGGCCGTGATGACGTCGGCGAGGGCGTGGGAGTCCATGTTCCCGTGTCGAATCATGGCGTCCCTAGGCTCCCCCTTGATATCCGTTACGGTGAATGCCGACGTCTTTGAGCTCCGTGCCTTGTATTGCGGCAGCCCGTTCCGCGAGCGCAGGGGGCTTGTCCAGTGGTCCTCGGGTCGGTACACGTCGGGGCCCAGCAAGCGCGCCAGGTATCTCGAGACCTAGCTCGACGGGTCAGAGGGCTGGGCAAGGGGGCGCGACAGAGGCCGGGTCTCACATAGAGCTCGCCATAGTATTTCGTGTCCTGGGAGTCGTCGCCGTAGAAGATGGTCATGGGGGGCGAGGGCTTCACCCAACCATGATCCATGTTCATGAAGCCCATGTGCGGCCGTGACGCCGACGAGGGCCAGTACCTTGAATGATCTCCGGGCTCGACGAAGCCCGTCGACAGAGGCTCGCGAGGAGACAAGCTGCCATCTTGAGCGCCTGCGCCGCATGACCAAGCGGTATACTGCCCACCAGCAGGCTCGAATTCAACCTGTTCCTGTCGTAGCTTCTCCTCAATGTCCAGGGGCGACTGGAGCAACATGTACATGAGCAACGCCGAGTGTCTCCTGTCCTCGATGCGACAGAAACGTTGGAGCTCCGTCGTGACATCGAAGAGACATTGCCTTATTTCCAAGTCTGGAGGCATCAAGTATAGACAAAGGCCTTCATCTCCTGGCGTCAGGCACGCTTTGCTGGCTTCTTCCGTGGCCTGAATCCTGCCGCCCGACGACTTCTGCTCCACTGTCCAGGTGATGAAAACCTTGGTGGCTCGGAGGACAGGAATGGATTTGAGGCCATCAGTGCGCTCACGCCTGTCCGTGAGATCCATGGGAATGAGTCTGCCAAGTTGTTAGCCGTTCTTCCATTGCATTGCTGGAGCGTGCCCTTACGCCGCGACATATCGCATTCTTTCCCTGATGTACTGTTCATCGAAGCGGCTCGATTCGTCGGCGCCTTCAGCTCTTGCGTCGGGTTTGGCGACGCTCGTCATCAGGCGAGGCCGCAGTCCCAACAAGTCGCAGAGGCGATGCCACGGCGTGTAGTCGATGGCGAGAAAGTCCAACCTGTCCCCGAACACCCCGGCTGTCCGAGGATCGTCCGGGATGTACCACTCGTCCTGAACCAAGGCCTTCCGGAGCACCCAAGGCCCGTCGGGCCCGAGTCCGCGCCGCGTGGGGAATATCCTTGCGTCTCCCAGCTGAGCAACGGCGGAGCGGCCCGCGCCCTCTTGCGAGCCCGTCTTGTCCGACTCGAGATGGCGGGATATCGCGGCGAAGACGGCGGCAACGCTCTGCGGGCTGCCGCCTTGCTCCAGGCTTCTGGCCTCAAGGACGAGGTTGGTGAGATTGGCTTCCGAGCACTCGAGCGTGGTTGCGAAGAGCCGCTTCAGGGGCTTGTAGAATCGATCCAGCCGAGGCGTTTCCTCGAGGCAGTCCGGGCCGCTCCACACACAGGCATCGAGAGTAGTCCAACGGCCCGCCGACTCTGCGTCATCGACCGTGGTTGGAACGAATACAACCTTGTCCGTGGCAAAAGCGCGCCTAGTGAGTGTCTTGGTTAAGCTTGCTTGACACGGTGATGCAAGGCTCACACATACCGAATCTTGTCAACATGGTCAGCGGCCCCGAATCGCTCAAGCTGATGGTAGACGGCCTCCACCTGGGCTTTGGTGGTTGCCTGGTGGCAAAGCTGCCGGAGACGACTCAAAAAGGCATCAAGGTCCGGACTGACGACGACGCCCAAGCTCGCCAAGAAGTCCCAGCCCGAGTCCTCTGGGTCGGGCACGTCGAGGAGCAGCTCGGAGCTCGCCCTCGACCGCGTCTCCGCTGGTCGACCGGGAGACGCCGGACTGTCCCCGGGTGGGGCCGTCTCTGGCACGGCCCAGGAGCCGGTAGGCCACTTGGCGTGTGATGACGGAGAATGCTCCCCGTAGACATTCCCCCCTCTGCGACGCCGGGAGACTAACAGCCCGTCCGAAGAGGACGACACAGATGCAAAGATTGCGGAAAAAAGCCCACTCCGAGGGGGGCCGGGGGGCCTGGGCCGCGTCATCCCGCCAAGACCTAGAGCGTCTGCTGAGAAGGGGCCCGGGAACCGACATGTCTGCTCCGAGTCGTCAGCAGCCCCCAAAGCTAGAGTATTCCAGCCCGACCCCAGATGCACCCTTGGCTCTGAATCGTGAAGGAGGCCGGTTTCGATGGACTCCGAGTACATCAACCCCTGTTGACGTCATGCGACGTCAGGGGCCACACGGGGCATTGACCCGAGCCCAGACTATAGGGATGTAATAGGCTATTACGTCCCTAACGAGCCTATTATATAACCCCCTTAGCTAAGGACGGCAGGTAGGTATTCCGTTGTATTATAACTACGGTTAGTATAGGCTAAGGGCCCTATTTAAGAGGCTCCGGTACCTATATATACCTCCGTTAGTCCTATAGTTAGGTAGCTATATGCATCTTTATGTCTATAAGTTTAGACCTCCTTTCTTTACTCTTCTGCTATAATATTTATATAGCTGATTTCCTATATTTAAGAGTTATAAGCCCGGTTGTATAAGCTAGGTCTCTTTCGCTTAAATAACGCTAAATTAAAGCTATCGATATCGCATTTTTCACACAGCGTTAGGCTTTAGCCTTAGTGTTATTACGAAGAGCTAGCTTTAAAGAAGGATTAAAACAATAAACAATATATAGTTATCCCTCGTAACGATAAGGTAAAAAAAGAACGATTATAGCGATATCTATATCCGGAGAGGTAAGTATCGTAACGCTTAAGGAAAGCCTTAATTAGACCCCCTAGATTCGGGCTATTAAGGGTTAGGCGAAGATCTACTATATTTAAGATTATATCGACCCGGCAGGATCCGAAGAGCTCGAGAAGCCCGTTAAGATTAGCTAAGAAGAATTTAAAGCTCACCTTAGGGAACGACCTTAAAGAAGGGCACTCGAGGATATTAAGTTTAATAATAGGACCGCTAACTATAACAATCGGCTTAATAATACGACGATAGAGTTCCGTTTTAAGTAAGATAGCTATAACTTAGCCGTTAGCCTATTTAAGACTTAGGAAAAGGCTATAATTCGCATCGAAGAGCTAATTAGTAAGTTAATTAGTAAGGCTCTTAAGGGAGAGACCCTTATATAGACCTCGCCTTAAAGCAGGATCTAGGAACTTAAATAGAAAGTCTTACTCTTAGAGGAGGAGGAAAAAACCCTTATAGATAACTAGTATTACTAAATTATTGGAAAAAGGGGGAATCGGGACTAGAAGGCCTAGGCCGATTAACTTAATTAAGTAATTATCGACTCTAAGGACCTAAAAGTCACGACTTTAAACGATATTAAGATCTAATAGGATTTTCTTCGGGCTATAGAGGAATTCGACCTTAGTTAGGCCTCGAACAAGAGATTAAATAATGCCTTCTATAAACGACTTAAAGGCATCGTTAGATTAACTCTAAACCCCTTAAGGAACCTTATCGCGGAGTTTAAACGTAAGGTAACCCTTCGAAAGAAATCTAAACCTTAGGTTAACTAAAGCTCCCCGGCACTAAAGAAAGAGTTAAGGTAGTCGTAGTGCCTATATAATACTTACCGGACTAACAATAAGGAGAATTAGTAGGAAGGCTGCTTCTTATTCCGTGCGATATTTAAAAAGGATCCCCCTAAGGGATAGGAACCGAAAGACTTACTAAGGGCTAGGATTAATAAGTAGCTTTAGGATAACCCGGAAGGTAAAAAGAGGGCAATAGCTTAGAAACCCTCGGAAGTAGGTAAAGCAGACAATACGATTACAGTCCCGAATAGCGGTAACTGTTAGTTAGGCTCTACTATTAGGGTTAACCGGTATATGTGTATTATGTCTGTCTTACTAGCTAGAGAGGGGAAGGCATCGCGGAGATATAGTCTCGTTGCGTGCACGTGATCACGTGGATTACGTGTCCGTAATAGCACCTTGCGTATCCCTACGTATCCCTTATCCCTTGTTCCTACACTAGTAGTTCTTCTTTAGAAGGCTGCAAACACATCTCAACAACCTAGCAAGGTCGAACTAAAGGAACGTAACCTAATTAAACGCAACGAACGCATCGAACGAACGAACGCAACGAAAGAGGGAAAGAGGAATCTTTAGCCCGGCTGAACGGGCCGCGCGATGCTATCGAGGATTAAGCCAAAAGAGCGGCGTTGCGAGCAATAAGCAACGAGCAACGAAGCAACGAGCGAGCAACGAAGCAACGAGCGAGCAACGAAGCAACGAGCGAGCAACGAAGCAACGAGAAAGCAATAAGCAAAGAGCGTAACGCAATAAGCGAAGGAAGGGAGCGTTAGGAAGTTAGGCAAAGCAACGCGCAGCGAGAACACACGAAGGAACGGCCGGGCAGAGCAATAGGGCCGAAAGAAGCGGGCAAGGAAGCTCGCGAGGTTATCCCTCGAGAGTTCTTCTTCTTCTAGGTTCGCAAGGCTACGGAAGCTCGCGAGGCTAGCTGCTTTACCGTTTCGAGCTAACTACGCGGAACGAAGGGTGCGTCGCTAAAGCTCGGAAAAACAACGTATTAAGGCGAGGGAGTCGTCTGCCGGGACGAAGGCGACTGCCGGGGCGAGGGTGACTGCCGGGTGACCGGCGGGGAGGAAGCCTATGCGGGCTTCGTATGGTAGTCTCCTTCGTTGCGGTAACGAGAGAGCTAGGTGGCGAGCTAGGGCCGGGGGAAAGAATGTCGGTTGCTCTAACGGGAAGAGCGTGTATTGCCCTTCTATGTGACGGGCTAAGAGGAAGCTTGTAAGGGCTTCCGGTGGTGACATCCTTTAGCGAGGTGACGGAAGAGGGCGCCTCGGGAGTCGAAGTGGAATTTATAGTGCTAGCAATTAGCCTGCTTTAGTAGATGCCGGGCTTAAGGCATAACGGTCTAGGAGGAAGTCTACACCCGTTTTATATGCTAACATTAGGGTTAGGGTTAGGGTTAGGGTTAGGGTTAGGGTTAGGGTTAGGGTTAGGGTTAGGGTTAGGGTTAGGGTTAGGGTTAGGGTTAGGGTTAGGGTTAGGGTTAGGGTTAGGGTTAGGGTTAGGGTTAGGGTTAGGGTTAGGGTTAGG